>WOXC01008033.1:0-322831 GCA_011680675.1 Gymnobelideus leadbeateri
TCCTAAAAACTGTAAGGGAAAATATAGAAACAACAATTTAATTAAATAAAATGTTATCAATGATACAACATTGTATCATTTTTGAAATGCAGCAAAAAAAATAATGCTTATAGAAAACATTTTATCTCTGAATACATGACAGAGAGAAATATGTGATCAATGCAAAAAAATGGGAAAGCAACAGATTAAAAAAAAAAACAAACTCCTAAAACATAAATGGAAATAAAAGAAGATACAAAATAATTGAAAACAAGACTCTATGAATTGAACATAAAACTCTGAGTTATTATTTATAGTAGCATGCCATTTGTATCAGCAGCATCAATTCTTTTTTTTTTCAAATGCTTTATTAACGTCTGGTTTACATCATTAATTTCCGCCAGATTTTTTTGTTTGTTTGTCTATTTTACAGGATTCTAAAGCTTCAGGACAATTTTCTTTAATTATTTCTTGTATTGTTGTATCGAGATTCTTCTTTTTTATTATAGTTTTTGGATAGTTCAATTATTCTTTTTTAAACTAATTTATTAGTTTAGTTTCAGTTAACAAGATTCAATTCCATAGTTCCTTGATTTTCAAATTTCTTTTACTTCCCTCCCTTCTCCCCCCATGGCAGCATATAGTCCAGTATAGGATCTGCAAATACATTCATATTAGTCCAATTTCAAAGGCGTATTGAACTAGGTGGGATGAAAGATGGTAAAGAAGAAATAAAACCAAATAATGAAAAGAAAAAGATCAATTAGTTTGCTTCCATCAGGATTCAGTCTCAGTTCTTTCTAGTTATATCTTTGGATGTCGCATTTCTCTCTTTCTTGAGTCTTTTGGGATTGACTTATATTACTGCATTGCTGAAAAGAGTCCAGTCTGTCATAGTTGGTCATCACACATATGATGTGTCTGTGATTGTTATGTTTTTTCTCTTCCTGATCTGTTCTCCACATCAGTTTGTTGTTGTTGTTTTTTCTTATGAGATGTTTCGCATTGTCTTCTATTTTTTGTTATTACTTATGTTTTGTTTCTTGTTTCTCTTACAAGTGTGCAGACTTACCTTTTCCCAATTCTAATTTTAAAGGAGTCATTTTCTTTAAGTTTCTAAATATCCACATCTAATAGGATTATACTTGTATGTCCAATATCAAATTGGCTATCTTGGGGAAGGGGGAGGAAAGGGAGTATTGAAACTCAAAATCTTATAAAAGGGAATGTTGAAAATGATATTTACATGTAATTAAAAAAACAAAATACTATTAAGTGAGGGAAAAGATTCTGTATCTCCTTTTCTAGTTGGTTGAATTTCTTTCTATAATCTTGTTTTTCTTGAATTGTTCTTATGGTTTTTTTTTTAATTTTCCCCCACTCTCTCTCATTTGATTTATAAAGTCTTTTTAAGTTCTTTAAATATGTTTTAGGCAGGTGAAAATCTGGCATTACTCTTTGGGGTTGAAGAGACCTTTTTTTTTCCTTCATATTTTCCCCTGAAGACAAACCATATTCTTTTCTATTCCTATAGTAATTTTTTTTTTGTATTTGGGTTCTTTCTCCTTTGCTTGCTACACTTGTTTGTTACTATATATATATATATTGCTATATATATATATATATTACTATATATATATATATTACTATATATATATATACATGTATGTATGTATATATGCTTGCTTACTATAAATTTTTAAATTTATAGTAGTTTATTATTTAATCACCTGTAGTCCTGGAGTATGGGGGATGGTGCCTCTGGCATCAAATTCTCCTTCAGTTCTCCCCTCTGGCCGGGATCTAATACCAAAAATTCTGACCTCTTATAAGTGCCCACAGCTAGCAATGTTTCTTCCCCACTGCTTCTGCACTCCCTCATTGTGTGCTGGCTCTTTTTTGTGCCAGGGCCACATCTTGGCAGCATAGCTGGGCCTGGAATGTCTTATCAGCAGAGGCTCTCTCAACCTTCCTCTGTTCAGATGCTTGACTCCTTATGCTGTCCAAGAGGTGAAAATTCCTGTGGTCAGGGTCCAGCTTGCCCTAGGGTTTGCCCATTGTTGTTTCAGGGGAAATAGCACATAGGTGTTCATACTTCAGAAGGACCAAATTTCAGGTCTTCTCCAATTGTGTCAAAAAGCCAACTATTCTGCCCCAACTCTTGTTTATTTTTGCCCCTCTATATTTGACTTGGGGTGCTATTTTGTCTTGTTTGTGTGGGGGAATCTGGAAGGCTTAGAATTTTCTGACTCACTTGAGATATCCCCCAAGCCCCTCCTATACCTGTAAAAAATGAATCTAAAATTTTTCTATAGCACCAGAACCTGTAAAATGATGGAGTGAAACAAATTTTCAACCCAAGACAATCTAGGGGGTCTGTGGGAAAGGTCTATTGCACTAGACTGGGAGAGGAGAACCATCCAGCACAAAACATGCTAGCATAGACCAGGCCCCAGCAAACCCAGAGCAGGTGTCAAATGACTGAATCACTGACAGTTGTGGAGGTTCTCAACCGACAAATGCCAAAGACAACTTCGAAGGTCAGTAGGAAAGGTCTGTCAGACCTGGGTGAAAGAGGAATGAGGTCCAGTCCAGTTGCTTCTGGAGCTCTCGGCTCACAGATGGTAAGAGGGATCAAGGGGCTTATCAGAGGGGGATTGCAAGGATCTCTTTGCTGACACTGAGGCATGATTCTCTTGCTTTGCCTGTGCTTGGATCTGGGTTAGACTTCTGGGTGGCAGTGCTGGGGTGAGGAGGAGTGCTGGTGTGGCAGAGCTTGTGGTGGTGGTGGTAGAGAAAGAATATTCACAGATCTGAGACAGAAAAGAGTGCTTGTGGTCACTGACAGATGAGAGCACAGACAAGAAGAGAAATAAACACCTCCCTTTGATTATACCACCTTGGAAGAAATGAAGATTTGCAGGGCCCTAGAAGTATCTCTGAAAACAGTTGCACAAAACCCCTGAAGCTTGGGACAGTACACCCTCCACCCTGGAAGCAGAGCCCTACCTTAACAAAGAGTTAAAAAGTCAAGTAGTTTGTTGGGAAAATGAGGAAACAGTGGAAAATAATTCATACTATAGAATCTTACTTTGGTGACAAAAAAGAGCGAAACATACAGCCAAAAGAAAAAAACAAAGTCAAAGCTCCTACATCAATGCCTCCAAGAAAAATATGAATTGGTCTCAGGCCATGGAAGAGCTCTTAAAGGATTTTGAAAAAGAAATAAGAGAAATAAAGGGAAAATTGGTAAGAGAATTGAGAGAGATGCAAGAAAATCATGAAAAACAAGTCCACAGCTTTTAAAGGAGATTCCCCCCCCCAAAAAAAAGTGAAGAAAAACAAAAAAGTAAAGAATGTGTATGTACAAAAATATTTATACCAGTTCTTTTCTGGTGCCAGGGAGTTGGAATTTTGGAGGATGTACATCAATTGGGGAAGCTCTGAACAATTTCTGCTATGTGATTGTGATGGAGTACTACTGTGCTATAAGAATGATGAACAGGAAGCTCTGAGAAAAAACCTGGAAAGACTTACATGGACTGATGCAAAATGAAATGTACTATGTACAAAATAACAGCAATATTGTGAGCTGATCAGGTGTGATTGACGGCTATTCTGCTGCCTAAATTTGTCCTATCCTTTAAAAATTTCTCCTTTGGGAGGGAAATAGTAGTAAGGGGAGAGGATAGGTTAAGAAGGGGGACACTGGGTGGGAACACTGAAGGAGGGGTTGGTCAAAAGGGAAAACTTCAAGGAGGGCAAAGGAGAAGGAAGAAACAAAAACATAAACGGGGGGGGGGAATAGGATGGAGGGGAAGAGACAGATAGTCATCATTACTGTGAATGTGAATGGGATGAACTCTCCCATAAAACAGAGGTGGATAGCAGAATGGATTAAAAACCATAATCCTACAATATACTGTCTACAAGAAACACATTTGAAACAAAGGGATACCCTCAGGGTAAAGGTAAAAGGTTGGAGTAAAATTTATAATGCCTCAGCTAAAGTAAAAAAAGCAGGGGTAGCAATACTTACCTCAGATAAAGCAAAAGCAAAAATAGATCTAATTAAAAGAGATAAGGAAGGAAATTATTTCCTACTAAAAGGCACCATCGAGAATGAAGCAATATCACTACTTAATATATATGCACCAAGTGGTATAGCATCCAATTTCCTAGAGGAGAAGTTAAAGGAATTAGAGGAAGAACTAGATAGCAAAACTATACTAGTGGGGGACCTTAATCTCCCCCTCTCTGAACTCAATAAATCTAACCTCAAAATAAACAAGAAAGAAGTTAAGGAGATGAATAGAATCTTAGAGAGACTAGATATGATGGATCTCTGGAGAAAACTGAATGGGGATAAAAAGGAATTTACTTTCTTCTCAGCAGTGCATGGTACATACTCAAAAATAGACCATTTACTATGGCATAAAAACCTCACAATCCAGTGCAAAAAGGCAGAAATATTAAATGCATCATTCTCAGATCATGATGCAACAAAAATTATATGCAATAAAGGGCCAGGGAAAGATAGACTAAAAACTAATTGGAAATTAAACAATTTAATCCTAAAGAATGGATGGATCAAACAAGAAATTATACAAACAATCAATAATTTCATTCAAGAGAATGATAATAATGAGACAACACACCAAAATTTGTGGGATGCACTAAATAAAGGCAGTTCTCAGGGGAAGTTTTATATCCCTGAGTGCATACTTAATTAAAGTAGAGAGAAGGGAGGTCAATGAATTGGACATGCAATTGAAAAAGCTAGAAAAAGAACAAATTGAAAATCCCAAATTTAGTACTAAATTAGAAATATTGAAAACCAAAGGAGAGATTAATAAAATTGAAATTAAGAAAACTATTGAATCAATAAATAAAACTAAGAGCTGCTTTTATGAAAAAATCAACAAAATTGATAGACCCTTAGTAAATTTGATAAAAAAAAGAAAGAAGAAAACCAAATTATGAGTATAAAAAATAAAAAGGTTGAATCTACCTCCAATGAAGAGGAAATAAAAAAAATAATGAGGAATTATGTTTCCCAATTGTATGCACATAAATATGACAATCTTAGTGAAATGGATGAATATTTACAAAATCACAAGTTGCCCAGATTAACTGAAGATGAAGTGAATTACCTAAATAACTCCATCTCAGAAAAAGAAATCAAGCAAGTCATCAATGAACTCCCTAGGAAAAAATCTTCATGGCCAGATGGGTTTACTAGTGAATTCTATCAAACATTTAAAGGACAATTGATTCCAATACTCTACAAACTATTTGGGAAAATTAGTGAAGAAGGACTCCTATCAAACTCTTTCTATGACACAAATATGGTGCTGATTCCTAAATCAGGAAGAGATAAAACAGAGAAAGAAAATTATAGACCAATTTCCCTCATGAATTTAGATGCAAAAATTTTAAATAAAATATTAGCCAAAAGACTCCAACAACTTATCACAAAAATAATTCACCCTGATCAGGTAGGATTCATTCCAGGAATGCAAGGATGGTTTAATATTAGGAAAACCATCAGTATAATTGAGCACATCAACAATAAAACTAGCAGAAACCACATGATCATCTCAATAGATGCAGAAAAGGCTTTTGACAAAGTACAACATCCATTCCTATTAAAAACACTAGAAATTATAGGAATAAATGGAGCCTTCCTTAAAATAGTTGATAGCATCTATTTAAAACCATCAGCAAGTATTATATGCAATGGGGATAAACTAGAGGCCTTTCCAATAAGATCAGGAGTGAAACAAGGGTGTCCACTATCACCCCTCTTATTCAATCTGGTACTAGAAACGTTAGCAGTAGCAATTAGAGAAGAAAAAGAAATCAAAGGAATCAAATTAGGCAAAAAAGTGACCAAGCTATCACTCTTTGCAGATGATATGATGATATACTTAGAGAATCCAGAGAATCAAGTAAAAAACTACTTGAGACAATAAATAAATTTGGCAAAGTTGCAGGATATAAAATAAACCCACATAAATCCTCAGCATTCTTGTACATCTCTAATGAAACTCAACAACAAGAGATAGAAAGAGAAATCCCATTTAAAGTCACTGTAGACATTATAAAATATTTGGGAATCTACTTGCCAAAACAAACCCAGAATCTATATGATCACAACTACAAAACACTTCTCACACAAATAAAATCAGATCTAAATAGCTGGAAAAATATCAATTGCTCGTGGCTGGGTTGAGCTAATACAATAAAAATGACAATTTTACCCAAACTAAACTATATATTTAATGCCACACCAATCAATTTACCAAAAAAACTACTTTGTAGAGTTAGACTAAATAATAACAAAATTTGTTTGGAAAAACAAATGGTCTAGAATATCAAGGGAATTAATAAAAAGAAATTCTAGGGAAGGTGGACTAGCTATGCAAGATCTTAATCTGTATTATACAGCAGCAGACATCAAAACTGCTTGGTACTGGCAGAGGTGTAGAGTAGTGGATCAATGGAATAGATTAGGCGCAGTAGACCCAGCAGTTAATGAATATAGTAATCTATTGTTCGATAAACCCAAAGACCCCAGTTTTGGGGGTAAGAATGCACTATTTGACAAAAACAGCTGGGAAAACTGGAATACAGTATGGCAGAAACTGGGCATAGACCATTATCTAACACCATATACCAAAATCAAGTCTAAATTGGTACATAATCTAGGTGTAAAGGATGATATTGTAAGCTATTTGGAAAAGCAGGGAATAGTTTACCTGACAGATTTGTGGAGAGGGGAAGACTTTAGGACCAAACAAGAATTAGAGAGCATTATAAAATGCAAAATGGATCATTTTGATTACATTAAATTGAAAAGCTTCTGTACAAACAAAGCCAATGTAACCAAGATCAAGAGGGAGGTGGGAAATTGGGAAAGAATTTTTACAACTTGTGTCTCTGATAAAGGACTCGTTTCTAAAATTTATAGAGAATTGAGCCAAATCTATATGAATACAAGTCATTCCCCAGTTGATAAATGGTCAAAGGATTTGAACAGGCAGTTTTCAGAGAAAGAAATTAAAGATATCTATAAACATATGAAGAAATGCTCTAAATCACTATTAATTAGAGAAATGCAAATCAAAACAACTCTGAGATACCACATCTCTCCAGTCAGATTGGCTAAGATGACAAAACAAGAAAGCGACAAATGCTGGAGAGGATGTGGGCAATTTGGAACATTAATAAATTCCTGTTGGAGTTGTGAACTTATCCAACCATTCTGGAGCGAAATCTGGAATTATGCCCAAAGGATTATAAATAATTTCATACCCTTTGACCCAACAATACCACTTCTAGGGTTATATCCCAAAGAGATCATAGAAGTGTGAGAAAGACCCATATGTACAAAAATATTTATAGAAGCCCTTTCTGTGGTTGCAAAGAATTGGAAACTAAAGGGGTGCCCATCATTTGGGGAATGGCTAAACAAGTTGTGGTATATGAATGTAATGGAATATTATTGTGCTATAAGAAATGAGGAGGTGGCAGATTTCATAATTACCTGCAGAGACTTATACAAACTGATGCTGAGTGAGAAGAGTAGAATCAGAAGAAATTTGTATACAATCACAGACATACCATATCTGTGATGACCAGTTATGACAGACTGGACTCTTTCCAGCAATGCAGTGATATAAGTCAATCCCAAAAGACTCAAGAAAGAGAGAAATGTGCCATCCAGAGATATAACTAGAAAGAACTGAGCCTGAATCCTGACGGAAGCAAACTAATTGATCTTTTCCTTTTCATTGTTTGGTTTTATTTCTTCTCTACCATCTTTCATCCCACCTAGTACAACATGCCTTTGTAATTGGAGTAATGTCTAATATGAATGTATTTGCATATCCTATACTGGACTATATGCTGCCATGGGGGGAGGGCAGAGGGAAGTAAAGGAAAAATCAAGGAACTATGGAATTGATTCTTGTTAACTGAAACTAAACTAATAAATTAATTTTAAAAATTTCTCCTTTGATACTAATATTTCTAATAGCTATTATCTGTATAATTAAAAGTGGCTTATACTTGGTGTTCCTTCTCATATATATATATATATACACTTAATGCTATTTTCTCATTCTCTTCTAAACCATCTATAATCTGGCTTCTGACTTCATTATTCAACTGAAACTCCTCTCTCTCAAATTCCCAACGATCAATTGATTTCAAAATTCAGTTGTCTTTTCTCAATCCTTATACATCTTCCTAAGCAGCAGCATATAACACTGGCTTTAGCCTTTTTATCCTGGATCCTCTCTGCCCTCTGCATGTTCCTGACATTGTTCTCTCTTGATTTTCCTCCTTTTTCTTTGACCACTCCTTTCCAGTCCCACAACACACCCATTAATTGTAGGTGTTTCTCAAGGCTTTTTTCTATTCCTTATTCTTTTCCACTACACTTTCATATAGCAATTTCATGATCTCCCATGAATTTATCTTTTCTATGCGATTAATCATAGATCAACATATCCACCTCTAATCTTCCTCCTTAGCATCACCATTTGCCTATCAGACATTCCAAAGTAGATGTGCTAGCTGTAGGCAATTCAAATTCATTATGTCCAAAACACAACTTTCAAAACAATCATCTTTCCACCAAAATCTCACCTTCTTCTGAACTGTCCTGTAACTAACATGGGCACCACCATGCTGTAAGTCATACCCAGTATAACAGAAAGCACCCTAGCATACCCAGGATGGCTGCTAGCACAGATTCTTTGATCTGCTTTACTAAAGGAAAGCAAATTTAAAGAGGTCAACAATCTTACTTTATATATGTGTATGTATGAATGTATGTATGTATATGCGGATGTATGCATGTATACATCACGTATAATATGTTCAATGTGTACATATATGTGTATAGAGGTGTTCATGTATATATATATGTGTGTATGTATGTGTGTGTGTTCATATACATGAACAGATACATACATACACATATATATTTCACTTAGTTCATGGGAAAAGTCAGCATCCTGAACTTTAGAAAATGCTAGCAGAAATTAATAGCAGACAAAATATGGGGAAAATAACACAATTCAACAAACCAACAGATAGGGCTTCTAGCTGTCTGATCACTACATACATACATAGATATTTACCAGAGAGAGAAGCACCAACATTTGGGTTTGCAGAGCCAGGGAGCCCAACAGCTATCCAGAGTCTCATCTGACCAGATTACACAACTCTTTCCATAAGTGATCCCCAAAGCAAAACCTCACCTCAGAGTATATATACCCTTCTACAGGGTCAGAGGACATCACAACCTTACTGACCCACTGCCTAATTACAAAGTAACAAAAGGTATGGGCCTGCCTGAAAAGCAAGACTACCCTCTTTTGGGTTCCACTTGAGACCCATTACGGGGCATAGAGGATCTTAAAATTCCCTTACCATTACACCCAGTAATTCCTCACTCCAGTGTATACATCTTTTATTTAGCTGCCAAGGGAAATTCCCTAAAGCATAGCTCTGACCATACCATCCTCTTATTAAATAAACCTCAGTTTTTAAAATTCTTTTACCTCCATTATTAAATGTAACATTCTTTTTTTGTAAATTAACAGGGTTCACAGCCTGAATCTTTCCTGCCTTTGAACCTTCTTAAAATTGTATTCTCTCTCACATACCTTACAATTCATACTAACGTATAATATCTCTCACTCCACCTCCTAAATCCATTTTTGCACTGACTGCTCCACATCTGGAATAGTCTACCTTTATATCTGTAATACATTTTGTGGAATCTCTGTTGTCTTTTGTTTTGTTTTCTTTTTGCTTTTATTCCCACAAGAATAATCTCAAGCTCTACCTTCTGCAAGAGATATTTTCTTGGTGACCTTAGCGATAATGTTTTTTTCAGATATGCTTCCTTTGATTGTGCCTTGCATGTGCTTATATGTGCACATTTTTTTCTTCAAATAGGATGTATATAGAAAAGAAAAAAGTAATAACTAAGAACCATCATAGCATTATCAAGGACAGGCCATACCTAACCAACTTTACTTTCTTTTTTAACAGTTGCTATAGTAGTAGTGCTGGGGAATGCTGTAGGTCTCATTTGCCTGCTTTTTTAGCAAAGAAGTAGCCAGAAGTGTTCAAGAGGTTATATTCTATCCTGGAAGTAATAAAGACCCATTAGAGCATATTGACTAGAAGAATAATGTGGTCAGACTTATATAATAGAAAATTTATTTTTGCAGAACTGATTGAATGCTCGTATCCAAAAAGCAATGAATAATGCCTCATCCCAAATTTAAAGGGAGGATTATACAGGGGAGAATGAGAGGAGCATCCCAGAAATATGTGCCTGACCTTGTTACGCTAAGCACTATTATCAATGACTTGGATAAAAGCATAGATGACAAGCTTATAAAACAGGAGATGACAATAATTTGGGAGGGATAGATAGCATGCTATGTGACAGAGACAAGCTATAAAAAGACCTTTGAAGGCCAGGAATTCAATATGATGAAAATTCATGGGGATAAACATAAAATCTTATATTTTAGTTTAAAAAAATCCACCACTTCACAAGTATGAGGGGGAAGCTTTGCTCCACGATAATCTTTGTGAAAAGATCTAGAGCTTTTACAGTGTATAGCATGAACTGAGTAACATTCATTCATAAATAATTTGCTTCTTATTACTAATTGTTCTCTCTTCTCGGCTCTGACTCCATTGACTTATCTGTCATAATTTCTAGAAAAAAGATAATTTTGGTGACTCAAAACTGGACCATTGAGATTGATAATGTCTATTTGCAAGGTTTCTTTCCTCGTGTTTCTGAAAATACTGATATTATATGAGAAGATATTGAACTCATAGCCACAAACCATCTCATGGGTCAAGGAGCCAGGAGGACACGCCAACTTGATCTACTCCTAATTTCTACTTTTCAAAGTTTTAAAATTGAAGCTTACCTAGGAGTGAATCCAATCCTCTAGGTAACTAGTCTGTCCTATTCTGAATACATTTTGTGTTTCTAAACGATTTCCCTCCTATGATATTCTCCTCATCAGTATCTTGTGTTACTCTCCTTTCCTACTCTGATCAACACTTCTAAAAATGCCATGAATTCTCTGAGGAGAAAATTGATTATTTACACTACCAACTCAGTTTTTTTCCTAACCCTTTGAACTCTTTCTAACTGCCTATCCCCTCTCCAAAAGATTGGCTATAAATTTAATATAACAAGGTAGTGAAAAAAAAGTTATTGCGCTCTCAGGCTACACTAAGATAATTTTAGTGTTTCAGACAAGTGTTGGGATAGGAACACCAGGCTCTGCCTTACTCAGATCATACCTGGAAGATTCTGTTATATTTTGAGTAACATATATTGAGGTGGACATTGATAATCTGGAGACTGTCTTATAAGAAAGTTACGAGGACCATTAAGGTCCTGAAAATCAGGAAATGTGAAAACTGGCTATAGAGACAGAAGTTAACCTTAGAGAAGAGAAACTTGGTGGACATGGTAGTTGTCTGCAATAATTTTAAGGGCTGCCAAGTGGAAAGTGGATTAGACTTATTCTTCTTGATTTTAGAGGGCAAAGCTGGGTACAATACGTGTTTTTACTGAAAAAAAAGTAAAAGGATATATAAGAATATAAGATACTTAAAAATCAAAAGAAAAACCTAATAAATAAAAATTTTTCACATAGAGCCAGGAACTTGAATAATCCTATTTTTCACATAATATTACACTGAACAGATCATAATATTATTTTTAGTTTATATAGCAGTTAAATATAAGGTAGTCAATCAGATTAAAAACAAACTATGGCAAAATTTTCCTTTGCAATAATAGCACAACATAGCTCTTGGCACATAGTAGGCACTAATCAAATGCCTGTTGGTTGAATAATAAATTATGTGGAATGAGTTTCCTGGGAACAAAATGTTCCCTCTAGTTATTAATGACCACTAATGGATTAATGAATGAATGGCATAGAAAGTATTCTTTGGGTGGGGGGGTGAGTCAAGATGGCGGAGTAGAAACAGAACTTTCGTGCAGCTCCAGCTTCCACCTTCCCCAATCCATGTAAAAGGGAACTCTGAACAAACTTTGGAGCTACAGAACCCACAAAAATGACACAGAGAAGCTAACCTCCTGCTGAGGACAGACTGGCAGCCCAACAGGGTGCAGCCAGCGCAGCACACTGAGAGCCAAGCCCAGGCCTGCATGAGCCAGAGGTTTTACCCCCAGGGTGGGCCTGACCAAAACACCAAACTGGACCAAATACCCACTGGAGGGACTCTACAACACCAGCAGCTGTGGCATTTCTAGAATTGTCAACATATAAATGCTAAGGACAAAGTGAGAGGTCACTGCACTGTGGACTTTGGGTTCCAGTGTTTGGGAGTGTGTTGGCCTCTTCCCCCTAGGGTGAGAAGGTGTTGAGGAGTCCTGGCACAGCCACCACCACATTGCAGCTTCAGCTCCTGGCCTGCAGACTGCAGGGGGACAAAGCAACCAGCCTGAGGGTTAATCGCTCTTGCTTTAATCTGCTTGGATCTGGATTGTGGTCTAGGGTGGAGATCCTGGGGTGTGTGACCAACTTGCCAGAGTGTGTGGAGGCTTCAAAGAGGACACCCAACTAATTCTTATGGCAGCTGAGAAAACCCCAGCATTTGGGACAGAAGCTCCCCTCTCTGGTGGCAGAGTCTTACTGTGGCAAAAAGCCCAGGGGTGAAGTGACTGGGTGGCAACATGAATAGGAAAAGGAAGCAAAATAATTCCCATATCAAGGAGAGAATATTACAAGCAGCCAGGAAGAAACAATTTGAATATTGTTGTAACACAATCAGGATATCTCAGGATCTGGCAGCTTCTACACTGAGGGATCGAATGTAATATGATATTCCAGAGGTCAAAGGAACTGGGATTAAAACCAAGAATCACCTACCCAGCAAAACTGAGTATCATGTTTCAGGGGAAAATATGGTCATTTAATGGAAAGAGGATTTTCAGGTATTCTTGATGAAAAAAGCAGAGTTCAATAGAAAATTTGACAGTCAGATACAAGAAGCAAGAGATCCTTGAGAAGGTAAATGGGGAAAAGAAATAATGAGGAACTTATCAAAGCTGAACTATTAAAATCTCTACATGGAAAAACAATAATTGTAACTTATGAAACTTTTCTCAGTATTAAAATAGTTGAGGAAGGGTATATGGGCATATGAATACATATGTGAATGTATGTATATATGTTTACAGGTATACATAGAGGGCACAGGACCATTTTAATAGGAAGGGATGATACTTAGAGGGTGAAATTAAGAGGTGAGAGAGGAATATAATGAGAGGAGATTTGGGAGACAGGATGGGGTAAACTATCTCTTATAGAAGAGGCAAGGGAAAATGGTTGCAATAGTGGGGAAGAATAGGAAGGCAAATTCTCATTGAATTTGGTTCAGGGAGAGAATGACATACATACTAAATAGGATATCTCACCCTACAGGAGAGTAGGAGGGAAGGGGATGAGAATGGGGAGGATGGAAGGGAGGGCAGGCTGAGGGGAAGGGAAGTTGGAAGCACCCACTTTTGAAAAGGGACAGGATCAAAGTAGAGAACAGAAAAAGTCAGAGGTGGGGTAGGAGGGAGGGAAATATAATCAGTCTTTTACAATACATATACTATGGTAATGTTTTTCATAATTATACATGTACAACATATACTTTATTGCTTATCTTCCCAGTAAGGGTGGGTGACAAGGGAGGAAGGCAATGAATCTGGAAGTCAAAATTTTAAATTCAAATGTTTAAAAATATATAAATACTATTATTAATACCATTTTACACGTAATTGGGAAATAAGGTATACAGGCATTGGGGCATAGAGATCCACCATGCCCTACTAGAAAAGTCGAAGGGGGTATGGGAGAAGATATGGGAGAAAGCAGATTGGAGGAGAGGATACCCTGTGGGACTGATATTCTGGGATGGTGGGTATGGGAAAAATGGAGAAAAAAGTGTAACTCAAAATCTGGCAGAAATGAATGATATAAACCATTTGAAAAAAAGTATTCTTTGTCAACTTTCTGAACTAGATGGTTCTTTTTAAATTCTCAAATTTTATGACTGAGTTTGATTATGGTGAAATGCTCTTTACTTCTACAACTATAAAACTTATGATACATATGTAAGTCTGTATTTCTACATTACTTTGGTGACTGGGGAGGCCTTGCCTATTAAGAAGGACACTGTGGATTTACCTATTTAACCTAACAAATGATACCATGGTGATTTTCAAAAGGTAATGATATTCATTAAGGTGTCAACATAGGAATAAGGCATATACCAGGCATTGAATATGGATCATCAAGGTGGACATTAGTTTTCATCTCATCTATGCCTCAGTTTTGTTGACATGACAATCACTCTCTACATAAATGGTAGGTAGAATTTTAAACATTGAACATTTTCTCATCAGCCAGGAGAGAGTAGTCCAGCACTTTTAAAAATGATAAATGTCTTTGTTGATTAGTCAGTGTGTCAAGCATAATCATGAAAAGCACATTAAATGATTTGAAGATGGTACATTAAAAAATACCTCCTGTGTAGATGTCCTTAAACAGATTCTAGTTAACTAATCACAAATAAAATTTTCACTTAGAGCCAGAAAGCTGAATAAACATCACATTTCTTACATAATATTATAAAAAATTTGGAAAGTGATAATATTTAGTTCACATAGTAGTGGAAAACAATGTGGCTAATGTATTAAAAATAAATCATTGGATTTTTTTTCTAGTCTAGAATGGCTGTCATCATGCTGAATATTTAGTCACCGAACATTCATCAAGTTTTCAAGTTAGATATTCAAAGAATGTGGTGCCCCGAAAAGGTTTTAGTAACTATTAATTTTTAGAAGTGAAAAACGGAGAAATGAAAGTATTGGCAGCCTTACAAAAGCCAAGGTTTCCAAGAATAAGAGGATAAAACCCAAAAGCTAACTTGATGCCAAACAAATGTCCTGGAGAGGAAAACTTGGTACACATTAGGGAGGAAGGTGGTAGCAAGGTTTGACTGGTCCTTTATTTCTTCTTTTCTATCAACTGTTTTAAAAGAAATTTGGTGAATTAAAGGGAGGGGGAGGTGGGGAAAGATTCTCAAATGGTGTCCTTACATCAGCTTCCATTCTGCTGCATCTTAAAATAAAATTTTGTGCACATCTAAGTAGATGACAGGTAAATGAATTGGAGTTTGAGGGAAAGAAAGGGCGGTGTTTTAGTCATTGGTTCCACTTTTATTTCTTTCTTGTAATTTGTTGTTTGTCCTTTGTTCTCAAAGAGAGCCATGACATCAAGAGGGTGTTGTCATGACTTGCAAATGAATTGGATTTAAGCAAGGGAGGACTGTGCAAGATCACTAGCCTCACTTTCTCCTCTAAAGATATGTGGGTCTAGTTGCAAGATACAGATCAGGGTGACTGAATATGAACCTGGGAACAATGGGAGACCTTGGCCTTTATAAGCTAAAGTTTTTCACAGGTCTCAGTTTGACTGAGGAAATGCCCATTCAGTGATGAAGGCTAGGTAAAATATGCAGCAAAGAATGGCCTCTTTAATCTAGTCAGGAATGAAAACAACAAATATTCAGGGAAGAAAAAAGGGTGATCTTGGAGGGAAAGACCCTCAGTTTCTGGTCAATACAGAAACAGTTGTTTTTTTATGCTCACTCTGAACCATTGGTGCCCAAACAATGACCAATGTAGCAGGCATGCAGGAAGGAAGGAAGGAAGGAAGGAAGGAAGGAAGGAAGGAAGGAAGGAAGGAAGGAAGGAAGGAAAGAAGAAAGGAAAGAAAGAAAGAACCGTGTTGCTGAACTGGAACTGGCCAATTGGGTCACCTAGTCAGGCAGCTACTTCTACTGACAAATCAGTGTCCTTCATTCTCAAAGAGGACCATGACATCACTGAAACCAACTTCTTGTGATTTTCTTGTGAACATACACTTCCAGAAAGAATCTCAACAGCATAGCTAATGAATCTAAAATCTTGAGCAAGGAACTGGAGGTATTAGGGACAAAAATGGTTTCCTGCTACCTATCTATGGTAAAGGACTCAAAAGGGTAAAGATAATTTTTGAAGGTAATAACTGTTTAAGAATGTGGTGTCTAAGAACAGAATTTGGAATTCTGTTCCATAGTAGAAAACATAAGAATAATGAACTCTTAGCCAGGAAAGGAGTGTTAAAAAAATGAACTACAAATGACAACAACCTATGTTTCCAAAGAATCTGGGATTCTTCATGAATTATATACTCAAAAAAAGTCAACAGTGGCACAGGAATTATATAAAATGGGATTGTAGGTTGCCTTAAGAGAAATGCAGTGTCCAAGAATTAGGAGATAATCAAATGAGAGTAAGAAATGAAAACCCTGCATGAGCAGTTATCCAAGCTTTTCTGCAGAACTGGATCTGATTCAACATTATATGTTTTAGGAAGGCCACATATAGGATGCATAAGTGTGCACTCAGTTTGGTCCAGGGAATGGAAATTTTGCTATTTGAGATTTGATGATGTTTGTGCTGGAAAAGAAAAGACAGTGGACTATGATGACAGACTTCAAGGATTGGAGGGAGCATTAGATAAATACAGATTAATTTTTTTTTCTTCTTGGCCCAAAATATCAAAAATAAGATCAATGATTAGAAATTATATAGAGGAGACATAATTTAAGATGGATACCAAAAAATCAAAACCAAAACAAACAAAACAAAAACAACTAACCTAACCATTAGAGGTATCTAAAGGTGGAATGAGCTACCTTGGGGTACGGAAATCCCAGTCATTTGATATCTTCAAGGAAAATCTACATAAATGTTTTGCTTGATATTCTATGAAGGAAATTCTTTTTAATTTATAGTTGAGAATAGATACTCTCTGCTCTACCTTTCAAGTTATTAGAAATTAAGGAATTAAGGCAATAACCATCAACTCACTAGTCCAAGGCAAAAGATTGAACAAGATAAAGAACTTGGCTCTCTCACATTTTTTTCTTCTCTTGTAGACAGAGGAGTGCCCAAACACAGCTCTTTTTTATTCTGGCTCCATAGCAAACTCAACAGCTCTCCTTTGAAGTGTGTTAGTTTCTCCTATCCTCCTCCTCCTCCTCCTGCTCCTCCTCCTCATCTTCTCCTCTGTCTTGCTTTCTCACTTATGTTTATTTATTGAGTCAGTTACAGCCAATCTAGTGCTTTATTATTCAGTTGTACACTAAAATGAGAAAAAAAATTGAAATTCCCCCAAATCTCCAATTTCCATCCTAGAGCAGTATTGGTAGATCTGGAAGGGAAATGTGGAACAGAATTTTAAATGCTAGGGTATTGAAAATAACTAAAAACATACTTTTCCAATTTTTATACTTTGGGTCATGCACACACCATATTACAAAAGTACTTTCCTGGTTTTTTTTTTCCTTTTTTTGGAGGTGGGGGGGGGCAATTCAGTGAACTTTTAACAACAGATTCTTAAGCCATTACTTATACAATGTTTGATTGTTGAATATCTGTGCATAAGGGGTGTATAGATGACCAATTTAAGCTTACTATTTTCCCTTGGAGAAAAGACAAAGGATATTGCTAAATTTCTGAACTCTCAAGAGATCTCTAAAATCTATTTTATTTTAATACTTACATAGGCAGAGAACAGCAAGACCCTACTACTATTTCACATGATTCATTACATCCCAATTCTCCCCCTACTATTCTTAACATGCAATTTTTGTCTAGTGACTTATATGCCATAACTTAATAATAAAAATAACAATACACTGATCCTCTCACATCCTTTTTAAACTTTAGTTTTATTCCCAAGAAATAAATAAAATTTATTTTTTAAAATTTTCTTTGGTTCTGTATTTCAAAGTATTCTTTCCTTTTTCCCTTTCAATTTATATTTATATTTTGGGAGTTTATATTACTTTGATTTTCAAATTCACACTTTAGTCTTTTAGGGTTTTTAAAATAGTTACATATGTACTGTCTTATTTGGTTTTCACAACCAACCTTGCCAAGGCAACAGCAACCATTAAGAGAAATTAGGAAATTAAGGCACAAAGAATTTTAATGTCTAGTTCTTTAGTTTTATAACTACTAAATATCAAACCCAAATCAAAAACCCTGCTTCTGACTCCCATTGATCATTAACTCATTCCTCACCAAAAAACAATTGAATCTCTACTAAGTGCAAGGAAATCTACTCGGTACTCTCTTCTATATCTACTGTGTGAAAGAGGACATCCTCTTTCTTATCTAAGCAGTATCCTTGAGGGAATGTATGATTAGAAAATGAGTTATGTGGCCTGTTCATGGAGAAAAGTGAATATAAAATGGCCTCATATCCATAGAATTTAATATGATATAGAGAATAATATCTAGAGGTTTTATGGAAAAATATTGACAAATAATAAACATTATGGGTAATGCTTTGTACTACATGGAGGTAATACTAATGTTAATGCAATGTAGAGCCATTGAAATATTAAATTAAAACATTTAGATACATTTATAAAATAGTCATATATATGTATATACATATATATGTATATATATATATATATATATATATATATATATATATTTAGTTCTCTATGTTGGGAACAATGGCTTTCAATTGTTGCTTATTTTAAGTGCTTTGACTCACTAAATGTTTAGAAATTAAATTTGTCTTGAAATTGTTTATTTTCCCCATTTTTTCTATGGTAGTCCTTTATACCCTGGTCTAGAACATGTGGAGCACCACACTTCATTTTAAAGAGGAAATATCTTTTCTCTGAATCAGGCCTGTTGAATTCATATGACATAGTCAGACAAAACACATATGGGAAGTGGCAAGCAAAAATCAGAACAGAAACATCAGCTAATCGGTTAAAACAGGGCTCAGCACATATGTAAAATTCAAGCAATCCAGGATCTACTTTAGGGATATCGCAATCAACAGCGATGCTTTCTTTGTTCAAAGAATGATAAGACACATCTGTTTTTCAGGCCCACCTTATAACGTAATAAACAATCTTATGTCAAAATTATTTAGAATATTGTTGCTATAGACATTGTAGCCATGTTGCATTTTTATAGTTTTATATACTCATTTTTGTGTCCATCTGGCATTTTTTAAAATATAAATATATTTTGCTCTACCAAATTAAATACTTCGAATTTTTTTTGCTTTCCTTGATATATGCAACAAAATATTTTCCCAAGAACTCTCTGATTATTGATATGAAACAGTACATGAAACAAGAAGACAGGCACTCAGAAAACTTCGTTGCCATCACAGGGCAGTTGTCCAATGAAGACTGTATATAAGAATGATTGTTCATGTAACTATTACCTGATGTGTGATTTTCCAGTCCCTCATACTTTTCACCTGAGTATGCAGATGCCTTCTCACTTACTATACTGGTCCACTCACTCCAACTTGGACTCACACAGGCAGATCTATATATCCATAAAAGGACCATCACCATAGTAAACATTTAATAAATACTTATTAACTGATCATGTGGTTACATTTGAATTCTATTTAATTAAAATACATTTAAATCAAATTTAATTACATTAAAATATCTCTAGGGTTCTAAAGACCCAGTTGTGGGGAAACAAATCTCTTTATTAATGACTTTAGTTCTTGAGCCCATGCACATGTGTTTACATTTAAATAAACTAGCCACTCACAATGATGACACTTTTAAATCTTAAGCATAGTCATTAGAAATAAAGCCAAAGAAACAATAATATTGAAAACAGAGTAAAATATATGTAGTCATAACAAATTCAACAGAATCCACAGAAAACTGAGTCACATTTTCCCATCAATGTACTCAATGCAGTGAAAAGTGGGTACATACTTAAAGACATCTGTACCATGGTCATCTTAAACTCAATGCGTCCAAAACTGAACTCATTATTGTTCCCCCAAAAAACCCTCTCCCCTCTTCCTAATTTTCCTTTTACTTTCAAGGATATCACCAATGACCCAGTCATCCAGGCTCAG
This sequence comes from Gymnobelideus leadbeateri, assembly GCA_011680675.1. NCBI lineage: Eukaryota > Metazoa > Chordata > Mammalia > Diprotodontia > Petauridae > Gymnobelideus > Gymnobelideus leadbeateri. Next base: position 20,034 of record WOXC01008033.1, read on the forward strand.
AAGTTAGATGTTATACTTGAATCCTCACTCTCACCCCACCGCCATATAAAAAAAGTCTTAAATTGCTGCCCTTTACACATTTGATAGTTTTCTTCTATATGTCCCCTTCTTTCCTCTGACACTGTAACCATTACAGTCCAGTCTTATAATGACCTCATGCACATCTCATGGCTAAATAATGAAACAGTCTCCCTTTTAGTCTTCCTGCCTCAACTACCCTATCCATTTTTCATGCAGCTGTCAAAGTGATCTTTCTAAAGTATAGGACTCTCTCTCTCTCTCTCTCTCTCTCTCTCTCTCTCTCTCTCTCTCTCTCTCTCACACACACACACACACACACACACACACACACACACACACACACACACACACATTCACTTAGTAATGTCCAGAGCCTTCCTATTGCCACCAGTATTAAATATAAAATCCTCTGGCTTTTATAGCCCTTCATTACATAACTCCTTCCTACATTTCCAATCTCTTTATACCCCACTTCCCTTCAAATACCCCATGTTCCAGTGATATGAGGCTCCTTTGGTTCCTAAGACACAATACTCCCTCTCCAAACTTTTTCACTCACTGTCCCCATGCCTATAATAATCACTGCCCTCATCTCCACTTCCCAGCTTCTCTGGCTGCTTCAAGTCAGCTAAAGTCCTGCCTTCTAAAATAAGCCTTTTCCAGTTCTCCTAAATCTTAGTGACTTCCCCCTGAGACTGTTACCCAATTTATCCTGAGCTGTTTACCTGTTATCTCCACCATTAGAATGACAACCTTTTCAGAGCATGGGCTATTTTTTGGTTCCATTCATTTTTTTCTTTCCTTTCTTTATATCCCCAGAAATTATAACAGTGCCTGGAACAATGGACACTGAATAAATAAAAGCTTACTTGACACAACCTAATATTACCACAATAACCCTGTGAGATATGTGCTATTATTATTGCCAATTTACAAATGAAGAAATCGAGGCATGTAATAGTTAAATGGCTTCCCTAGAGTAACACAGTTAGGGTCTAAAGAAGGATTTGAATTCTAGTCTTCCTGAATTCAAGTCCAATATTTTATACTCTAGGTGGTCATAATTCTTACCAGAATTCCATGGAATCGAGAATAGAAATCCAGTTGCCTATTTTCCATATAGCCTAATGCTTACACAGCAAAGTGAGTTCCTTCAAGAAGACAAGCATAGCATGTGATAGCATACTACCCTAGCTAAGATTTTACTTGACTTACCTTGAAATCTCCCTCTGTTCACTGCCTTGACACAAGGCCTGTTTGTCACAAGTTCCTGCCAGATACTACTGAGCTCTAAGTTGCAGTGGATGATTGTAGAACATTTCTTTTAGAATATAGTCTGCCCAGGCCCCTATGGTTGCATGACTACATTTACTAATCCACGTAGGTTTGAGCAGTTAGCAATCAGCAATGATTTCCTAATCTACTGAGATATTTTGCTCAATTATGTGTCTTCCCTAGCCTTATAAGTAACCAGTAATAAACTTCAAACATTCACAGAAATGTCTAACCAGAATGTTGAAAATAAATTTCCCCTTGTCCCTGTTTTTGTCTTTTCTGAAGTCCTATCTGTTCACTTTAATATGATATGATTCTTTCATCTCTTTTAATGTGGTCTATTTTTATTGACAAAAATTCTAGTCATTACTCTCGAGATTATCATTATTATTATTGTTATTGTTACTGTTGTTATTAGCATTAGCATTTATGTAGCGCTAAATTAGTCCTGTTTCCAACTTTGCAAATTTCAGGGACTTTTTTTTTTCTTTATTCCTGTCACCCTTCCAATAAACTTGTAGTTATTTTCATCATTTTTGGTTAAGAGGGACATGAACTTAAATACATTAAAACTGATTCAAAGGATAGGTAATTAGTGGTCTACTATGTGCAAAGTGCAGTAAGAAATATAAAGATGAAATGGAAAAGGTTCTGGATCTTCAAGCAGCTAATAGTCTAGTAGGGATGTAATTTTCTCTAGAGAAACAGATGAGAGACTGACTGAAACAGACAGAAAAATGGACACACAGAGAGACAGAGAGACAGAAAGACACACAGAGACAGTATATATATTGCTAAATTGATATTCCTAAATCATAGATCTCCAGCATTTTTCCCTGCTCAAGAAGTTCTTGTTGCTCCCAATGACCTCTAGAACAAAGTACATGTATCACAGTTTGGCTTTTACAGACCTTCACAACATGTCTCCAATCTATCTTTCCAAGTTTATCACATATTCTTCTTCTTCATATATTTTATGTACAGACCAAGCTATCTATAATGTATTTCCTCTTGCCTGCTGTGCCTTATAAAATTCATAGAACTCTTCAAGGGTCAATTCCAATACCACCTCCTATAGGACGCCTGTCTTGATCCCTTTATTTGCTAGTGCCCTCTCAGTTAATTGTGTTTCAATTTTATGTTTAATTTGCTTTGTTCTTGTCTTTTTCCTCCAATAGACTGTCTGCTCCTTGAGAGAATGACTGTTTTGTGTCTTTATCTCACCTAGCATGTTGTCTCTTAGCTCAATAAAAGTATAATAATGGCATTGACTATAATAGCATTGATAGTACATCTACAAAAGTACTTTATACAAAGGGGAAGGAAATTTAGTTCCATTCAGCAGATGTTTATTAAGCTTCTACTTCATTCTAGTCACTGTGGATACAAAGATTAAACCATTTTTTGCTTAAGGAAATTATTTCTTCTGATAGGATCCACCACATACTTAGGTAAGTAAACACAGAGTATATTTAAATAAATTATGATGCTCAGCATTAACAACTAGGGAAGGGATGACTACAATAAAGGAAGGAAGGAAGGAAGGAAGGAAGGAAGGAAGGAAGGAAGGAAGGAAGGAAGGAAGGAAGGAAGGAAGGAAGGAAAGAAGGAAGGAAGGAAACAGAATGGAAATATTTATTAAGATTAGTTACCTATCAAACACTCTGCTTAGCACTACTAGGCATACAAATGTAAAAACAAAGACAGCCTCTGCTGTTAAGGGTTTGATATTCTATACATACATTAAGGAGTGATAGCCAAGGAAATGGACTTTGATTCAGAAAGTTATAGAAATTATTTGGGGGGCGGAGACAAGATGGCGGAGTAGAAAGAGCTCATCCAAGCCACTCTGCCCCCAGATTCCCCCCAAACTATGTAAAAGGGGACTCTGAACAACTTCTGGAGCCCCAGCACACACAGAACGACACAGAGAAGCTAACCTCCCGCTGAGGACAGCCCAGCAGCCCTGCAGGAAGGACCAGCACAGCGGTCTGGGAGCCGGCAGCTCGCAATGCGCAGAGCATAGGAAGCGGAGCTGAGCGGAGCCCAGGTTCGCGTGAGCTGAGGTTTTAGCCCCAGGGCGGCAGGGCCAGCAGCCAGCTGGAGGAACCCCAGAACACCAGGAGCTGTGGCGACTCCAGAATTATCAACATAGACATGCCTAGGACAAAGTAAGAGGTTAGTGTCCTGTGGACAAAGTCGAAGGGGGTATGGGAGAAGGTATGGGAGAGAGCAGATTGGAGGAAGCGATATCTTGTGGGACTGCTATTCTGGGAGGTTGGGTAGGGGAATAACGGGGGGAAAATGATTGTAACTCAAAATCTAGCGGAAATGAATGATGTAAAACAGAAATTAATAAAGCATTTGTTTAAAAAAAAGAAATTATTTGGAAGGGGGGAAGGGGAGCAAATTGATACGTCTCATCTAGCAGCAATATCAGAATTTATTTTATACTGATTCATTGTTCCAGAATTGGGCATTGGATATAGGCAAAGAGAGAAACTTTCCCTCCATAGTGGGAGGCAGTTTCCAATCAGGAGAATGGGAATCCAGGTCAGAAATACCTCAAAGGCAAAGACTGATGTGAACAAGAGTTGATTGGGGAGGAGCCTGTGGAAGAGATTCTCTGAGAAAAGGATTGGAAATAAAACATACCTTGTAGAAAAAGACACATATGCTGAGTTTTTCAGGAAACTACACATTTCAAAGGCAGAAGGAAAGTGGCATCAATATTACAGTGTTGGGTGAGATTTTGTGTGGGGATTGTTTGGGCAGAATATATCATTTCTACTTAATTAAAAGCTTTTGTATGAACAAAACCACTTCATAGAAACTGCAGAAAAAGAAAAACAACTATACCAACCATGTCTAGTAAATAACATAAATATTCAAACCAATTCAATTCTTCAAACTTTCTAGAATATCACTAAGCACCTTCAGTACCACGTCCTGTGCTAGGCACTGGGGATTAAAACATAAAACTATGTATTCTTTCCCATCAAGGAGCTTACATTCTATTACAGAAAACAATATATACACAGATAAATAAATTCACATAACAATTTGATAGGTGAGGAGATTTGCTTACTAAATTATCAAAAAAACCTTACAATAAGTCCCATAATGATTTGATCCATGGAATAGAACTCAGCACAATATGATTACAAATCTACAGAATAGTCAATATTCACAGGCAGTCTAGGCCTTATATTTTTCCTAGAGAAAATAAACCTTTCTCTCTGAATCTGCTTTCATGAGCTAGACAACACATCTCATTCAAATTTTTTAATACCATCTGGGGCTCATGAAACATCATTAAGATAAATTAACTGAAGTGGGGGCATAGATAAGGCGGAAGCAATGATGAAAACATATAGATGCTGAGTGATGAGCGGATAAATAGAACAGTCCTCTTCAGACTATACATCCTCGCCTCTCTCCTGGAACCTGGGATTTCAGGCTTCATGACTGTTTCATGGCTCAGAAACTGATTATAAGGATATGATAATTCAGAAAATTAGGGAACACATGCAGGCTACTCTCCCAGCAGGCCTTTCTTCCAACACAACAACTCGCACAGCTGGCTTCCTAAGTCCAAGTAATGGCACAGCACTAGGTCCCACTTCAAAAATCACTCCTCAGCATATCAGGAGTTTCAGGTTTCAGGCGTGGCAAAATAGAACCTCTGGAGAAAGTCTCCTTGGTTGGGGGGTGGGGGGGCAAGTATGCAGAGGTGATATTATTTCTGCTCCTCTTGAAAAATATTAGAGCATCTGAGAGCAGGATATTACAACACATGGAACCATTGAATTACAATACATGGCTTATGTGTGATGGTTAGTACATACTAAGTTGAATATTCAAGGAACCCAGGTTAGGTTCCCACATCACCGCTATCTCAAAGTGAACGTTTCATACTTATCACTTGATTACTTTGCTTGATATCAGTTTTGTGATATGGAAAACTGTGATAAGGAAATTGTATTCAAAAAAATTAGAAACTAGTACTCTAGAGAAACACAGAGGCTAGAGAGACCTTTGGACATGCAATTTATCCTCTTTTAATACATAATGTGTGAATAAAACTGATTTACTGTTATGTATTCTTGTTAGGACTGAAGTTACACTTAGGACACATAATCATCATTGCTTGCAATTAAACTTTATTGAGTATTCAATAATACAAACATCAAATCCCCCAGGAATAGCCCACCAACCTGACTGCAAAAGGTCTAAGTAACTGTATCTCATGTTGGTGGTCATGATAAGATTCTTTTTCTGCCTAGCCATATATTTCCCTTCAAAGTGGTATTCTGGCAAGTCTCTGTAAATCAGCACTGCTCCTAATGTCCTCACAAGTTTGGTAATGTTGAAATCTGTCCTAGTTTTAACCTGGGAGTACACTGAAAGTTGGTACCTCTAATGGGTTTTTATGCTTATGGCTAAGGATGTTTTGGTGAGTAATCAATTATCTAAATTTATGATGAAAGGAAACTCTCAAAGCTTTCAATTTTTTGTGAGCCATTGGCAAGTGTTTATGAGTTGTTTACCAGATTTGGGGAAGTGGATGCATCATTAGTAATTGTTCACTAAGTCTTTGAGCTTGTCTTAGACTATGAGCTCCTCAAGAGTATGGACTTTCTTTTGGTTTTTCTTTGTATCCACAGCATTTTACATAGTACCTGGAACAGAGTAAATACATAATAAGTGCTTAAGGACTAACTGACTCACATACCCATCATTCATTTTTCTTTACCAAATCAAAGTGACACATGCATGTCCTTAGTAAATATTTACTCAATTTGGGGGACCCACACACATCATTATTTATTATATACCAAATCTAGAGAGAGACACACATAATCATTTGCAGTTCACCTAATTTAAGGGACACATGTTATTGCCAATCTGTATCAATTAATTGTTTATCATTTTATTACAAAAAGCTTAGAAAATAATCACTTGTTAACAAAATGAAGGATTCAGCCAAATTGAGTGGCTCATATTCTTATTCCCACTATACTTCTCAGCCTTCTTTCTCTCATCTACCAGATGAAGAGGTTGGACTAGGGGGTCTCTGAAATCACTTTCTGAGATGGGAATCCTTTGATTCTAACATCTGACCAACTTTTAGGGGAGAGGGATTAAGTGGTATAACAGTGTATGTTTAACAATTAGTTTGTAAAAAAAACTGTTTGTACACAACCCATGTATGTATAAACTTAATCTGCATGATTAACATTTCCCCATCACTTTCTTAAGTCTAGACAATTAATGAAGCAATATATCAAGCCTTAATTTGTATTGTTTTCAATTTCTGAGGTTACTGAGGTTCTGTTGCTTAAATTTGAAAATTTAACAACCAGTCCTTGCTATCTAGTACCAACAGGTTCTGGTACAATCACAAAGAAACTGTATGAGTAGTGAATTTGAAGCCAGAAGTGTTGGGTTTAAATCTTGGTTCTGTTGCTCGCTGCCTATTTGATGTTGGGCAAACCATTCAAATTTTTAAGGCTTCAGTTTGCTCACCTATAAAACTAGGGCATTGAATTTTATGACTTCTAAGATCCCATTCAGATCTGAAAAAAAAATGAAACCTTGGGGGCAAGTATGGGATTATTTTTATTTTTTAAATATAAAGAATGTATCACTAAAAAGGTTTTAATGATTTGTTCTTCTGGCAACTCAGAAGGAAAATTTAGCAAATATTTGCCTTTTATCTACTTAATATCAGAAATTGAGAGGGAACATGAAAAAATGGAAAGAATGATGGATTTGTGAAAGGGAAAATCTGGCTTTAAATTCCACCTCTGATGTTTGCCAGTTGCATTACCATGGGAAGGTCACTAAGACCTCTCTAAAGTTTAGTTTCCTCGGGATGATACTTAAGGGGTGAAGTTAAGAGGTGAGAGAGGAATGTGGCAAGAGGAGATGGGGAGAAACAGGGGCAGGGGTAAATTATCTCATGTAGAAGAGGCAAGGGGATGTGGTTGCAGGGGAGGGGAAGAACAGGAAGGCAAAAAGGCAAAACCTTATTCTCATTGAATTTGGCTCAGGGAGAGAAAGACATACATACTAAATGGGATATCTCACCCTGCAGGAGAGTAGGGGGGAGGGGGATGAGAGGGGGAGGATGGAGGGGAGGGTATGATGGGGGGAGGGGAGGTTGGAAGCACCCACTTTTGAAGAGGGACAGGATCAAAGTAGGGAATGGACCAGGTGAGGGGTGGGATTGGTGGGAGGGAAATATAGTTAGTCTTTTACAATATATCTAATATGGTAATGTTTTGCATAGCTATACATGTACAACATATACTGAATTGCTTATCTTCCCTACAGGATTTGGTGACAAGGGACAAAAGGAATGGATCTGGGATTCAAAGTTTTAAAATTAAATGTTTCAAATATATATAAATACTATTATTAATACTATTTTTCATGTAACTGGGAGATAAGATGTGTAGGCATTGGGGCACAGAGAATAACATTGCCCTAATAGAAAAGTTGAAGGAGGTATGGGAGAAGATATGGGAGAGAGTAGATTGGATGAGGGGATATCCTGTGGGACTGCTATTCTGGGATGGTGGGTAGGGGAAAAACGGGGAAAAAATTGTAATTCAAAATCTGGCAGAAATGAATGATGTAAACCAGAAGTTAATAAAGCATTTGGAAAAAAAGAATGAATAGCCAAGAGGAGTGAAGTGATTTGCTTAAAAAAAATAAAACCTAGGTTTTTATTAGCAAAGCTGAAATAAAATATGATTTTCTTGAAAAAAAAAAGTTTCATTTCCTCATTGATAAATGGGGGTAATTATACCATCATTACTATCTCATGGGGTTGTTTTCAGAGAAAATAATTATCTTGCAAACATATTCTATATAAATGTGAGCTATTACACAAAGATAAAAAAAAATCTATACTGACTCCAGAATCTAAAGAGCATAAGACATGCCAGGAAAGATATGGTCAAGGTAAGGCCGGACCCCAGAAAAGAAGCAATACATTGAGTTGGAAAGAGTTCCTTGTCTTTTGGCTGCTTTTTCTTTTCTTTATTTTTTTAAATGAGGTTCTGTATTCATCTGAAATGTTTGAATAATTTTGGCTATAAGTTTAAGAATAAGCTCTTGGCAGGGCAGCTAGGTGGTGCAGTGAATAGAGCACTGGCCCTGGAGTCAGGAGGACCTGAGTTCAAATATATCCTCAGACACCCTAACTCTTATTAACCATGTGACCTTGTGCAAGTCACTTAACCCTAATTGCCCTCCAAAAAGAACAAAAAAAGAATAAGCTCTTGGGCTAATTTTGATATTTGGAGATAAATGTAATGTTTTCATTTTTAAGCTGCATTTTTACTACTATATGGAGAGATAAGAGATTGATAAATATGTATATGCATTTATATACATGTGTTTGTTTATTTCTTGGATAAATTAGAAATCAGGAAAAGCTGGTTTCAAATCTTACCTCAGAGACTTAACAGCTGTATAAGACAAGCATGTCACTTCAACCTATCTATGCCTCAGCTTCCTCATAAAACCAGGCAATGAAATACCTGCTTATAAGGTTATTATGATAGTTAAGTGAGGTTTCCCTTCTTTTCAGGTGAGATTTTCAAGTGAAGTTTTCAGGTTTTCTTGACAGCAAATTTACCTATATAGTTATTGTTTATATTATAAACATATAAATTACACATAAATATCATTTATGATATGAACATATAAATTTGTATATGTATATATATCATTTATGTTGTAAAATATACATTGCCTATATTATTTCTATTATAATGAGTATATAAATTTGTAATATATTAAATTTTATCTTAAGGGTATAAAATAGTATCTATCTACCTTTATATTAATTTTAAATTTTCACAGGTGGATGTTTATTTTTCTTGTTTTACCCAGAGCAGTGATGTTAATCATGTGGAGAATTTTCTATGTGGAAACTCTTCCCACTGTTGCAAATTGACAATATATCTACACTTTATAGTCTTGGCCAAGTTGCCTGAGGTACTGAGAGGTTAAGATACTTGCCCCAAATCACAAAATCTGGGTGTTTCAGAACTTGAACCTAGGTATTTCTAACACTAAGATGTGTCTGCAAACTCTATGCCACACTATTTCTTTGCTTCAATAATTAAAAAGTAGGGGCGGCTAGGTGGCGCAGTGAATAGAGCGCCGGCCCTGGAGTCAGAAGGACCTGAGTTCGGAGCCGGCCTCCGACACTTAATCCACACAAACAAAAACCTAGCCGTGTAACCTTGGGCAAGTTACTTAACCCCAATTGCCCTAAAGAGGCGGCTAGGTGGCGCAGTGAGTAAGAGCGCCGGCCTCGGAGTTGGGATGACCCGAGATCAGATCCGGCCTCAGAAAATGAGCACCCATGCATAAATAATGACTAGCTGTGTAACCTTGAGCAAGTTACTTAACCCCAATTGCTTTAAAAAATAATAATAATAATTAAAAAGTGACCTGTGTCAAAAAAACTTTTTTGGAAAATACTTTATATAAAATTACTATTGGTAGTATAATCATAATAATCATAATGAGTAGGAGTAGGGACAGTAGCAGTAGTGATAGTAATAAATTAATAGTAGTAGTAGTCATCATCATTGTAACAAATTTCTGAAGCTCTTGAAGATTTGTAGAACCATTTATTATATATTATCTCACTTAACTCTCACAACAATTTAGCAGGTGCTTCATTGACTGATTTTATATGTGAAGAAATCAAGGCATATAGAGGTCGAAGTGACTTGCAATTCTCACACACTAAATATCTGAGGCAAGATTTGAAGGCAGATTTTCCTGATGTCAGGTTTATCTCACTCTCATTAATGTATTATACTAAAAAAATATTATATTTTACCTTTTAGATGATTTCCAAATAGGTCTGATCTATGCTAAAACCATGTTAATGCTAAAAGCAAAGGGGAGCTATAAGATTTTATATATATAATGTATTTTCTACTGAAGGTCAGGAAATTATAAACACACAGCGGTTTAATTGAAGAATATATATATATATATAGAAAATACATTAATTCTGGAGTCCTGAGTTCAAATTACAGCTCTTACATTAACTGCCTGAGTGACTTCAAAGAACATATTTAACTTTCCTGAGTCTTCATGTCCTCATTGTAAAATGAGACAGTTGGATTAAGGTCCCTTCCAACTCCAGATCAATGGTTTTATGATCTGCCAACACTTCAATTTTAAGATCATGTAGAAATTGAAAAAGGCACAATAGGAACAGTACACAAAATGCTTCATTAATTTGACCTACAGTTATCTGTGTTATTTGAAAATTCAAGTTGTTCTTAGATGCTTCCCCACTTAGTGGAAATTTTCATGTAGAGGGAAAAATTGTTATCTGGCTTCCTCTTAAAATATGAAGGACAAAATTCACAGGCTTTAGGAAATAATAGGTCTGCACGAGGCCAACGAGGCGATTTTTATTTGGAAGGTCTTCCCCATGTCTCAAAATGCAGCAAACAATTCTATTCCAGGCCAGTCAGACTTGGGAACTCCGGTAGAGCTCCATCCAGGTGTGTGTTCTTAACCACTACCTAATCTCAGCCTTTTCTCCAGGGGATGCCTGCATAGTCGCAGGGAACCTATTTCCAGTTGTTCCTAATCTTTACTCACTGGAACTTTATACAGTTACAACTGTGGCATATGTGTATGTTCTAATTATGCTAATCACCATGCCCTGACTTTCACTCAAAGAAGTCATTCTATATTCATCGGCAGCAAGAAAAGTGTCAGAACAGCATGCCCCTTCTTGGCTACTTCCTTAATAGCATACTTGCTTCTGTCACAAACTGAGTGTCCTGTTCCCATGCAGTTTGACTAATCTTGCGGGTCCTACAATTATTTTGTCATTGTGATGGTTGAAGGGTGGTCTGCAAAGAGCCTATTTTTTTTCTTATCAGTTGTGCTGTCTGGCAGCATCTATAATACCAGGGGTAGATATTCTAATTTTATGTATATTGTGCCAAATTTCAGGACTAAAATGATGGATGAAACGCAAGCACAATAGAAATCACGATAGGGAACATTATATGATAGCAGCCAACCACTGTTCTTTATACCTGGTTAGCAATGTAAAAGAAGAAAAAAACAAGATGGACAAATGCAATTAATTTTCCAGTATGGCATGGAACCCATAAATCTGTTCATTTAAAGTGCTTAACTTCATTAGTGTGTAAGTCTGGCTTTTTGAGAAAACAATTCCTGGTCTAAATCACAAGCTCATGTTGGTTCCATAGATGTTTTGGGGGAGAAACTATTCTAAATGTCAGCCATGTTAAAATCACAGGAAAAGTGGCCATTTTCCATTTATGCTGCTGTAAAGCAATCATATATTTTGAGAAAATGGCCTTTATGAGGACAAAATATCTCTTTTCGCTTTTTTATGGTATAAATAATTTTTCTCTGGACTAATTTAGTAAGTTTTTGTTTTCAATACAGGAAACCAGCCATCAAGATAAATAATAAAAATGAATTTGGAAATATGTTAATCCCCTACTTATTCATCTGTACTGGAGATTTAAGTGGAAATTTAATATTGATATTGCTAGGAGCTGAATCAGAGCCAAACTAATTCTCTAGAAGTGCTCTATCTGCATATTAACTACTGTTACTATGAAGGGATACAATCCTATTTACTTTACCCTCCAACCCTGGAAGATGAGATATGGTTTCTCATTCTCTTCATAGCTTTTTAAGTGTGTCGCCATGGGGCTTTCTCCCCACTAACCTGGAGACTAAAAAGCCTTTTGGGCAAATTTCAAGATATCTTGCATTAAACATTATGCAGATGCAGATGTTTGCAGAAATAAGAATTCATTGCATTCCACTGGCTCATACATTACCTTTATTCAGATGCTTCAAATGGTGTCCACTGAATGATGTTTTTTCTTGAGAGAAAACAAATAATCTTCCTTATTTTTGATGCTTGTGACCAGATCAACTTTCTGGCACAGAGTGATCCACAAATAAATGACCTACATAGAATAATCTACAAAGAAAAATCTAATTTTTAAATGACAGTATGAAATTTTATCTTTTTAAAATCTTTGTTATGAGTTGTCATGGTCAAATACTATCTCTTGGTAGCTGGCCAAGGTTTTTAGACATCAGATACAAAAGATCATTGCTGAGCCCAACCTCAAAGCCTTTCTATCCTGGTAGGACCTGGGAGCTCTCTCAAGTGATCTTCTCTCTGTAATATTTGACAGTTCCTCTCTGGAAAATTATGGAAAAACCTAGGTAAGAGGGATTTAGCCTGAAGAAACAGAAGATTTGTAAACCTGTCAATGTAGGTAGGCCTCATTGTAATAAAGCCACTAAGACTTCAAAGTATCAGAGGGTATTTTGCAGTTAGAAGAAACATAAGAGCTCACTCAGATACTGGTAATGGTGACATGTTTTCAGAACACAATTCCTCTCAACAACACTGTGAAGTAAAGTACTATGATATGAACATCTAGATTTTGGGGGCACCTAGGTGGTACAGTTAATAGAATGCTGAACCTGGAGTGAGGAGGACCTGAGTTCAAATTCATCATTAGACATTTGGTAGCTGCCCTAGGCAAGAAATTTGATCTCCGTATCAGTTTCTTCAAATGTAAAATAGGGATCCTAGAGAAGGAAATGGCAAACTAATCCAGTATCTTTGCCAAGAAAATCTCATTTAAAAATGGAGTCACAAAGAGTCAGACACAACTATACAACTTAACAAAGAGAAGTCCAGATTTTACAAATGGAGAAACTAAGAGTCTGAGAGGAGAACTAACTTGACAACAGATATAGATAGCTAATAGAAGGACATGTGATTGAACCCTGGTCTTCTGACTCTGAGGCTGTCAGAATACCTATTCTCACTGAATTTTAGTGAACAGATAATAATACAGTTACTTGTGTTTGTATACATAATTTTTATATATTCTTGTCTTGGATAGTAATTGACCAGAGTCAGTATTTTTTCATTTTGCTTAATCTTCCTAGATGTCAGTGTTTTCATTTTTAAAATAAGATGATAGAGGGGTGGCTAGGTGGCACAATGAATAGAGCACTGGCCCTGGAATCAGGAAGACCTGGGTTCAAATCCAGCTTCAGACATTTAACACAAAAACTAGCAATGTGACCTTGGGCAAGTTACTTAACCCCAATTGCCCTACACCCCCCCAAAGAGCAAAAAGAGAAAATGAAAAAAATAAGATGATACTAAATAACTTCAAAATTCTAAGTAACCTTCCAGCTCTATACTCCTAGGGTATCTCTGCACTGAGTAGGAGAGAAGGGGGAAAGTTGATTACACATTATCAAACATAAACATACTTTGATAAATACACACCCATAAATGCATATATAAATGAGTAATACGTTATGAAACATTGTTTATAACAAAATCCCTTACATAAAGATTCTCCAGGAAATTTTGGGAGTGGACCAAAAATAGTGGAGAACAGAAGGCACTCAGCCCAACTCTCTTAATACTCCCCTCCAAACAACTTAAAATAATGCCTCAAATCAAATTCTGGAGTGGCAGAGCAAATAAAAGTTCAGAGTAAGACATTAAACCAGCCCAAGATAACTTAAGAGGTCTGAAAAAAGATCCCTGAAACAGTAATGGAGGGTGATCTAGAGTCCAGCAGTGGCAGGACTAGGTGATGGTGTCAGAAATAGCAGCAGCTTCCAAAGATTTTAAGTCAGAGATAATAAGGAAACCTGGCAAATGGTCAGAAAGAGTTTACATGGCGCCCCTGCACTGTGCTGGACAAAAGATAAAATTTTATTTGGTAAATCAATTGTTTTTACTTCTGAGTCAGAGCTCAAGGGCATAGTGGAACATTTTTGGTCGAGAGGGATCAGGCACTCTAAAGAATAGTATCACTTCTTGAGCCAATAGAATAGAGATCCTTTGGAGTAGTAATGCTTCTAGGCACAAGAGATCAGGGACATTGAGTAACACAATTACTACTGGTACCAAAGGAACAGAGACCTCAAGAAGCAGCATTGATTGCAATCCCAAGAAATGAGGTGCATTTCCTGAGTAAGAAACAGAATGCAGATGAATGGATGAAATACTACTATTCTGATGAAAGCACCAGAGCAGAATAGAAAAGTTGACCTTAAAATGTAAGATTCAAGAGAAGCATGAAAAAGTAAACATGAAATAGAAATCTTAAGGAACACAATAAGGTTAATTTTTTTACTTTCCTATATGGGAAGACAATAAATGAAATTTCTAAAAATGTTATCATCATTAGAGCTGCTAGAAGGATTCTACAAGAAAGATAGCATGGGAGTAAGTCAATTATATTGATCTGATATATAAAAAAATGGCCAAGCAAGAAATGGATGCCCTTGGAGAAACAGGAAGGGAGAAGAATAATGAGGAAAATTGTCTCATATAAAGAAGCACATATGGAAGAGTTTTACAGTGAAAGGTGAAATGAAGGAGGGAGGCAATGCTTGAACCTCACACATCTAAACTGGTTTAAAAAGAGAAAAAAGTGTGTGTGTGTGTGTGTGTGTGTGTGTGTGTGTGTGTGTGCATTCACCTGGTAATAGAAATCTAATTGACCTGACAAGGAAGTAGAAGGGGGAAGAAATGATAAGGAGGCAGGGGTAGAGAGAAGATTAAAGGGAAGGTAGATAAAACAAGGTAGTCCTCAGAAGTAAAATAGACTTTAGAAGAGGTACAAAATAAAAAGAGAGAGAAAAGGATAAATGGAACAAAATAGGATGGAGTGGAATGCACAGCTAGCAATCATAACTCTGAATGTGAATAGGATCAACACACCCATAAAATGGAAGCAGATAGCAGAATGGATTAGAAACCAGAATCCAACAATATATTTTTACAAAAAACAAACTAGAAACA
This sequence comes from Gymnobelideus leadbeateri, assembly GCA_011680675.1. Taxonomy (NCBI): domain Eukaryota; kingdom Metazoa; phylum Chordata; class Mammalia; order Diprotodontia; family Petauridae; genus Gymnobelideus; species Gymnobelideus leadbeateri. Next base: position 35,227 of record WOXC01008033.1, read on the forward strand.
GAGAGACACCCCCAGAATTAAGAGGCAGGAGAAGAATATATTAGGCTTCAGGTGAAGTGAAAAAAAAAAAAAGCCAGAAGAAAACAGATAAAGCAAAAGCAAAAAGAGACCTATTGAAAAGTGAAAAGCAGGGAAACTATATCTTGCTAAAAAAAAAAAAAAAAAAAAAGCTCCAAAGAAAAGTAGTATCAGTATTGAACATATAGGCACCAAATGGCGAAGCATCCAAATTCTTACTGGAAAAGTTAAATGAATTATAGGAAAAAATAGATGGTAAAACTATACTAGTGGAGAACCAAAACTTTCTGCTCTCCAAGATAGAAAAATTTCACCATAAAATAAATGATAAAGAAGTAAAGGGGGTGAATAGATCTTATTTTTTTCAAATGCTTTATTAACTTCTGGATTACATCATTCATTTCCACTAGATTTTGAGTTATACTTTTTTCCCCATTTTTCCCCTACCCACCACCCCAGAATAGCAGTCCCACAGGATATCCCCTCGTCCATCTGCCCTCTCCCAACTCTTCTCCCATACTCCCTAAGACTTTTCCAGTAGGGCAAGGTGAATCCTCATGCCACAATGACTGCACATGTTATCTCCCAATTATATGCAAAATAGTATTAATTATAGTATTTATATATTTTTTAAATTTGATTTTAAAAGGAAGATAAGCAAATCAGTCTATACTCTACATGTGTAGCTATGCAAAACATTATCATAGTAGATATATTGTAAAAGACTGACTATATTACCCTCCCTCCTATCCCACCTCCCACCTAATCCACTCCCCACTTTGGTCCTGTCCCTTTCCAAAAGTGGGTGCTTCCAACTTCCCCCCAAGCCTGCCCTTGCTTCCATTGTCCCTCCCTCTAGTCCCTTTCCCCCTATTCTCCTGTAAGGTGAGAAACCATATTTTACTATGTATGTCATTCTCTCCCTGATCCATATTCAAAGAGAATAAGGTTTTGCTTTTTTGCCTTCCTGTTCTTCCCCTCCCTTGTAGCCATTTTCCCTTTCTTCTTTTATATGAGATAGTTCATCCCATTCTGTCTCTCCCCATCTCCTCTCATTATATTCCTCTTTCACCTCTTAATTTCACCTTTTAAGTATCATCCCTTCCTATTAAATTTGACCTGTGCCCTCTATCTATGTATAGCTGAAAACATATATACTCCCATTCACATATGTATTCATATGCCCATATACCCTTCTACAACTATTTTCATACTGAGAAAAGTTTCATCAGTTACAGTTATCATTTTTCCCTGTAGGAATGTAAATAGGTCAATTTTGATAAGTTTATAATGATTTCTTTTCCCTGTTTACCTTCTCAAGCATCTCTTGCTTCTTGTATCTGAATGTCACAATTTTCTATTCAACTCTGGTTTTTTCCTCAAGAATGCTTGAAAGTCCTCTATTCCACTGGAAGACCATATTTTCTCCTGAAAGATGATACTCAGTTTTGCTGGGTAGGTGATTCTTGGTTTTATTCCCAGGTCCTTTGACCTATGGAATATCTTATTCCATGCCCTTCGATCCCTCAGTGTAGAAGCTGCCAGATCCTGAGCTATCCTGATTGTGTTTCCACAACATTCAAATTGTTTCTTCCAGGCTGCTTGTAATATTCTCTCCTTGATCTGGGAATTCTGTAACCTGGCTACAATATTCCTAGGAGTTTGCTTTTTAGGATCTTTTTCAGGAGGTGATTGGTTGATTCTTTCAACCTCTATTTTGCCTCCTGGTTCTAAAACATGGGGTTATTTTCCTGGAGAATTTCTTGAAGGATGATTTCTAGATTCTTTCTTTGATCATGGTTTTCATGTAGTCCAATAATTTTTAGATTGCCTCTCCTGGATGTATTTTCCAGGTCAGTGGTTTTTCCCATGAAATATTTCACATTGCCTTCTATTCTTTCATTTGTTTGGATCTGCTTAATAGCATCTTGATTTCTCATAAAGTCATTAGTTCCCATTTGCTCCAGTCTAATTCTGAAGGAATGATTCTCCTCAGTGAGCATTTGCACATTAAACTATACTTTTTTTTACCTTATTTATTCTTGGATTTTACTTTCTCTTTTTGGTATGTGTTTTCTTTTGCAACATGGCTAATGTGGAAATGTGTTGCACAACTGCACACTTATGGGACTATATAAAACTGTTTTACTTCTCAAGGAGGGCATTGGGGAGTGAAGGAAGGACAAAATTTGGAACTCAATTGCTTTTTTAAAAATGATTGCTAAAAGTTTTTGTTTACATGCAATCAAGAAAAATAAAAATACATATTGTATATGCTAAAAATATCTAATTAAAAATCAAAATGAAAACCTTAAAAATTAATAGGAAGATTAATAAAATTGAAAAGGTGGACTAATGAATAATGCTAGGAGATGATTTTTGTGGGAAAAAATAGTATGGAAATGTTTAATTTGAGTGAAAATGGTGAACACCAAGTTACCAGTATCAAAAATTAAAAGGGAGAATGCACCACCAATGAAGATGAAACTTAAGCAATTATTAGGAATTATTTTGCCCAAATATATGCCACTAAAATCAACAATCAAAGTGAAATGGATGAATATTGAGAAAAAAATAAACTGTCAACATTAACAGAAGAGAATACTTCAATAATTCCATCACAGCAAAGGCAAATAGAACAAGTCATCAATTAGCTCATTAAGAACAAATCTCAAGGACCAGTTTAATTTACAAGCAAACTCTCCAAATTTTTAAGCAAAAAACAATGCCAATACTACACCAATTACTTGAAAAAATGGGTAAATAGGGGATCCTATCAACTTATTTTCAGGACAAAAATATGATTTTGATACCTAAAACAGGGAGAGCAAAAGTAGAAAAAAAATATGTAGATCAATTTCTGGAATGAATATAAATGCAAATTTTTAAATAATATACTGGTAAGAGATAATAGCAATAGATCACAAATATCATACACTAAAATGAGGCAGAATTCATACCAAGAATGCAAGGCTGGTTCAATGTTAGGAAAACTATTAGCATAATTGACGATATCAATAACCAAAAAAAATCATATAATTATCTCAACATATGCAGAACAAAAAAAAACCTTTGTCAAAATACAATACCCATTCCAGTTAAAAATATGAGAAAGACCTTGGAACTTTATGAATAGAATTACAAAATGCTTCTCACACAAATAAATTTAGATCTAAACAATTAGAAAAATATCAACTGGTCATGGGTAGACCAAGCCAACATAATAAAAATGACAGTTATACCTAAATCGATTTATTTATTCAGTATCATACCCATGAAAGAACAAAAAAAATTTATGAAACTAGAAAAAAATAACAGTTCTTCTAGAATAACAAAAGGTCAAGAGTACCAAGAGAATTGATGAGGGGTGTTAATATAAAAGAAGGTGACCTAGCCCTACCAGATCTCAAGCTATATAAGAAAGCAATAATCCTCAAAAGTATCTGGTACTAGTTAAGAAATACAGTGAAGGATCAGTGAATGGATTAGGTACAAAAGTCATAGTAGTAAATGAACATGGTAGTCTTGTAGGATTTTTATTATTTTTTTTTAATTTATGGAATAAAAAAAGAATTTTCCATAACATAGTATGATACATATTATTGCACATGAAACTGCAAATCTACTATTCAAAACTTGTTATTCTTTTCAAACATAGAGCAAAATTATCATGTAAATTTCTTTTTTATTCTCTCCCTTTGCTCTAAAGATGGCTTCCATCACACACACATGTATATACACATATACATATATGTACATATATACTATTTGTTTATACATACATTATACATGTATTGTGTGTGCTGTATACATGGATGTATGTATAATGTATGTATGTGAATGTATATGGATGTATATGTGTATATATTTATATTTGTGTGTGCATGTCTATGTCTAAACATATTATATACATACTTGTATCCATCAGTTCTTTCTCCAGATACAGGGTGAGTCTTTCTTCATATGTCCTTTATACTTAATTTGGGTATTTGTAATAGTTAAAATAACATTCATTCGGAGACTTTCTTAAAATAGTATTGCTGTTGTGGTTCTGTTCTTGCTTCTGTTCATTTTGTTCTTCATTATTTTATGCAAGCCTTTCCATGTTCTTATAAAATCATTGAACTCACATTTCTTATAGCAGAATAGTATTCCATCACAATCATATGCCACAACTTGTTTAAGCTTTTTCCAATTGATGGGCATCCCTGAAATTTTCAGTTCTTTGCCACTACAAAGAGAGCTCTTATAAACATTTTTAGATAGGTTCTTTTCCTTTTTTCCTATTTATTTTCAGAAATAGACCAAGTAATCTAGAGTTTGATAAACTCAAAGATGAAAGATTTTGAGACAAAAATTGCTGAGCAAAGGGCAAAACAATTTGGCAGAAACTAGATATAGATCAATATCTCATACCATATGCCAAGATAAGGACAAAATAGCTACATACTTTAAATATAAAGTGCGATACCATAAGTAACTTGGGAGAGCAAGGAGTAGTTAACCTATCAAATTTATGGATAAGATAAGAACGTATTACTAAATAAGAGATAGAAAGCCATACTAGATAGAAAATGAACAATTTTGATTATATTAAATTTTAAAAGATTTTGCACAAACAAAAACAATGCAACCAAGATTAGAAGGAAAATAGAAATTTGGTAAATAAATTTTATAGGTAGTAACTGTGATAAAGGTCTCATTTTTCAAACAATAGATAATTGAGTCAAATTTATATGAATTCAGGTCATTACTCAATTAATAATGTTTTAAAGAATATAAGCAGGTAGTTTTCAGATGAAGAGATCAAAGCTTTCTATGTGCATATGGAAAAATGCCCTAAATCAATATGGATTAGAGAACTGTAGATGAAAATAGCTGGTATACTACTTCACACCTATCAGGTTGGCTAAAACAACAGAAAAGAAAAAATCAATAATTGTTAGAGGGGATGTAGGAAAATTGGGACATTAGGACACTGTTGGTGAAGTTGTGAACTTATCCAACCATTGCAGAAACTGAACTTCACCACTGTGCTCCCACATGGATACCTTCTCTTTCCTCTCCCTTTTCTTCAGTTCTCCTTGTATGTGTTATCTCCTCCAATTAGAATATAAAGTCTTTGAGGATTGGGACAGTTTTTCTTTTTTTTTTCAACTTTTATTGTTTCCCTAGCAATTACCGTAATACTTGCACATAGTAAATTTTTAATAAATGTATTTTATTGACTTGTTTTGACTGACCTTAAGAAGAATTTACAATGAGATTTTTTTCAAATAGCAAGGATTACTAGTGGTATAGAATGTGAGCCAGTGTCCAAAATTTTAATTGCCTCTGCTTGTAATTATTACATAATATGAGGTGCAGTAGAAAAGAAGAGATTCTTCTTCCATTCTACTAGTAGAAATAATGGATCTCTTATATTTGCAGAAAGAGAGAAGTCTTTATTCTTTCCAGAATCAAGTCTATGTATTATATCCTCAGTTACAGTCACTAGGCTCCTGGTTCTTCCACAGACAAAGACATGTTTTCCTTTGTGCAGAAAATCTACCCCCCAAATTATAGATAGAGAAGAAATAAAGGAAACGTAAAAATAAATTCCTTTAGCTGGAGATGTTTCAGCTCTACTTGTCCTCACCTCCTCTCCCCTTTGTTCCCAAGTACAACTGTTTCATGATTCATAGAGTATCCTCCCCAGACCACCATAACTTCATATTATGCTCAAAACATCAGACTTTCTGACCAAAGAATGGGGGGTGGGGGTGGCAGTGGGCAGGGGTATAGAAAATTAAACATGGCTAGTTCTGTCCACAGTATTACAGAGACTGGGTTTTGATAAATATGACCCATTCATTTTCCCACAATGTATTTTCTTTTTTATACTATTCTAGAATTTTCTTTTTTAAAAAAAGCAATTGGAGTTAAGTAACTTGCTCAAGGTTACACGGCCAGTTATTTTTTGTGTGGGTGTTAAGTATCTGAGGCCTAAAATCGATCCCGGGTCCTCCCAACTCCGGGGCCAGCGCTCTTACTTACTGCACCACCTAGCCACCCCTATTCTAAAATTTTCTTACACTAACTGCATGTATTTTTAATATCTTCTTCTAAACTTTCTAAGGCAGAGATTTGTGAAACTTGGAATTGATCAGAGAAAGTGTTCATGTCTGAAATTGTTAGTTGTTTATGATCTTACCTCTAAAGTTTATTGAATGTTTAAGAAGCATGATAAATAAGCATGTGAAATGTTGGACAACTGGGAATGTTAAAGCCTGGGTTAAATCACAATAACTAGAATATTTCCTCATATCATTTGACCCATTACTAATATCTTTAGTAAAAGATCTATCGTGAGAAACTCAGTCTTCCCAACAATGAATCAATAGCTTCTTCCTTATAAAAGTGAATTGGTTTTTGTTCTTAAATTCTCTCAATCATTTATTCATTCTCCTATGCATACGCATCAACAGTAAGTATGTTATAGCTTTTTCAGGACTGTGCATCAGTTTGCTATAATTACATTGTAATGTAAATGCATGAGGGGACTTTGCATGAGTCAAGCAATGACCTTGATTTATTTTTCCAGGTCACAAGGATCCATCTTTAAAACTCATCAAAATTTCCAGCTTAATAATAGATGTCAGCATTAAATATTCCATTGGACTGTCACAATCATATTTCTTAGATAAGTTAATAAAAAGAAAGAAAGAAAAATAGCAGATAAGAAAAAATCAGTTTCCTTTAAAAATTTTGAAAATGCAAATCTTATATAAATATTTATAAAAGTGAGCCCAGGACATAATTTTATGTGGAATTGAGATCAAATAGTATAAAACATAAGAGAATGTATAAGCCAACATGGTATATTAGAAAGGACGTTAGACTGAGGAGAGACTTGTTCTAACTTTCTGTCAATAAATAACTGACTCTATGACCTTGCCTTGACCTAGGGAATTAATTTTACCACCATATGTGAGCCTCAGTTTTCTTATCTGAAAAATGAAGAAATTAGGTTAAATGACCTATTAAGTGTCTTCCAGTTCTAAAATGGTATGATATCAAATGATACCTCCATTTGCCATTTTGTAGTACCTCATAAACAAGAAAGGCTGTGAAGTCTAGTATAAAGGGTAGCAAGTTTAGGAAAGTAAGAGGAAACTCCATTTTCCTGACTATCTTCACCAGATGGGTATGGTGCTCCAAGTCTATCTGCATAAGAACAATATTAGTAGACAAAACCTTAGATAGTTTGGAGTTTTTAAGAACTGTGCTTAAAGCCTCCCTTAGACATTTACTCACTATGTGACCCTGAGCAAGTCACTTGAGGTCTTTGAACTTCAGTTTCATTATTTACAAAATGAGGGTAATAATAGCTTCTACCTCATAAGGTTATTGTGAGACTCATATAAGATAATATATCTAAAGTGCTTAACAACTGCCATGCATCTCAATTGCTGTTACTATTGTTGTCCTTTAATTCTTTTCATCACTATGCCCAATGGAATCCCAACAGAAAAAGTCCTAGAAAAAATCATTATTATTGGTTTTTTGTTACTCTTATTGTTATGTCATATAATTTGGAGCTAGAAGGTACCATTGAAGTCATTCAGTCCAACTAACTGATATAATAGATAAGTAAACTAATATCCACAAAGTGAAATAACTTAGAGAGAAATCCTAAGCTATCACTTATGGGTTCAATAATATTAATGCTAAAAGAATGATTCCCATCTTAACTGAGTCAACATCCAACTGTCAAAGTGAATTTGAAAAGTAAGCCCAGGACACACATTTATAAGGAATTGAAATGAAATAGTATAAAAATATCAGAGAATGTATAAGGTAACATTAGAAAAGATGACAGACTGAGGAGAGACTGATTCTAACTTTCTCTGGGTCAATAAATAAATGACTCTAGGAGAAATACTCTGCTTCTTATCAGTCTGGGAGAAATAAATGGAATACTTTGACACAGAAGCTCTAAGAACTCAGGTCACACTCACCCAAGCCAACTTAGACAGGCATTATGAATATGTAGGCCTCCATGACTTCTCTCTAGGATAACACAACATGAAGGCAAGAGGGAAAAATCAATGCACTGACAACCTGCAGCTGCAATCACTGCACCAGACACATTACTCCTGTACACACAGAGTGGGTGACTGAGGCATGGGTGATGTCTTTTCATAGACTCCTGGGATCATAGAATTTAAGCTGGGACCCTCGGGGTCAAAGCCCAGGAAAAAAGAGAAATCATTCAAACTAGAAGACTTTCAGATTGCAATGCAAACAATGGTAGGATAATGTAAAAGAAAGAAAAATAAATTAGCTACTAATGTTGTACCCTTGATGCTTTGTATTCTCCAATCATTTTAGCGATAATATGTTTCTTGAAATTGTGTTCACAAATCAGGAAATTCAGGGTGGGAGGAACTTCTTTGAATTCAGGGAGAACTAGTCTTATTTTTTAACAATTTTTCACTCTACCCTTTTAACCAAAATGTAATAGAAAATACATTGGTTCTACAGTGAAGACCTGGGTTCAAATCCAACTCTGATTCTATATATATGACCTTAAGAATGTTACTTCCCTTCTCAGATTCCTCATCTATAAAATGCGATGAATTATTAGATGGCCCTTTGAATCAGTTCCTATTCTGAAATTATGATAAATGGAAGGGATTTGGAGAATGTTAAAGTCCCCAAATATATGTCTTTAAAATCCATGCCTTGTGACTCATGTCCTCCTAAAGTCATTAGTTCATTGCACTTACCCCCGTGAATTCAATTCTAGTTTATTTTCTGAAGGAGGAATTTTCTGCAACTCTTATATCAGTGATCAAGCCAAACATCAAAGTTTTTACTTAGATTCCTCAATTTGGGACACTAGCTATTGTCTGTTAGACAGTCAATGTACAGTGTGTGCATTCCACTGATCACCAAAATTGGGCAGGGGAATCCTGATTAGGTCCAGGTTGGTCTCTCCAAACTCTGAGTTTCTTTGATTATATTAGAAATTTCACTTAGTTGAAAGTTTTAAAGAAATGGTCTTTATGTAAAATTTACTAAATAGTGTAAACATGAAGAAAACAAACAGGTCTTGCTAAATGATTCCAATAATATACATTTTCGGAGCAGCTAGGTGGCACAGTGAATAGAACACCAGCCCTGGAGTCAGGAGGACCTGAGTTCAAATTTGGCCTCAGACACTTAACACAAAAACTAGCCATGTGGCCTTGGGCAAATAGCCTAACCCCAAATGCCCTCCAAGAAGCAAAAAAGATATAGATAGATAGATAGATAGATAGATAGATAGATAGATAGATAGATAGACAGACAGATAGATATAGATATAGATGATAGATAGAGACATTCGTTTTCCTCTTACCATAAACTGTTAATTGCTAGGGATACAAATAAAGTAAAAGATACATCCCCTACCCTCAAGGAGCTCACATTCTAATGGGAGATGCAACATGCAAATAACTATGCATATGCAAGATAAATACCATGTAAATTAGAGGTAATTTTAGAGAGAAGTTTCTAATTCCTGCTGGCATCACTGTCTTAACTACTTAACCTAAAGGCACAAAAAAGAAAAGCTTTAAAAGAAGAGGAAGTGAAAAGTTTTATAAAAGTCTGGGATATGGAATATGAAGTCCAGGTGAGAAGGGATGCTATAGTGGAGGATCATTCTCAGAGTTTACTTGATAAACCATGAGACAGAGATTCAAGGACTTAACTTTCAGCTATAATAAAAGCATATTATATATATATATATGGAGAGAGAGAGAGGGAGAGAGAGAGAGAGAGAGAGAGAGAGAGAGAGAGAGAGAGAGAGAGAGAGAGAGAGAGAGAGAGAGAGAGAGAAAGAGAGAGAGAGAGAGAGAGAGAGAGAGAGAGAGAGAGAGAGAAAGTCAGAGAGATATGTGTGTATGTGTTTTGAATTAGCAGACTATTTTCTGGTCAGTGTCAGGGAGGTTTTTTACTTTTTTCAGTTCTCGGATATTAGAATAAATTTATTAGGATTTGTTGTAAATTTTATTCATTTGTAAATTGTATTTACCTTTAATGTAGATATTATAGAACACAAGTGGAATGTAGTTGTGATTTTTGAAAACTTTTTTTTTTTTTAAATCAAGACTTAGGAGTCACAGAGACGCATGGAAACTACTGTTATTCTGCATGAAATAAAATAGAAAGATTTTTTCTTTGACTTGAAAATGCATTTTGTATCAACATATAGAAAGTGGATTGTGTTCCTGATTACGTACAACACTGAGATTTTTATATTTGTAGTATTATCTTAAGAAATGGCAAATCAGAACAAGTGCCTCTGTGACAATAAATACACCAATTTTTGGTGAATGCTTAATCTTGTAAAATAAAGATGCCATATAACAAGATTTTATCATATTTGCACACAAAATCTTATCATCTGAAAATATTTGTTCAAATCTCACTCTCTTTTGTTGCATCCAAACCAAGAGTCTAAATGGAATGAATAATTTAGTACTTATTTTCAGAACAAATAGCCTGGAAAAATTTCATGCACAATTGATGATAATTTGAGTGTGCAATCCATGGCTGGAGCTCATTAATATATTCATTCTGTCTAAACTCTGTGCAAATTTAAATTGTGCCTCACCAAAAATTGCTCAAGTACAAGATACCAAAACATCAACATCAATCATTTTAGCACAAGTGGTAGATTGCCAGACTGCCACATCTATTCTGAAGACATTTACACATCCAGCCAGATTTCTGGAAGGAAATTTCTGATCCTAGGAAACTGATGAGAACAACAGAAACCATCAAATATATGACTTGCAGGCAAAACAAAATAAAACCAAGGCAGAGTAGAGTAGGAGAAATATCAGTGAATTTGTACTGAGAAGACTTGTTCCAAATTTCCACTCTGATACTTACTAGCTGAGTGACCTTGAGACTCTGACATCTCTGAGTCACAGTTACTTTTATATAAAATGAGGAGGATGGAATAAGTGACCTCCTAGGTCACCTTATAGCTCTAAAGCTAGGATCTCAAGAAGTGCTTGCTTAAAGGACAACATCCATAGTAGAATTTTAGAGAATAGCTGTGATAGTCTTTTAGACCATGAAGCCTGTTTCAGAAGCATCTGTATAAATCTGTGGTTTGCTTTATTTTAAGTTACTTCAGTAATCTGGTTTTTAAATTCAAGGAAAATCCAATCTACAAACCCATAAGTATTTATAATATTCTATTATGTGTGATAGATTATGCTTTAAGACATCAGGAACACAAATTATTGGGGTGTGTGTGTGTGTGTGTGTGTGTACTACATATATTAATAGCTAGCATTTATGTATTGTTTAAAATTTACCATATGCTTTACAAATATCATCTCATATGATCCTCACAGCAACCATGAGAGATAGGTAATATTATGATGCTCATTTTCCAGGTGAGGAAACTGGTACAGATAGTGATTAAGTGGATTGCCCAGGATCATAAAGCAAGAAACAGTCTGAGACTGCATTTGAACTCCTAAGTTTTCCTGATTCCAAGTCTGTGACTCTATCCACAACCTTATTGCCTTTAAGAAATTTATAATATAGGGATATGTTTTCCACTAATATAGACATTCTCCAAATCTATATATTTTGCTCATTGGATGATTTCAGTTCAATCTAATCCAACCTGCCTCTGCAAATATGGATTGAGTACCAACTACTTCCTCCATGTGTTGGGCACTATGTCAGCTGTAGTAACTAGAATGAAGCAGTCAGTCAGACAATAGATATTTATTAAGTACCTATTCTGTGACAGGAATGATGCTACATTCTAGGGATACAAGAAGAGGCAAAAGACTGTCCCTACATTTGAGGAGCTCAGGATTTAATGGAGAAGAAAACAAGCAAACAATTGCATAAAACAAGCTATCTGCAGAATAAATGTGGTTGAAAGAGGGCATCACAAGCTGATGTCATAACTCATAGATGAAGTAGATTTCAGTGAGGATGAGTTGTATAAAACCATCACCCTCACTCTCTCTTCCAAAGCGGTCAAAGTCCAGTGGCAAGACAAAAGATAAGATGACTAGTGATGACCTGGGATGCAGTAGATGACCTAGGCAACTATGATGTCTGGCCAAGCTCTACATCCTCCACAGTGCCTGCTGTGTATAAAGTGTTCAGGAAGAACTAACACCTCTGGTTGAGGGTTTGCTGAGTCCTTTGCAGAGCGGTTCATCCACCTTTGGTGTTCCTAAGCACTCAACTCTCACCTGTGGTACCAAGAAAGTATAGCATGCTTAGCAGTCTCACCTCAGGAAGCCATCACAGGCAACAGGCTAAACTAGATTGAGGGTAACTGACAGACACCAAACACATCGATTAGTTGGTGGGGTATTCACCCCAAGTATGGAAAGTCTTCCCACAGGGGAATAAGTGGATGAGAACAATTTATTCCAATGACCACCGAGACAGAATAATTAGGAAACAGGCACTAGAATTCAGAGGGCTTAGGATAGGATTTCTATAGATGATAGGATTTTAGTTGGGACTTAACAAAAGTCAAGTTGGTGAGTAGCTAGAACAGAAGAGCAACAGAGAACAGCCAGAGAAAATACCTAGAACAGAAAAGTGGAGTTTCTTGTTCCTGGAGGCTAGTGTCACTGGACTACTTCAAGACCTTTTTCTTTCCATTCCTGGATAAAATGGTATACTTTTTAAAACTGCTTTTTGAAATAGGTGTTTATTGAAATATTTTAATGAAGGAACTTTGGCTCTGAAAAGCATGGGCATTTCTCACATTACAGAAGACACCTACAAAATGATTTTAGTTTATCTGTATATACTTAGTTTTGCTCATGTATCTCCAAAATAGCTTTAAAAAAATAAAAGATGCTAACCATAAATAAGAAACAAGTGAATATACTAGAAAATGCCAATTCAAGATCAAAACATGTAAGAAAGTCTATCCTTCCCAAATAATATGCCCAACAGTTATAGAGTTAACAATTAACAATTTGGGCATGTTAATTGATGTTTGCGTGTACTTTGGTTAGAATAATGCCTTCCAAAGACTTAATGAGTCGAGTTCTTATACAAATTTGAGGCCTCTTATGTACTGAAGTTTAAAACACTGGGTTTAGTCTATTCATGAAAAGGCAAAAAAAATGCACATCTCCAAGTTAAAGGAGAAAAAGGTAACATACAAATATGTTTTCTGTACACTAGCCATAAAATAAACTTGTGATAATGAAACTTTATTAAACAGATAATAATTAATCAATGAATCTCCTAAAAAGAATATATTTTCTATGGACCAAGGTTATATGTTTAAAAGTACGAATTTATAGAGTATGTCTTTCAGCACTGGCACATTATATAAGCAGATTTGACAAGGTTACAATTTGTGTTACTAATGGAAATTCTTTTCAAGAATTAACCTTTAGGCGATAAGGAATGACAGATATTCAAATATTCTTAAATGAGTATTTGAATCAAAAATTTCTATTCATTCTTGGCCCCCAACAGAACTTCCATCCTGGATTCCAGTGTGTCATACACACAATTGAATTCTTGACAGCTGCCATTCAAAGGAACTGCAGAAGACCATTTGAAAGTAATATTTTGCTCTGTGTGACATCTCATTTTTCCCCTCAGAAATCATAATTTTTTTACACACCTAGTAGTCTTCCTAACAGGAAACCAGCTCCGCCTGTCATTTTGATTGGGGAGGAACCTTGTTTTCCAGGTCACTGGCTTGAATCCTGGAGACAAGATATTCATGAGGGACCTGTGTGGGGAATTTACATCTCCGCACAGAGTTTTCCTCTCCATTTGTCTGCAAGCCAGGTCAGTGCACTGCTCTCTTGTCAGAGGGAAGATAATGACTGCTGTATTGCCTCCTTCTTATTACACACTCAGTGCCTCTGACCATTTTGTGAGACCCCTAAAGCATTTTGATTTGGGGCATCCCTCATCTTCTCTGGAAGGGCCCCTCATATATCAATCCTACTGCCAAAAATAAAATTTTACATAATCCTTTGGGAGATATGGAGGTTTCTAAATTTTGAACTCAGAGTTTGGCTTTATCTTTCCCCATATAATTCCACTGGCTAGGTAAAGAAAATGTATATTTTAAAGATAAGTCTTGGGGCAGCTATGTGGCTCAGTGAATAGAGCATCAGCCCTGGAGTCAGGAGGAACTGAGTTCAAATCCAGCCACAGACACTTGACACACTGACTTTTTTTTTATTCTTAATCTATACATTTCTTTATTAAAATATACAGAGCAGCTAGGTGGTACAGTGGATAGAGTGCCCATCCTGAGTCAGGAAGACTCACCTTCCTGAATTCAGTCTGGCCTCAGATACTTAGAAGCTGTGTGACCCTGGGCAAGTCTCTTGACCCTGTTTGCCTCTGTGTCCTCATCTATAAAATGAGCTGGAGAAGAAAATGGCAAGCCACTCCAGTATCTTTGCCAAGAAAACCCCAAATGGGGTCTTCATTGTATGAAGTTCTTTAAAGACCTTAGAGCCCTGTGTAAATGTCTGCTATTGTTGCTTTTTTTTTAGTCCTGGGATATCATCAGTAGAACGACCTTTCTGCTGGGGATCTCCCTCTTCCAGTGCAAACCAGCTCGGCAACTTAGTGTCTTAGAACACTTCATGGGTCACTGAGAGGGCAAGTGATTCACCCAGGGTCACACAGCCAGTATTATTCATCTTCATTTGTCCCCAGGTCACCCTACTGAGGCTGGCTCTCCAGCTACTATACCTTGCATCCTCTCATTACTATTGGTGGGGGTGGTATTAATGATTATTTCTTGGTAGTAATAATAATAATTAAAGGGAATGGGGCCAGCTAGGTGGTGCAATGAATAGAGCACTGGCCCTGGAGTCAGGAGGACCTGAGTTCAAATTTGGCCTCAGACACTTAACACTTACTAGCTGTGTGACTTTGGGCAAGTCACTTAACCCCAACTGCCCTCCAAAAAAAAAAAAGATAAGTCTAGAAAAGAGGAAATAAACACTCACACACACGCATTCACACAAACTGCTTCATTTTAGTCTTTTTTTTAATCAGTGAGGTCACAAATAATCCATGACTTAACATCCAAAGACATTCAGTAAAAATCAATCAATTTAATTCAGCAAGCATTTATTAAATGCCTCTAGTGTTCACAGTGCTAGCATGGTCATTTGAGATGCAGAGACAAGAAAAAACTCTACTTTCCCTAAAGCAGCTTGCATTCCATTTGGGAGTCTCTTTACTTCAATATCCTCCTCTGAAAATGAACCCTGGTCATCTCTATTCCCTTAGTTGGTTTCTATAGTTGGATTCTTTCTCCTTTGCCTGTGCATTTTTGTGGTAATAACTTAATTATTTGTAGTCATCTCTAGCCCTGGGGTACATAAAGGGAAATGGTGCCTTGCCTCAGCTCTTCCATTCTTCTCTCTAGCCTGAAATCAAAGCCAAACTTCCAGCCTCCTATAAATGCCCACAGCCTGGCGCTTTCTGCTTCACTGCTTCCGAACTCACTGGGTGTGTGCAGACTTTCCTGGTTAGCAGAGCTTCTCTTGATCTTCCAGGGCTCAGATGCCCAACTCCCTTTGCTATCTGGTGGTAAAAGTTCCTGTGGTTGGTGCTGAGGCAGCTTCTCAAACCAAATAATGCCAGGGCTTGCTGCTTGTTGTTTAAGTGGACCCTATCCTGGAGTTGTTTACCATTCACAGGTGGCAAACCACTTTCTGGTATTTTTCTTCTGATCTTCTGGAATTGTCCTGGGAAGACCCCTGTTCTGTTCCTATTCTTATTTATT
Source organism: Gymnobelideus leadbeateri (assembly GCA_011680675.1). Lineage (NCBI taxonomy): Eukaryota > Metazoa > Chordata > Mammalia > Diprotodontia > Petauridae > Gymnobelideus > Gymnobelideus leadbeateri. The sequence continues at coordinate 51,053 of WOXC01008033.1, forward strand.
TTTACCCATACCTTGTTCACCCTAAAGTGCTATTTTATCTCTTTTGTGAGGAAAAGTCTTAAGAGCTTGAAATTTTCTGACCTACTCTATACCACCTTCCCAGAATCCTCTCTGGGTACTTGCATTCTGCCAAAGGTGGGCAATGTTTTAAGAAATTAATATTTTTACATGATCTACATATTGTCCTAATCAGTCATTTATTTTATTTTATTTTTTATTAATTTGTTTGTTTATTTTTAGTTTACAAGATTCAATTCCATAGTTCCTTGAGTTTCAAATTTTCCTTCCCTCCTTCCTCCCACCCCCGATTACAGCATATTATCCAGTATAGGATCTGCAAATACTTTCACATTAGACATTAGTCAGGTTGCAAAGGCCGATTGTACTCGATGGAATGAAAAATGGTAAAGATGAAATAAAACCAAACAATGAAAAGAAAAAGATCAAGTAGTTTGCTTCAGTCAGGATTCAAACTCAGGTCTTTCTAGTTCTTTCTCTGGATGTAGGCATCTCTCTCCATCATGAGTCTTTTGGGATTGATTTATATCACTGCATTGCTGAGAAGAGTCCAGTCTGTCATAGTTGGTCATCACACATATGTTGTGTCTGTAATTGTATACAAATTTGTCCTGGTTCTACTCTTCTCACTCAGCATCAGTTTGTATAAGCCTCTCCAGGTAAATATGAAGTCCATTTGTTCCTTGTTTCTTATAGAACAATAGTATTCCATTACATGCATATACCACAACTTGTTTAGCCATTCCCCAATTGATGTTCACCCCCTTAATTTCTAATTATTTGCAATAACAAAAAGAGCTGCTATAAATATTTTTGTACATAAGGGTCTTCCTCCCGCTTCTATGATCTCTTTGGGATATAACCCTTGAAGTGGTACTGCTGGGTCAAAGGGTATGAAATTATTTATAGCCCTTTGGACATAATTCCAGATTGCTCTACAGAATGATTGGATCAGTTCACAACTCCACCAGCAATGCATTAGTGTTCCAATTTGGCAACATCCTCTCCAGCATTTGTCATTTTCCTATTTTGTCATCTTAGCCCATCTGACTGGTGGGATGTGGTACCTCAGAGTTGTTTTGATTTGCATTTCTCTAATCAATAGTGATTTAGAGAATTTCTTCATATGCTTATCGATATCTTTAATTTCTTTCTCTGAAAACTCCCTGTTCATATCATTTGACCATTTATCAATTGGGGAATGACTTGTATTCTTATACATTTGACTCAATTCTCTGTATATTTTAGAAATGAGTCCTTTATCAGAGACATAGTTTGTAAAAATCCTTTCCCAATTTCCCACCTCCCTCTTGATCTTGGTTACATTGGCTTTGTTTGTACAGAAGCTTTTCAATTTAATGTAATCAAAATTATCCATTTTGCATTTTATAATGATCTCTAATTCTTGTTTGGTCCTAAAGTCATTTCCTCTGCATATATTGAGATAATCATGTGGTTTCTGCTAGATTTATTGTTGATATGATCAATTATACTGATGGTTTTCCTAATATTAAACCATCCTTGCATTCCTGGAATAAATCCTACCTGATCAAAGTGTATTATTCTTGTGATGAGTTGTTGTAGTCTTTTAGCTAATATTTTATTTAACTTTTTTGCATCTAAATTCATGAGGGAAAATGCTCTATAATTTTCTTTCTCTGTTTTATCTCTTCCTGATTTAGGTATCAGTACCATATTTGTGTCATAGAAAGAATTTGGTAGGACTCCTTCTTCACTAATTTTCCCAAATAGTTCTAATCAGCCATTTTTAAAAATAATAATCTTTTATTTTGTAAGTCAAATTGGCACTTTTTTAGAATTGTTATGACCATGGTTGTTTTTGGTTTTTGGTTTGTTTTTGTTTTTTTCTTCCTGGAATTGTTTTGACTTCAAATTGATTTAAGCCTCAAGTTGTACTTAGGTGCCATGCAAAAAAGGAATTGGACATGGTCCTTCTCACCACCATGAACTGGCATTTGCAGATTCCAGTATGTGCAATTTTATGTTTCTCTTCTAAGAACTGTACTCTGGGCAACAGATTTTTTTAAAGTGAACTTCTCTTGTTCTTTGGAAAGATACTAGAGCTGTCAGTTCTTAAAGTAGATAATCTTCCATTAAGATGGGGAAACAACTCAGTTTAGTTCTCCTTGTATTAAACAGGCAAATTATAATTGCCTCCTCTGAGTCTGAAAATTTGAAAAATTGCTACTTTCTTCTTCTTAGTTCTCAAGCATGCTGAATTGCACTAGGAAATTGAATTCGACTATGACCTATCCCACCCCATTCCTATGTATGTGTGTCTATCTGTCTGTCTATGTTTCTCTGTGTCTCTGTCTCTTTCACACACACACACACACACACACACACACACACACACACACACACACATAGTCAGACTTGTTCCAGCTGTTCGAAAAACCTTCTCCATGAAACCCAAATGTCAGCAATGTAGAAGAGCTAGAGACCACACTGCAGAATGCTAATTAGGGAATAAGTTGTCTAATTCCTCTCTCATAACCCACTCTGGACCTCAACCCTTCTAGAGGGGACTTGTCTGCAATTGTACAAGAGGTTCGTGATTCTATAAAATATCTATTATACTTACTACAAGTACAAGGATTCCACAGATAGCCCTGTCCATTCTTGAGTAACCTTTTATTCTTCTGGGCTCCAAGTAACTAAATGAGGAACACAGAAACCAGATTTACAGCAAAGATTGCTTTTACAGTAATGGTTTGTTCATTTGTCTATAAATGAAATATACAGATGCATAAATGTATCTATCTGTATGCATGCATGTCTGTGTGTCTAATTGAATTTTTCAACGGGATATGGTTTCTTTGATGTTTTAATTTTCTCCTGTGATCTGTTTCATACCTAATCTATGCCTTATCATCTGATGAGATCCTTGTCTCCTCACATAAATCTTCCACAGGAAGTTGTTCTACAGCGCTAAGGAATATTCCTCTACTTCTCAACATTCTTGTAGGTAGCAGTGCTATCTCTTCATTTATCCCTACTTTTAGATATGTGACCATCCCACCCACTCTTTTAGAAATTAATCTCTTAAGTGGTATCTATGCTATTTCTTCCATGCAATGTGCTATTTCAGTATATTGCCATCTATTTATGCCCAACATAGTCTTTTTGGCAATCTCATAAACTGGCATTATATGATTTGCAACTGCAGAGCATCATGAGAAGAATATTGTTTAAAATGGTGTTTTCATCCTTTCTCCTTTTTAAGGGAAAGGGTAAGGAACTACAAGTGTAAAATGTCATCCACACTGCCATAGTCTTTTACTTAGTCAATTTTGCTTAACTGTTTTTCTTTGTTATGAAAAAATATCTTATTAGAAGGAGTGTAGTGAGAAATTACTATGGTGTGAAAAAGGGCATCAATCAAAATTGAAAAAATAAATAGAATTAGAAAAGAAATAAGTTAAATGATGTGTTCTTTTATTTGGGGAGAAGCTTGGGTGCATTAAAAAATCTCTTATATGAGTTCAATAAAATATGCAGACACTTAAGAAACTAATTTTATAATAGATATGATAGAAAATTGGAAAATATTCATGATCAGTTGTTGTGCTTTTTAGAGAGCACATTGCATACTGACAACACCTTTACATCTTTGATGTACAATAGTACTGGCTCAGTCTGTGTAATCCCTTCATATCTGTAGGTTTTCTCGCTTGTGTTTTCCAAAAGATACTATAAGAATGAGTGTAAAGGAGTCAAACCAAGAGAACGGATGAATGTAGCACTGCTGCATTATCAAAAAAGTATACGTATTGAAATCCAAAGGATTTGGGTTTGAATTCATCCTCTGACACCAGCTAACTTAGTGGCCAAGGTAAAGTCCCACAATCTCTCCTCCATTTTCCTTCCTCATATGGATAATGGAGTTCATTGTATCTGGATGGCTTATTTCATGAGGTTGGCTATGAGGTTCAAATGAGTAATGAATGCAAAGTGTTTTCCCAATCATACAAAATACTATGTGTGTCAGCTACTTTCTTATATTTCACTTTTTCAGCATGTTTCCTGGCTTTTGAGAGACTGAGGTAGAAGGCAGAGTGCAAGTAGGAACTCATATGAACTCGCCCGTGAATCCCCTCAATAACAACTAATAAGTGAATCTGAAAAGTTTTTATAATGGCAGAATCCATTGGGTGATGGAGTGTGACAGATTTCCAGACCAGGAAAGTGCAGATGGGTAGGATTTGTTGCACGGGGTTGAGGTATGTGCAGAACATGGAGTGCATGGACTGTAACAGCATACACTCAACCATCACTGAGCCAGAGCAAACCCAGGCAACCCTCTACAGGCACAATTTCCAAACCTCTCACTGCAGAACAGTGGTCTGTCGGAGCTGGATAAGAGATAAATGCAGGGCCTGCAGCAGTGGCAGCCACTACTTCTAGAGCAATTAGCCCACAGCCTGGAAGTTTAAAAATCACCTACCTGAACTTCCAGGAGCCAAGATGGCAGAGTAAACCCTAACTGATCTCATCTCCCTCTCTGACCATGAAAAAATCGGAGAATATTCCCCCATTGTAAAATCCTGAAATAGTGTAATGATCTGGAGGCTTGGGAAACCTGGAGGAAAGGCATGGCTGTGGCTGTGCTGAGGCTAAAGTTCAGGGCAAGAGGTGTCCCAGCAAGCCCCATCTCAATCGACCAGCAGAAGATCCTGAACTCCATGGGGTGGAGCCAACAAGCACTAACACCAGAACCCCAGGTGTGCCTTCACAGAGCCAGGGGAATTTGCAAACAACAGCTCGGCCATCCACCAGAGGCCAAGCCTGCCTAAGCTCTAGCCCAGGGGCATGAAGGTAGAATTCTGACTTGGCCAGACCATCCCTCCCCCTCACCTCACACTGTGAGCTTCAATGTAACTCCAGGTAAATGAAATTTTTGACCCCCCTCCCCCACCTTGGTCTCAACCCTCACTAGCCAGAGGTCAAAGAACATAAAGCCAGTAACCAGGCCCCTAACTCCCAGCATAAGAAGTGTGGGTCAGAGACCTCTGTACCTCAGAAGTAAAGGTCCATTTTAAAAACCAGGAAATAGGCAATCACAATGGGAAAAACCCAAATTGGAAAAACAAACACCTTAGAATCCTATTATGGTGAGCGAGAAGAACCAAACTCAGAAGAGGACACCATTGACCTTATACCGACATCTTCAACCTCAAAAGGGAATATGAACTGGTCTCAAGCCCAAAAAGCATTCTTGGAAGAATGAAAGAAGGATTTTGCAAGACAAACTAGTGAGGTAGAAGATAAATTAACCAATTGTTTTAAAAATATAATTGGAAAACTGGGGAAATTTTTCACTGAAGGAAACTACCTAAAAAGTAAAATTTGTCAAACGGAAAAGGAGGTTCAAAAACTAACTGAGGAAAATAATTTGCTAAAAATTGGAATTAGTCAAATTGAAGCTGTTGACTCTATGAGGCATCAAGAATCATTTAAACAAATTCTAAAGAATGAAAAAAATAGAAGAAAATATAAAATATCTAACTGGAAAAACAACTGACCTGGAAAACAGATCCAGGAGAGATAATCTAAGAAATATTGGTCTACAAGAAAACCATGATGAAAGAAAGACCCTGACCAGTTATATTCCAAGAAATAATCATGGAAAATTGCCCTGAGGTCCTAGAACCAGAAAGTAAAATAGTTATTGAAAGAATCCACCAAACACCTGCTGAAAGATACCTCAAATTGAAAACCCCAATTATCAGGTCAAGGAGAAAATACTGCAAGCAATCAGGAAAAAATAAAAATATCATGGAACTACAGTCAGGATGACATAGGACCTACTAGCTTCTATATTAAAAGATTGGAGTAACGGGAATATGATATTTTGTAAGGCAAAAGAGCTTGGACTACAACAAAGGATAAACTACCCAGTAAATTTGAGCACAGTCTTTCAGGCAAGAAAATGGTTATTTAATGAAATAAGGGACTTCCAGACCTTCCTGATAAAAAGACCAGAGCTCAATGGAAAATTTGAACTTCAAACACAAGACTGAAGAGAGAAATAAAAAGTTAAACAAGAAGAACACACATACACATACACACAATTGTTATTCAAGAAGAGCAAACTGTTTATATCCCTATGTGGGAGGATAACACCTGTTAATATTGATAATTTTGTAATTATAGTGATGTTTAAAATGTATATATACATACATACATACACACACACACACACACACACACACACACACACACATATATATATATATATATATGGAGGGTGTGGGTATTAATTAACTAATATCATAATAAAAACCTTATTAAGGGGTGCAAAGGGACTGTACTGGGAGAAGAAGAAAAGGAGTCAGAAAAGGGTAAATTATTCCACATGAAGAGGCACAGAAACATAATAGAGGAAGAGAAGAGAGAGAGATGAGCATTATATGAGCTTTACTATCATTGGTTTTGATTCAAGGAGGGAATAATATGCTCATTTAAGTATAGGAATCTAATGTGAAGAAACACAAAAACTTATTATAGTAGGTAAAAGAAGGGAGGGAATGGAACATGGTTTGAGATTTACTTTCATTGGACTGGGTTTATGGAAGGAATAGCATACTTTGTTAAGCATAAAAATCTAATGTTTACTATAGGCAGTAGGAGGGGAAAGGGGGAAGAAAAGAGGGGTGATTAGAAATGAGAGAAGTAGTAAGGGGAAAGAGTGGGAAAAGGGAGGGGGGCTGATATGAAGGGAATATTGAGGGAGATGGTGATCAAAAGGAAAACTCTTAAGGAGGGGAAGGGAGAATGGGAGAAATAAAAGCATAAACAGGGGAGGGAATAGGATGGGGTGAAAGACAAAGATAGTACTAATGACTGTGAATGTGAATGGGATGAACTCTCCAACAAAACAGAGGCAGATAGCAGAATGAATTAAAAACCATAATCCCACAGTATGCTGTTTACAAGAAACATATTTGATATAGAGGGATACACAGAGGCTAAAGGTAAAAGGCTGGAGTAGAATGTCTTATGCTTTAGCTAAAGTAAAAAAAAAAGGAGCAGTAGCAATACTAACCTCAGACAAAACAAAAACAAAATTAGATCTAATTAAAAGAGATAAGGAAGGAAATTATATTTTTCTAAAAGGCACTGTTGACAATGAAGCAATATCTTTATTAAACATATATGCACCAAGTGGTATTTCTTCCAGATTCTTAGGGGAAAAGCTAAGGAAGTTATAGGAAGAAACAGATGCAGAACTATACTAGTGGGGGACCTCAACCTCCCCCTCTCTGAACTTGAGAAATCTAACCTCAAAATAAAGAGGAAAGAAGTTAAGGAGGTGAATAGAACTGTAGAAAATGTAGATATGATAGCACTCTGGAGAAAATTGAGTGGGGATTAAAAGGAATATACCTTCTTCTCAGTGGTACAGGGCACATACACAAAAATTGACTATGTACTAGGGCATAAAAATTTGACAATTCATGGCAGAAATACTAAATGGACCCTTTTCAGATCATTATGCAAAAAGAATTATATGTAATAAAAGACCATGGAAAGATAGACTAAAAACTAATTGGAAACTAAATAATTTAATCCTAAAAATGAGTGAATCAAACAGCAAATCATAGAAACAATCGGTACCTTCATTCAAGAAAATGACAATAACGGGACAACATACAAAAACTTATGGGATGTAGCAAAAGAGGTTTTAGGGGAAATTTTGTATGTCTAAATGATTAGGTTAATAAAATAGAGAAAAGGGAGATCAATGACTTCAGCATGCAACTGAAAAAGCTAGAAAAACAATAAATTGAAAATCCCTAATTAAATAATAAATTAGAAATACTGAAAACAAAAGGAGAGATTAATAAAATTAAAATTAAGAAAACCATTGAACTAATAAATAAAACTAAGCTGGTTTTATGAAAAATAAACAATAAATTGGTAAGCCTTTAGTCAATGTGATTTATAAAAAAGAAAACCAAATTACCAATATCAAAAATGAAAAGGATTAATTTACCTCCAAGGAAGAGGAAATTAAACCAATAATTACGAATTATTTTGCTACATTTTATGACCATAAATTTGACAATCTTAGTGAAATGGATGAATATTTACAAAAATATAAATTGCCCAGATTAACTGAAGAGAAAGTAAAATACTTAAATTTTAACTTCATCTCAGAAAAAATAAATTGAACAAGTAAGTCATTAATGAACACCCTAGGAAAAAATCTCGAGGGTCAGATGGTTTGACAAGTGAATTCTTTCAAACATTTATATAACACTGATGCCAATATCTTATAGACTATTTGGGAAAATTGGAGGATTTCTACCAAATCTTTTAGATACAAATATGGTACTGATACCTAAATCGGGAAGAGTCAAAAGAGAAAGAAAATTATAGACCAATTTCCCTCATGAATATAGATAGAAAACGTTTAAATAAAATATTAACAAAAAGATTACATCAACTTATCACTAGACAAATACATTTTGTTCAGGCAGGATTTATTCCAGGAATGTAAGACTGATAAAATATTAGGAAAACTATCAGTACACTTGATGACATCAACAAAAAAACTAGTAGAAACCCTATGATTATTATTGATGGGGTGGCATAGACAAAAGGACCAACTTTAAAATAACACCTGCAATCTAGTTCTGGAATAGCAGTGCCAATAATGTCTGGAGTCAAGACATTTTTCTTCCTTTTTTTTTCAAATGCTTTATTAACTTCTGGTTTACATTATCCATTTCCACCAGATTTTGAGTTACAATTTTTCCCCATTTTTCCCTACCCCCCACTCCAGAATAGCAGTCCCACAGGATATCTCCTCATTCCATCTGCTCTCTCCCATAAATTCTCCCATACCCCCTTTGATTTTTCAGTAGGACAAGGTGATTCTGTGCCCCAATGCCTATATACATTATTTCACAAATATACGTAAAATAGTATTAATAATAGTATTTATATATTTTAAACATTTGGTTTTAAAACTTTGAATTCCAGATTCATTTCCTTCCTCCCTTGTCACCAACCCTTATTGGATAGACAAGCAATTCAGTCTATGTGGTACATGTGTAGCTATGCAAAAAATTACCATCGTAGATATATTGTAAAAGACTGACTATATTTCCCTCCCTCCTATCCCACCTCCCACTCGATCCATTCCCTACTTTGATCCTGTGCCTCTTCAAAAGTGGGCACTTCCAACTTTCCTCCCCCCCTTCCCTCCCGCCCTCCCTTCCATCACCCCCCCCTCCCATTACCTTCCTCCCAACTCTCCTGTAGGGTGAGAAATCCTATTTAGTATGTATGTCATTCTCTTCCTGATCCAAATTCAATGAGAATAAGGTTTTGCCTTTTTGCCTTCCCGTTCTCCCCCTCCCTTGTAACCATTTTCCCTTGCCTCTTCTATATGAGACAGTTTTCGTCATTCTGTCTCGCCCCATCTCCCCTCATTATATTCCTCTCTCACCTCTTAATTTCACCTTTTAAGTATCATCCCTTCCTATTAAATTTGACCTGTGCCCTCTATGTATACACACATTCACATATGTATTCATATGCCCATATACCCTTCTTAAACTATTTTCATACTAAGAAAGGTTTCATCAGTCACAGTTATTGTTTCTCCATGTAGGAATGTAAATAGTTCAACTTTGATAAGTTCCTTTTGATTTCTTTTCCCTGTTTACCTTCTGAAGCATCTCTTTCTTCTTGTATATGAATGTCAAATTTTCTATTCAACTGTGGTTTTTTCCTCAAGAATGTTTGAAAGTCCTCAAGTCCACTAAATGACCATATTTTTCCCTGAAACATGATACTCAGTTTTGCTGGGTAGGGGATTCTTGGTTTTAATCCCAGCTTCTTTGCCCTCCAGAATATCATATTCTAATACCTTCAATCCCTCAGTGTAGAAGCTGCCAGATCCTGTGCTATCCTGATTGCATTTCCACAGTATTCAAATTGTTTCTTCATAGCTGCTTGGAATATTTTCTCCTTGATCTGGGAATTCTGGAACCTGGCTATAATATTCCTAGGAGTTTTCTTTTTGAAATCTTTCAGTGGATTCTTTTAACCTCTATTTAGACCTCTGGTTCTAAAAATTCAGGGCAATTTTTCTTTAAAATTTCTTGAAGGATGATTTCTAGGTTCTTTCTTTGATCATGGTTTTCAGGTACTCTGATAATTTTTAAATTATCTCTCCTGGATCTATTTTCCAGGTCAGTGGTTTTTCCCATGAGATATTTCACATTGCCTTCTATTTTTTCACTTGTTTGGATCTGCTTAACAGCGTCTTGATTCCTCATGAGGTCATTAGCTTCCATTTGCTCCAGTCTAATTCTGAAGGAATGATTTTCCTCAGTGAGCTTTTAAGATTCTTTTTCCATCTGGCAAATTCAGCTTTTTAAGTTATTCTTTTCCTGATTGCCTTTTTGAGCCTATTTGAGTTAGTCTATTTTTGAGGTGTTATTTGAGTTAGTCTATTTTTAAGGTGTTATTTTCCTCAGTCAGGCTATTGACTCTCATTTTATACTTTTCTTGCATCTTTCTCATTTCTCTTCCCAATTTTTCCTCCACTTCTCTTATTTGCTTCTTTTTTTTGGAACTTTTTAAAATATAATTTAAAACTATTTTGTACCAGTACAATATATTAATTTTTATAAATGTAAAATTTTATCAGCTGTTAAAGCATTTGCAAAAACCACACATCCTACTTCAGCTTTTATTGCACAATATCTATATGAAAATATTAATTTTTAAATTAGAAAACATAAATTATGCTTTTCAATATAGAAGAGACAATCTGATTTTTAAGACAACATTATATAAGAAAATCTACCCAGAAAATAACCAACAGGTTACCAAGCTCAACAGGTGTTACAGCATGCCCAGTTTACAAAATATTTAAAACCAGTACCAGGGAATCTTCATACAATTGCATCTGTACTCCATTATAAATTATGTTGGTTTATTTAAAAAAAAGTTGAGGCATCTTTTAGTGTGAGCAAGCGTTCCAAGTAGCTCTTTTCCCATACTAATCCTCATAGTTCCAATGTGATGTCAATTGGCCCAATGAAATTCTGCAACCTATCCTTGTACTCATTTTCCCCTCACATACGCAATTCCTGGCAACTTCACAGCCAGTGACTACCACTGTTATCTCTGTAATCATGAGGTTTTTCTACCCAATACAAACAAAGGCTAAGATTCAGTCTTTTACAAAATCAAGTTTATATATTTGCATCACAAAAAAAAATTAGTGTCAAGAACATTGTTTGGTCTTCCTTGATATTTTGTAGGAGATGGTTTTTCCAGAGCTGGACTGGTAAATATACCACTGTTCCCCATAGTGTAATCCGTAAACATATCCCAGTGTTGAGCTGAAATGTAATGACAAAGTAACAAGATTGTAGAATGGAGTTGGAATGGGACAGGCTTCTTTCTGGGTGTGATACCACCATAGTAGTTAAAATACTGACTAAAGCTTGGTAGAAAATAGATTTTCCATAGACAAATACAGAATCTGGAGGACTTATTTGGTGGGATCCTGCAATAAGCTGATGCCATTGAACATGACATGGGGAAAATATTTTTAAAATTCTTCATGAATTTCGTAGGACAAGAATATGACTTACTAGATCCCAATAAAGCAAGTGAACGAATGTGAGCCCCTACTCTTGATGATTCAAGCAGTTCTTGGGGTCACTTTGGGAACTTATGTCCTGCATAAGCAAAATGAAACTAGGACATGACACATCTATCTAGAGAAAAGAAATATGAAAATAGTGGTCATAAAATCCCAAGTTAATATAGGTAGATAGTATTATTTTCAAAAATCCAAATCTTTAGAAAAAGTCTTAGCAGTACAGAATGTCCAAAGAGACTCAGCCACCTCCCTTCAAATTCTCATACTCCAGAACTGCTCACAGCACCTCAGCTAGATGAGTGTTTTTAAAAATATATATTTATAGAAGGTCCACAATGAGACCTCAAAAGTAATGTATTTCACCTTTTTAAAAAACAAGAGTCTGTTTATTTTTTAATTACTCTTCCTTCCCTTAATGTTCTCCTGAATAAAATAAAAATAAACTCTGTCACTCCATTAGAAAACAAACTAAAGACATTCATGGTCTGGAAATTTTTCCAAAGCCCCCAAAACTTAGTACTATGTGCAATCTCCTCCCATGTAGGCCTGGAGGAAATTCCTGATTACCTATCACTGAACATACTGCTATATTACACACCATAGAAAATGTACATTAATAGTAAAGAGTAAAATCTATTTCATAAAATAAAAATGTTCTGTAACTTCCATTTAAATACACATCTGAAAAGCTATGAGGAGTTTGTTTTTGTTGTTTTGTTTTGTTTTGTTTTGTTTTGAAAAGTGCTAGTCAAAACATGTATAAGTATCTTCAATATATTGTCCCAGTTCTTTAAAACTGAACTCCATTCCTCAGGCCTGGTGACAGATTAATTGCTACAAGGGAGAAGAAAAAAAAAGTTTTCACTTGTCAATTAATCCAACTTCCTTAATTTTGGTGAAGAATTTCTCCAGGATATTGGCACATTTGTAGTATTCACTCTCAGGGGGGTTGTACTCTTTGCAATTGGTAAAGACCCGCTGTAAGTCAGCCATGAATAATTTCTTAGATACGTAGTACCTATTCTTCAGCCGTTCACTCATGGTTTTCAAATCTTTACCTGCTGCAGGATGTTTTTTAATGTGCTGTAAAGCTGATCAGGATCTTTGGGCTCTTTGCCTCTTTCTTTTCCACTTGGTTTCCAGCCTGTCTCTCTAAATGCCTGGGATGCTTTCTATTGGAATCTGGTGTACTCCATCTTTAAAACACGAAAGTCCAGGGTAGACCTTTCAAATATGGGCCTGCTTCCTTTCTATAAGCTTCTTAATTATCTCTTTCTGTTTTTTGATGATGACAGAAAATTCTGTGTATGGGATCCATGGGTTTAATTCACAGCCCATCAGGGTGGTTCCTTCATAGTCCTTGATGTAGCCAACATATTTGGTTTTGGGTACTTTGATATCTTTGGAGAAACCTTGTTTCTTGAAGTATCCAATTGCATATTCATCAGCATACGTAAGAAAGTTCAGGATGCTATGTTTTATATGGTATTCTTTCAGGTGATTCATGAGGTGAATTCAATAGCCCTTGACTTGCTCATTGGAAGTTACAGCACAGAAGACAATCTCTGTGAATCCTTGTGATGGGAACATCTGGAAACAAATTCCACCAATCACCCAGCCATCTTTAATCAGAGGAAGGGTCTTGTGCTTAGGGTCAAAGACCAGGCATGTGATATACTCTTTGGGCATTCTAGGGAGCTGATGAGAGAAGACATTCTGTAAGCCAACCAGCCACATCATGAGATCTTTTTGTTGGGCTTCTGATGCAGAGAGTTGCCGACCACGTGGAATTCGACCACTCCACGGTGCTCTTCCAGCCTGGCGGCTTCATCCTGGGCCGAATGTGCTGAGAGGAAGTTGGTCTCCGGTCCCAGCACTGCAGCAGGATCTGTAATGGTGGACATGACCTCACTGATCAACTCAATGGGAATATCCCCTACAACTCTGGGTCTCTTGGCCTCCTCCAGGGAATGAAGGTCATTCATTTTTCTCTTCTCTCCTCAGTTTCCTTCAAGTCCAGAAGAGACTTTGCAGGCAGGACTTACGCTTCCTCCAGTTGGCTGTTCCAGAGAGGAAGGGCTCCCGTTGTATGACACTGTCCTGGCCACAGGAGGGGGGTTGATGACTGTTTGGATTCCTAGCTAACCAGTGTGAGAAGAGGCAGTCAGAAAGTCTGGATCCCAGATAGGTGAACTCTGGCTATAGACTTCTTCTTCTAACATGGAAAGAAACTTTGGGAAATGGGTGAGGATGAGTGTTCGCTTCTCCAGGGACAGCTTGTCTTTCTCCTGCTGGGCTTGCTCAAGGAGCTGCCTTCTCATCACAGTGAAGACAGAGTGAAGCAGTGTTCTCCCGAATACTTGGGTGGTCTCATACCGAGGGAGGCTGTCACAGAATTGGGGCACGTGACAGTAACACAGCCACCTGGTGTAGTTCACCTTTGTATCCTGCGACATCATCATTTGGCGATCATAATCTTCGCTGAGATGGCGTCTCCAGATGCCAGTAGTTGATGTGGTTTAGGAACATCTTGGCCAGCTCAACTATTGTCTGTCTCTCTTTGGAGGGTAGGTGACTAAACTTGTAATGTACAAAATTATTCACACCCTGTTCAGTACTAGGCTTCTCAAATGGAGGGCTCTCCAAGGATCCTTCAACTACAGTTATCTGCTTCTTAAGGTCCTCTATGGCCTGTAACCAGCTTGTATTTTCATTTGGGGCTTTTGGTGCAGGAATTCTGACCTCCCAGTCCTCCTTCTGTTCCACACTTTGAACCTCTTTGCCCCCAAAATAGGAGTCTAATGTTGAATTTTTCTGTTTATTTTGTTTCCTTTTCCTAGGCATGTTGCCACTCAAATACTTGACTTTTGGGCTTGTTTCCACAATAGGACTCTGCCACCAGCCAGGGGAGTTTCCATCCCAAAACCTGGGGTTTTCTCAGCTGAGGGAGGTATTAGTTGGGTGCCCTCTCTGAAGCCTCCACACACTATGGCAAGCTGGTCACATACCCCAAGACCTCCACCCCAGAAACCTAGACTCACTTCTAGGCTGTAGTTCCAGTAGAAAGTGAGGCACTAGCATTTGGGACCACAGATATGCATGGGCTCTGGTTACAGTTTTGGGGCAGGGAACAGTGCTTGTGGTCATTCACAAGGGGGCAATGGATCTAGTAATAGTTCCAAGGTGAATAGGAGCCCTAGACCTTGTGGCTATAGATATACAAGGTCCTTTCTGTGTAAATATCAAGGCATAGAACAGAAAAGCAGGGACCATACTTTTTCTTCAGTTATACCACCTTAGAAGTACTGAAAACATATGGATGATACAAAACTAGCTCTGAAAACAACAGCATGAAAAACATGAATTTTGGTACAGTATCATCTTCAGGTCAGGAGCAGAGCCCAACTTTAACATAAAGTTCTAAGTCAGGAAATAGGCTAGAAAATCAGCAAACAACAAAAATCATCTAAAGATAAAAATTCTTCTATGGCAACATGGGAGGTAAACACAAAAACTCAGAATACAATGATGTCAGAACAGAAAAAAAAAGGTGACCTAATTGTATCAAATCTCGAACAATACAATTACGAAGCAATTATTATCAAAGCAATCTGCTGGCATAACAGTAGAATAAATTAGGTACACAATGCACAGTAATAAATGACCATAATAATCTAATGCTGGATAAAATAAAAAACCCAAGATTTTGGGACAAGAACTCACTATTTGACAAAAACTTTTGGGGGAAAAAAAGTTTAGTAGAAACTAGGTATAAATCAAGACCTCAAATAAACCATATCCCAAGAAAAGGTTAAAATGGGTACATGTTATAGACATAAAGGGTGCTATCATAAGCAAATTAGGGACATGGAAGATTTTAGCTGTCAAATCTATGTCTAGGGGAATAATTTATCACCAAAGAAGAGATAGAGAAGATTATAGGATACTAAATGGATCGTTTTAATTACATTAAATTAGAAATATTTGTTAATATTAATAATATAGAATTATAATTTATTAGTATTAATTATAAATTAAAGTGATTTAATTACATTAAAATTTAAAAAAAAGGTTTGTATAAACCAAGCCACTATAGACAAGATTAGAAGGAAAGCTGGGAAGTTGGAGGGAGAGGGTTGTAACTGATTTCACTGGCAAAAGTTTCATTTCTCAAGTATTTATAGAAGTGAATCAAATTCATAAGACTACGAGTCATTCATCAATTGATAGTCAAAAGATATGAACAGTCACTTTTCAGAAGAAGAAATCAAGTTATCTATAATCATAGAAAAAGATATTCTAAGTAACTATTGATTAGAGAAATACAAATTAAAACAATTCCGAGGTACCGCTTCACCCCTATTAGATTGATTATGACAGAAAAGAAAAATGACAAATGTTAGAAAGGATGTGAAAATCAGAGAAACAAATGAGCTGTTGTTGGGGAGCAATTTGGAACTATGTCCAAGGGGCTATATAATCGTGTGTACCCTTTGATCCAGCAATACCAGTTGCAGGTCTATATCCCAAAAATATCAAAGGAAAAGGAAAAGGACATATTTGGGCAAAAATAATTATAGCAATTGCTTAGTGGTGGTAAAGAATTGGAAATGGAAGGGATGGAAAAGAGTGGGGAGGATGTAGCAGCAAGCACGCTAGCCTACCTTGGGTGGCTGACAACATAGGTTCTTTGATCTGCTTTTCTAAAGCAAAGCAACTCAACATGGGTTAATCTTGCTTTAATCAATCAAACATATCATTTACTGAGTACAGGGGAAAAAGTCAGCACCCTGAATTTCAGAGTATACAGACAGGTTACAAGCAGAAGTTACAAGAAGACAGAGAAACATTTCGAGCAGACAGGTCTCCACCTGTCTGACCATTACATCCATACCTAGTCACAGTTACCAGAGAGGGAAGTATCAACATCTGGGTTTTCAAAGCTGGGGGAGCTCAATGGTGCCAGAGTCTCATTTGGTCAAATCACACAACACTACTCAAAGTGAGCCCAAAACAAAGCCTCACATCAGGGTTTATATGGCCTTCTCCTGGCTCAGAGAATGTAACAACCCTCTTGACCCACTGCCCAATCACAAAGTATCTCCTGAAAAACAAGCCTCCTGCCACAGGCTCCAGGTGCACTTAAGCCTATCAAAGGGCCTAGGGGCAGGGAAGATCTTAAATTTACATTCCCATTACAGAAGAAAGTGTAGAAAAGGAATTTGGGAATGAGTGAACAAATTTTGGAATATAATTGTGATTGAATACCATTGTGCTACAGGAATTCATAATCAGGATTGTTTCAGAGAAACTTGGAAAGATTTATATGAACTGATACAAGATGAAGTGAGAAGAAGGAAAAGAAAATTGTATACAGTAACATCAGTGGTGTATGATGATCAACTGAGAATGACTCAGTTATTCTGATCAATACAATGACCCAAAACAATTCGAAAGGGCTCATGATGAAAAAATGCTTTCCACCTACAGAGAAAATATTTATGGAGTCTTAATGCAGATTTAAGTAAAGATTTTACCTGTATTTTCCATGATTTTTTTTTGCAACATGGCTAACATGGACATGTTTTACGTGACTTCACAAGTAAAATTCAAGTTATATTTCTTGCCTTCACAATGCATGGCGGGGGGGGAGAAGGGAAAGAATTTAATTCAATTTCTTTATTTAATCATTTTTAGCTTTAAACATTCACTTTCAAAAGTTTTTTTCATGCAATATTTTCTTCATTATTATTACTAATTTATCTACTTTTAGTTTTCAACATTCACTTCCATGAGATTTTAAATTCCAAATATTCTCCTCCAATCTTCTCTCCCTTCTATCATTCCCCCCTTATAACCTCCCTTTATATTTTCATACAGGGTAAGATAGATTTCAATACCCAGTTGCCTACATAACTTATTTCCCTGAAGCATGTAAAAACAATTTTTAACATTCATTTTTAAAACTTTGAGTTTCACATTCTCTCTTCCCCCTTCCTCATTGATCCTCATTGATAAGGCATAGTATTTGATATAGGTTATCCATGTGTAGTCCTGTAAAACACTTCCATAACAGCCATGTTGTGAAAGTCTAACTATATTTTACTCCATCCATTTATTCTATTCTCTCCTTTGACCTGTCCTGCCTCAAAAGTATTTGCTTCTGATTAACCCTTTCTCCAATCTGCTATCCTTTCAATTGTCTGCCCTTTCTTATCCCCTTCCCTTGACTTTCATGTGGGGTAAGAAAGATTTCCACATCCAGTTGAGTATTTATGTTATTCCCTGTTTAAGTTAAATCCTATGAGAGTAAGATTCTATTATTCCCTCTCAGCTACCCCTTCCCCCCCATTGTAAAAGTTCTTTGTTGCCTCTTTTATATGAGATGATTTACTATAATCTGCCTCTCTCCCCTTCTCTTTCTCCCAGTATATTCCCCTCAAAAGTTAATTTTATTTTTAGATATCATCTGATCATATTCAGTTTATCCTGTGCCCTCTGTTTCCACTACCCTAATACCAAGAAAGGTCTCACGAGTTATAAATATCATCTTTCCATGTAGGAATGTAAACAGTTCTACTTTAATAAGTCCTTTATGATTTCTCCTTCCAGTTTACCTTTTCATGCTTCTCTTGAATGTCAGATTTTCTATTCAACTCTGGTCTTCAAAAATGCTTGGAAGTCCTCTGTTTCACTGAAATTCCAGTTTTCCCCTTAACATTATACTCAGTTTTACTGGGTAGGTGATTCTTGTTTTTTGGGGTTTTTTTGTTTTTGTTTTTGTTTTTTTCTGGAGGGCAATTGGGGTTAAGTGATTTACCCAAGGTCACAGGGCTAGTTTTTGTGTTAAGTGTTTGAGGCCAAACTTGAGCCCAGGTCCTGCTGACTCCAGGGCCAGTGCTCTATTCACTGGACCACCTAACTGCCCCTGATTCTTGGTTTTAATCCTATCTCCTTTGACCTCTGGAATATCATATTCCAAGCCCTCTGATCCCTTACCATAAAAGCTGCTAAATTTTGTGTTATCCTAATTGTTAACACAATATTTGAACTGTTTCTTCCTCACTGCTTGCAGTATTTTCTACTTGACTTGGTAACTGGAATTTGGCTACAAAATTCCTAGGAGTTTCCTTTTTGGATCTCTTTCAGGAGGTGATGGGTAGATTCTTTCAATTTCTATTTTACTCTCTTGTTCTAGAGTATCAGGGCAGTTTTCCTTGATAATTTTTTTTTTTTTTTGCAATTTTTGGAGGGCAATTGGCGTTAAATAACTTGCCCAAGGTCACAAGGCTAGGTTTTTTTGTTTGGGTGTGCATTAAGTGTCTGAGGTCAGATCCGAACTTAGGTCCTTCTGACTCCAGGGCTGATGCTCTACTCACTGCGCCACCTAGCCGTCCCCTTGATAATTTCTTGAAAGATGATGTCTAGATTCTTTTTTTTTTTTTTTTTTGGTCATGACTTTCAGGTAGTCAGATAATTTTTAAATTATCTTTCTTGGATCAATTTTCTAGCTCAGTGGTTTTTCCAACGAGATATAGCACATTGTTTTCTATTTTTCATTCTTTTGGTTTTGTTTTATAATTCCTTGATTTCTCATAAAGTCATTAGCTTTCATATACCCCATTCTAATTTTTAAGGAATTATTTTGTTCAGTGAGCTTTTGAACCTCCTTTTCCATTTGGCTTATTCTGCTTTTATTTTTTTTATTGTTAATTATTTTTTTTAATTATACAAATGCTTTATTAACTTCCGGTTTACATCATTCATTTCCACCAGATTATGAGTTACATTTTTCCCCCATTTTTTCCCTACCCACCACCCCAGAATAGCAGTCCCACTAGATATCCCCTCATCCAATCTGCTCTCTCCCATATCTTCTCCCATACCCCCTTTGACTTTGCCATTAGGGCAAGGTGAATCTCTGAGCCCCACTGCCTGGACATCTTATGAAACATTTAATTTTAAAACTTCCATTTTCAGATCCATTCCCTTTCTCCCTTGTCACCCACTCCCTCTGAGAAGATAAGCAATTCAGTATGTGTTGTACATGTTTATCTATGCAAAACATTACCATAGTAGATATATTGTAAAAGACTGCTTATAATTCCCTCCCACCTGTCTCATCTCCCACCTGGTCCATTCCCTATTTTGATCCTGTCCCTCTTTGATAGTGGGTACTTCTAACCTCCCCTCTCCCCAGAATGCCCTCCCCTTCATCCTCCCCCCTCTCATCCCCCTTTCCCCTACTCAGGAGAGTGAGGGTAAGATATTCCATTTAGTATGTGATTCTCTCCTTGAGCCAACTTCAATGAGAATATGCTTTGGCCTTTTTGCCTTCCTGTTCTTCCCCTCCCGTGCAACTACTTCCCCTTGCCTCTTCTACATGAGATAGTTTGCCCTACCCTGTCTCTCTCCATCTCCTCTTGCCACTTTCCTCTCTCACCTCTTGACTTCATCCCTTAAGAATCATCCCTTCCTTGGGGTGGCTAGGTGGCGCAGCAAGCAGAGAGCCAGCCCTGGAGCCAGAAGGACCCGAGCTCGGATCTGGCCCCAGACACCCAACACACAAACAAAAACCCAGCCACGTGAACCTGGGCAAATCACCCAACCCCAGTTGTCCTCCAAAAAAAAAAAAAATAATCATCCCTTCCCATCAAATTCAACCTGTGCCCTCTATCCATGTATACCTGTGAACATATGCCATGTACCCTTCTTCAATTATTTTCATAATGAGAAAGGTTTCATCAAACACAGTTATTGTTTTTCCATGTAGGACTGTAAATAATCCAACTTTGATAAGTTCCTTTTGATTTCTTTTCCTTGATTACCTTCTCAAGCATCTCTTGCTTCTTGTGTCTGAATGTCAAATTTTCTATTCAACTCTGGTTTTTCCTCAAGAATGCTTGAAAGTCCTCTATTCCACTGAATGACCATATTTTCCCCTGAAACAAAATACTCAGTTTTGCTGGGTAGGTGACCCTTGGTTCATTCCCAGCTCTTTTGCCCTCTGGAATATCATATTCCATGCCCTTCAGTCCCTCAGTGTAGAAGCTGCCAGGTCCTGGGCTATTCTGATTGTGTTTCCACAATATTGAAATTGTTTCTTCCTGGCTGCTTGTAGTATTTTCTCCTTGATCTGGGGATTCTGGAACCTGGCTATAACATTCCTGGGAGTTTTCTTTTGGGGATCTTTTTCAGGAGGTGATCTCTGGATTCTTTCAACCTCTATTTTGCCCTCTGGATCTAAAACACCAGGGCAATTTTCCTTGAGAATTTCTTGAAGGGTGATTTCTAGGTTCTTTCTTTGATCATGGCTTTCAGGTAGTCCAATAATTTTTAAATTGTCTCTCCTGGATCTATTTTTCAAGTCAGTGGTTTTTCCCATGAGATATTTCACATTGCCTTTTATTCTTTCATTTGTTTGGATTTGCTTAACAGCATCTTGATTTCTCATAAAGTCATTAGCTTCCATTTGCTCCAGTCTAACTCTGAAGGAATGAATCTCCTCAGTGAGCTTTTGAGATTCTTTTCCATCTGGCAAATTCGACTTTTTAAGGCATTCTTCTCCTCATTGCCTTTCTGAGCCTCTTTTGCCATTTGAGTTAGTCTATTTTTTAAGGTGTTATTTTCCTCAGTCAGGCTGTTGACTGTCATTTCATACTTTCTTGCATCTTTTTCATTTCTCTTCCCAAATTTTCCCCCACTTCTCTTATCCGCTTCTTAAGGTCCTCTATGGCCTGTAGCCAGCTTGTATTTTCATTTGGGGCTTTTGGTGCAGGAGTTCTGACCTCAGAGTCCTCCTCCATGCTTTGAGCCTCTTTGCCCCTAAAATAGGAGTCCAATGTTGAACTTTTCTGTTTATTTTGTTTCATTTGCCTAGGCATGTTGCCACTTAATTACTTAATTTTTGGGCTTGTTGCCACAGTAGGACTCTGCCACCAGACAGGAGAGCTTCTGCCCAAACGTGGGGTCTTCACAACTTCCGCTGGTTGGGTGGCCTCTGCAAAGCCTCCACCCACTCTGGCAAGTTGGATACCCACCCCAAACTTCCCCCCCAGACCACAATCCAGATCCAGGCAGTTTAAAGCAAAAGCAATTAACCCCCAGACTGATTGCTGGATCTTCCTACAGTTCACAGACCAGGAGCTAGAGCCACTACTGAAGCTGCAAAATGGCTTCTGTGCAGCTGTTTCTTCAGCAGCTTTTTGCCCCCAGGGGAGGAAGCCATGTGTTCCCCAAATACTGGTCCCAAAGTCCATAGGGCACTAACCTCTCACTTTGTCCTAGGTGTATCTGTGCTGATAATTCTGGAATCACCACAATTGCTGGTGTTCTGGGGTTCCACCAGCAGGCTGAAGGAGGCCCGGCCGTCCTGGGGCTAAAACTGCAGACGGCTCGGCTCTGTGGGCTGTGCTGTCGGTTCCCGGCGTGCTGTGCTGCCTGCTCTCAGAGTGCTGCACTGGCTGCTCCCTTGTGCCGTTCTGTGGGTGCTGTGGCTCCAGAAGTTGTTCGGAGCTCCCTTTCACATTTTCTGAAATTTGTGTGGGGCAGAGCACATTGGAAATGCTGTTTCTACTCCGCCATCTTGGCTCCACCCTTATTCTGCTTTTAAAGACATTATTCTCTTCAATGGTTTTTTGGACCTCTTTCGCCATTTGGGATAGTCTAATATTGTACTGAAAAGTCAGCAAGTGAGACCATTAATCATTTTAAGTGGAGTTTAATTGCCGGGCTACTGCAAAGCGTGAACACAACCCAAATCAAGCAACCCTGAGGAGTTTTTACTAGCAGTTTATATAGACAAAAGCCACAACATAACTGTTACCAAGTAGAAACCACAATTTGGCAGTTATTATGAGCAAGCAGGGAAAATACAGAAGCCAAAAGATAGCTATCAATTTGTTGCCTAACGACCCATTTGTTGCCTACCTGAAAAGTTCCCAAGTCTATTCTGAGAACTGGGAAGGGAAGTGGTAGGATGCTATGGGCTCCAGGTGGCAGGTTTGGGCAGGTCTCCTAGGTGAACTTACCCAAGATGGGAGAGATGGGGGAGGTTCACAAAATGGTGGCTACTACATATATTAAAAGGTGCTATTTTCTTCAATATTTGGGGGGTCTCGTTTACCAAGCTGTTGCCTTATTTTTCATTATTTTCTTGCATCATTCTAATTTTTCTTCCCAATTTTTCCTCTACTTCTCTTACTTGACTTTCAAAATCCTTTTTGAGCTCTTCCATGACCTGTAAACAATTCATGTTTTTCTTGGAGGTTTTGGATGTAGGAGTTTTTAATCTATTGTCTTCTTCTGGTTGTGTGTTTTGATTTTCCTTGTCAACAAGGAAGTAAGCACCTTGTCACTAAGGAAGTAAGCACCTTGTCACCAAGAAAGTAAGATTCTATAGTCTAATGGAGTTTTTTTCCCACAGTTTGTTCATTTTCCCAGTCAATTACTTGATTTTTGTGCTCTTTGTTAAGTGGAGGGTGTATTGCCCCAATGTTCAGTGGTTTTGTGTAGTTGTTTTCAGAGATATTTCTAGGGATCCATAAATTTTTAGTTCTTCCAAGGTGGTATGATCAAAGAAGAGGTATTTATTCCTCTCCTGGCCTTTGCTCTGATCTGTGAGCAACCACAAACACTCTTTCTTCCTTGGAACTGTGAGAAGGATTCCTCTTCACTGCCACCACAAGCTCTACCACACCAGTGCTCCTTTTCACCCCAGGACGACCACCAGGACTGCCACCAAGATCCAAGAATGGGCGAAGCAAGAGAATCCTGTCTCAGAGCCAACAAAAAGATATTTGCAATCCTCCTCTAATCAGCCACTCAATTTCCCCACTATCTGTAAGGTGAGAGCTCCAGAAGTAGTTGCCACTGTGGCAGTGGCTACTCTTGCCCTGGAGCTGGGATCAGACCATGCTCCTCTCTCACACAGGTGAGAGACTTTTCCCATTACTTTTGAAGTTGTTTTTAGTATTTGTGGTTTGAGAAGTCTGGAAACTACTGCAGCTGCCAGTGATTCACTCCCCTAAGGCCTACTCCAGCCCTTTCTGCACCAGTGCAGCCCATGCTGGACTTCATTCCTCTCCCAGCCTGGTGCAATAGACCTTTCTGGTTGACTTCTAGATTGTCTTAGGTTAGAAATTTCAGTCTATCATTTTGTGGCTTATGCTAGAATTTATTCTAGAATTTGTTTAAAACAATCTTTACAAGTATTTTGAGGGATTTGGGGGAGAGCTCAAGCAAGTCCTTGCTTTTACTCTGCCATCTTGACTCCACTCCCCCAAACATATAAGATTTTTGAATTCTTAATTTCCCCCCTCCCTAAACAGCATGTGATCTGATATAAAATGTACATGTACAATCACATTAAACATATTTCCTTTTTTCTGGGGGGAGACATTGCTATAAGTAGCAGGAGTAGAATTTGAACCTAGGCATTATGACTTAAGCCAGTGTTCCTTCCACTGATTTTTTTAAACTAAATTGAATTGAAGATGTAGATCAACCAAAGCAGGGTAACCTGGATGCTAATCAAGTCTGAAAGTGTATGTAGTGCTTCATAGTCATAGTCCCTTACTTCTGTAAAGAAAGGGACAAAGCATATCCTTATATCTCTTCTTCAGGATCAGATCCGATCATTAAAATTAAATAATATTCAATTTCAATTTTATTACTGTTTTGCATTCCATTTACATTTTTTGGTTATTTGACATACTGTTTCTGTAGATTATCCTCTTTCCCGAAAGCCTTCCCTTCCACAAGCACACACACACACACACCCCTCTATTGCCCAACAACATCTGTGAATGTTATATCTTTATCACAGGAGTCTGAAGCCTGTCTTCCCTGGCTATCAACTGCCATAATCCACTTCTGTGGACCACAAGTTCCCTCCAACATACTGTTGACTTAGCCATCTAAAACATTACTACAAGTGATCTAACAATTTTTCATTTGCAGAGATATAGTTGGTCCTTATCTCAGGTTCAGATACATTATGCCTTCCAAAAGCAAATAATCTGAGAAATTAACTGGATTAATGGAAGAGGCCAGTACGAATAGGCAGGCCTCTCCACTGCAAGGTATTGTGTGCTCAAAGAAGTACTGATCATATTTTTTTCTACACCAAGGAGTTTCTCTAGGCAGAGGAACTTTAAGTAAGGTAGGAGTAGGAAAAATGTTCTTCTTTCTTATTTCTCTTATTATGCATGTGAAATCATCCTTAGGTATCATGTTACCCAGCCTACCTAGAGCCTACCCCCTCCTTAACATCCCCAAGACCACAGTTAGATTTTAGGAACTCTTAAAGCTTTCCACACTCAGTGATTTCATAATTGTTATTTCTACTGTTCCTCAGGTTCAGATTGGTGGGGTGGGGGTGGGGTGGAAAGAAGAGATAGTCTTAATATTAGAAGAATTTTTCTCTCCCTCTCCCCCCAGTAGTACTTTGTGCATCTGATTTCATTTTCTAATACAATAGAGCATTGTATTCTGGTAGGAATAATGCATGATTAGAAATGTGTGGCTTACTGCTTTTTGCAAACTTAAGTGGAGGAATAAACATAACCAGAGAGATAATTATAATAGTAATGATATAAATTTACCAAAATACAGTTTTTACCATTATTATGACTGTCCTATGATTATATTTACTATTTATTAAAAATGTATTGCTATAGGCTTATAGAACCTCCTGATAGGCAGCTCCTGCTATCTCAGGATTGTTGTGCCTAGTCTCTTAAGCTTTGGGGTTAAAACTGCAGGATGAAAGCTACAGTTACCATTCATCCTACCTTATTCCCAAGGCAGGAAATTTCAATTCCCAAGAACTGAATTCTCAGTGGAGTTCATTTTGATGCTTCCTTTATTTTTCATCATTATATCTTTTGATCAATGCTTTTCTCATGAGGTTTTCTATTAGGTAAGTAGATTACATCCTAGATCCTCTTGAACCAATATACTAGAGAATGCTGCCAAACTTTCTACATGCTGTTAAACAAATGTAATTCAGAACACTTCTAGAGGAGTTTCTCTTTCTTCTAGGCTATGATTTGGCTTCTACAGACAGCTACCCATGGCAGTGGGAGAAGACTGTGATGGAGTGGGGAAAGGACTAGCTTGAAAGACTAGCTGTCGTTTATTGGCTGAGAGGTCTAAGGCAACTCACATAATTCTACATATTGATTGCTTCATTTGGTAAATGAAAATGAAAATGTCTGCCCTACTTGCTTCACAGAGCTATCATGAAGATAAAAATGGGATAATGTTTGTGAAAAAAGATTTGAAAAACAAAATGCAAGAAGTTAGCAAACTAATGTTAGAAGAAACTCAGGAACTGATCTAAATTCATTTTGCTACTTAATGCAATAGATTTCTATTAAGTATCTACTATTTGCAAATAAATTCATAACAAAGAGGCAAAAGATTATTGAAGATATTGCTGATATTTATCATTGACTTCAAAAGGACCATGATTCCACTGGTGTGACTTCAGCCTCCACTGGTACTAGTAATTCATTCACATGTTTTCTACTTGTATAATGTACATTTCTTCCTCAACATCCATCACAAATAATATATCTGATGCTTTGGAAAGCTTTCTCTGTGTCTGTGTGCATGAAAGGGAGAACAGAAGCCAAGAACTAAGTGGGGAAGATATAGATACTTTGCTAGACAATATAGTTATGTTCTCCTTTAGGCATAACTTGTTTCCACTACTAGTTCTTAAACACAGTGTATAAACAAAAATATTACAGTACAGTAGAAACATAAAAATGAATACCTACTCATAACTGAAATGTTTCCTGGAAAATAGCTATAGGATCACCCTATTAACTTTTGCCTGGAATCAAGACACTAAAATTTCATAAGGCCAAGTCATATTCTCAAAATTTGAAAGACAAAATGCAGGTTCCAAAAACAGTTAAAAAAAATCCAAGAAATAGGGACTAGGAAAATCGGGGTCAGTAAAAACATTGAACATTCAAATTATTTCATAATCTTCATTTTTATCTGTATTAGCAAATTTATTCACTTTGTGACAGACTTTTAAAAATTTATTTATCTTTTATTTTTTGAGAATAGAAGTCTGAGTTTGTCATATTCTAAGCAAACAGAGGTCCACTTTCAGAAGAGCTCTTCAGCATCACCCTGAGACATCTGGATGCCAAATTGTTTGCACTGACTATGTATTTGTTATTATTAATTTAGTAACTATCAATGAAATGAATGAAACATAAAAACCAATGAAACAAAATCATTAAGGCAAAAAAAAATCCATAAGACAAAAGCAAATTAATGAACAACTTACAACAAATGACCAAAAATATTTCTGTGTATATAACTAAATACTTTACTTTGTTATAAGCTGCTCTCAATAATGTTTTTGCTTTCTTAAAACTTCATTCCAGAAAGTATATCTTTTTTTTTTTCTTTAAGCCCCATTTACTGTGTAAGGAACTGATCTAGGAACTATGGAGGCTGCCAACACAAATAAGAAATTGCCCCATTCCTGAAAGGGCTTACTAACTGGTAGGAAAAATAAAGTATAGTGTCACACAGTTTTTTAGTACTGTTTATTTTGGTGTGAAACTGTGATTTAATGAAAGTTGTAAACTTCCTTTCTCCATGAAGACTATAACTGGTTTGTAACTTCCAATCTTTTCCAGGGCACTGAGATCTGAAGGGGCTTGACTATGATCACACAGCCTTTAAGTGTCACAAGGGGCACTCAAACCTAGGTCTTCCTGATTCCAGGTCTAACTATCTTTCCATACTATGTAGTTTTTGTAGTTTGTTGTTGTTGTTGTTGTTACTGTTTGTTTAGGAAACAAAACATCATACAAAGTAAACTGTGTAGAAACAAAATGCTATGAGATTCACAGGCAAGAATCAGTACTTCAACACCATGGTCATATATTCTCTGTCTTACAGTCATAGATAAACTGGCATGCCTGCCAGCAATGTCAGTATCATCTCCCAGGAAGAGGCATTAAACATAGGGGAGAGGGTGAGCCATCACTTAGATTAAATTCCATAAGCTTTTTCTCCCCATTATAAATCTAAACTACCTGACCTTAACAGCAGGTGCACCTTGTTCCCAGGGACTCTGATTTTTGCAGATAGATTTGCTTTTGTATGATATGTACAAACTATTCTGCTCCATTTTTTCCACATAGTGAGTGCTGAGTGCAAACTGTTCAATGTGTACAAAAGCAGGGAAAAAGTCTCATCAAGTAGAGATGAAAGTTCATGTATATAAATCAGAGAACCCCCTCTTGGCAACAAGCAGTAATTGCTATAGTGTCTTTTCAAATCACAGGAACAATAGGACTGCATTTTTACATTTCAAGATGTCAGCTCATTGCTTCCTGTTTACTTGCAATTATTTGAAAATAACCTGGATAACTTTATAATCAAGGTATTTCCTCTTGGCTCCCTGGTATACATCAGACTGCCTGAGGAGAGGATTGACATCCTAAGGTGTCCACGGCATAATCAGTCTTAAGAGCTGCTAATGTTAAAAACCTGACTAATGTTAATCAAAAAAACCTCAGTTTTTCTTAGCTTATTTTAAAACAGAAACACAAAACCCCATTAGTTTGAAGATACAGCTGGAAAGCTGCATCTCTTTAATTTGGAAATAGTCCATAGAAATTATTTAATACCGGGTGATGTGTGTATGATACACCTAAGTTTAAACAAAACCTGATGTCAGAATTTGGAATACTTTAACCTGAGGGACTACCTTGTAGTCAATTGATAACATAATCCCCAAATATAGTAAAAAAAAAACAGGGGGTAGGCAGATTTTAACAAACTAAAACTCTGTTTACTGGGTTCCTACAACAGATTGTTAATTTTCAGAAAAAAATATAAAATTAATTCATATATTGTTTTAATTTATGATGAATGCCACACATTTCATCAGGATTTAGCTGGGCATAACTCCATATTGACCATCAGCTATTGTATGTATGTGTGTGTGTGTGTGTGTGTGTGTGTGTGTGTGTGTGTGTGTTCTATCCTTCCTCTCAATCTAATTGCATTTTGATTCTTCCTCACCTTATAATTATTTAAGTACAATCACACATGGTTCCTACTAAATTATCAATGACCTAGGAGTAGGAACTATATTTTCTTCATCTTTGTATCCACTAAAACTTTTAATCTTGTCCATAATAAACATACAATTCATATTTATCATGTCAATGAAGCTAAGAAAATAAATCATCTGACATGAGCTCTCCCACCTTCCCTATTCCACAATTCTTTATATTACTCCCACCAGTTCTATTTTCCTTTCCTTTGTCTCTGTAGAAGAAGAGTCCTTTTTCCTTCCCAAGGACAATGTTGTACTTGAGCTCTTAATTCAATCCTCTCTCATGGACCTATCCTATTTGTCTATGTCTCTGTGTTTCTCTATGGCACTGTCTTCATGTGTGTAAGTGTGTGTGCATTTCTCTATCTTTCTGTGTGTGTGTGTGTGTGTGTGTGTGTGTGTGTGTGTGTCTTTCTCTCTCTCCCCTCTCCTCAAGTGGTTCATTTAAAATCTTTCCTAATCTTATCTATTGGTTCTATCTTTGCCTTTAAAAAGTCTCTTAATGATTAAATTCATTTCTCTTTTTTCAGTCCTTCTTCTCCTTGACACCTCAACTATTCTCTTCTTCTATACTCTCTCCTCCCCGGGCATTTCTAATTTTTTCCTGATTCTCCTCAGCCTCCTTTATGAAATCATCATCCATCACTGACCAACTAAACACTGACATGCTTAACCCAAGGCTCTGTCCTAGACTGTCTTTTCTCCTCTTGCTCAGCTCAGTATGGTGACAACTGTTTCCTTGAGTTCTATTTCCATTTCTATAGAGTTGAAGCTGATGCTTATTCAGAACAGGCCTGTCTTCTGAGCTCCAGTCATAAATTTCTAACTAAACATTGGAAGATGTACATAAGCCACTGACATCTCCTATTCAACTTATCCAACACAGATTGATAATTTTTCACTTTAGGCTTTATCCTCTTCGACTACCCTATGACTGTTTCTATTTCTGCTTTACTTATATTCTCCCAAGTTAACATCCAAGGGGTCACTCTTTGTTTCCACCTTATATTCATCCCTCATATGTAGTCATTTTCCAAGACTGATTGACTCCAGTTCAACATGTTCTTCATGTGTCAACTTCGTTGCCCTCACATAGCCATCACCCTCATTTATGTCCTCATCACCTCTTGCCAGAGCTGTTATAATAGCTACTCAATTGACTTCCCTGCTTTTACCCTGATTCGTCTCTAATTCATCCCCCATAAAGTTTCTAAAATAATCTTTCTAAAGGACAGTCCTGATTTTCTTTTACATACTCAATAAACTTTAGTAGCCCTCAAATAAAATACAATTTTATCAGCCTGTCATTTGTGGCTCTCAACAAACCGGATTTAACCTATCTTTCTGGTTTTGTTTTACTTTGAGCCTCTTATGGATTTCTGTTACTTTTGTAGCCAAACATGCCATTGCCTCTTCTAATTTTGTTCATTTACAGAATACTTGCTCATACCTCATTTTGACATTTCAGAATCTTTATCTCCCATTAGGGCTTAGTTCAGATTCAAGATTCTCCTTAGAGTGTTCCCTTGACAGCATCAGGTGCCAATAAACTCTATCCTCAACTGGATTTATTATTCTGAAGTGATCTGCAAAAGTTCTGAAGTATGCATTGGCTATGCACTAATTAGGCAGCTAGGTGCACAGTAGATAGAAATCAGAAAGACATGAGTTCAAATCCAGCCTCAAACACTTACTAGCTGCTGTCTGACCCTTGACACGTCATTTGACTTCAAGCTGTCTCAGTTTCTTCATCTATAAAATGGAGATACAAATAGAATCTACTCTCTGAGGATTATGGTGTTAATCAAATGAGAGATCTGTCAAACTCTATGTAAACAGTACTATTATTAATGTTGACCTTGTTGGTAAGAGCTACTTGCTCATGTGTTATAGAGAGCATTTATAGTGAATGCATTTTAACTTTTGTGCAAAGTGCTGATACAAATCTCTGTCTAAAGTTTTATCTTGGCCATTATAAATGTCAGATTTACTTTAGCCAAGAGGCTCTATGGGAAGGTTTCATGAACTCCATATATAAGGCTATTTTTTCAATATGTCATCTAATAAAACCACAAACTCATTCCTTAGGGGTAAAAAAATGGCTTTGGCAGCTAGATGGCATAGGGAATAGAGCACCAGCCCTACAGTCAGGAGGACCTGAGTTCAAATCCAGCCTCAGTCACTTGACACACTTACTAGTTTTATGACATTGGGCAAGTCACTTAACCCCAATTACCTTGCCTTTCCCCCTCCAAAAGAAATGGTATAGCTCTAACAGAGAAATACAAAACATTCAGTAGGCTTTTGATTTTACTTGAAATTCAAACCTGAATAATAATTGACAATGTTAGTGAGAATTGTGCTGCTCAAAATTCATCAGGCTAATTTAATTTATTAATCTTAAGGGGAGTAGTAACAGGGGGAGATATTATTCAAGCATAGATTTTGATTTTACACAATGTCAAGAGCAGAGCACACTTCTGTTAGGAAGCTCCTATTTTTTTTCCTCTCCATATAGATGCATCCAAGGAAGCTGAATTTACTCAAATAGAAAACATTTATTAAGTACCTTCTATATGCTTGACATTAAATTCTAACCACGACACTTCCTTTTAAAGGACAGACATTGCCATATTCTAAAGGATGAGAAAGTTGTTCGTTTGACGTTAATGACAGAGATGAGAGGATTCTGGGAAAATGGCAGAGTAGGTCAGAAAATCCCAAGCTCTCAAGATTTTCCCTCACAAAAGAGTTAAAATAGCACCTTAGGGTGAACAAAGTGTGGGTGGAGATAAATAAGAATAGGGGGACACTAGGGGTCTGGCTGGGACAATCTGAGAAAATCAGAAGAAAAACCCAAAGACAAGATTTGGTGTCTGTGAAGCGTAAACACCTTCAGGTTGGTTCCATTTTAACAAGCAGGAAGTCCTGGAGTTAGTTGGTTTGAGAGGCTGCCTCAGCCCCAGTCACTGGAACTTTTACCCCTGGATAGGGAGGGGAGTTGGGCATTTATTCCAAGAGAGATTGAGGGAACCTCTGCTGCTAAGGAATGCCAGACCCAGCTGTGCTGTGAAGAGCAGCTAGGGGTTAGGAGGAACCAGAACTCCAGGTAAGTGCAAAAGCAGTAAGGCAGAAAGCCCCTGGCTGTGGGCACTTACAGGAGGTTGGAGGTTTGGCTTTGATTCCAGGGTAGAGGAGAGACTGTAGATCCGGGGCAAGAGGTGCCATTTCGCACAACCCAGGCCTAGATGTGATTACAAAAATTAAGCTATTACCAAAAAAAAAAAAAATGCACAGGCAAAAGAGAAAGAATCAAACCATAGAAAACTATTATGGCAATACAGGTGACCAGAGTTCATCTTAAAAGGAGGATATTGAAGTAAAGAAACCCCTAAACAGTAATGTAAAAAGGGCATCTGGCCAAAAGAATTCATAGAAGATCTTAAAAAGACTTTAAAAATCAAATGACAGTGATGGAGGGAAAACAAACAAACAAAAAAGAATAATCCAAGAAAAACAGGAAGGGTATGAAAGAAAAGTCAACCAATTAAAAAAGGAGATACAGAATCTTTTTTGAAGTTTTTCTTTTTTCTCTCTTTTTAATTTTTTTAGTTTACATCATTCATTTCCACAAGATTTTGAGTTACAAATTTTCTCACCATTTTCCCCTACCCACCAACCCAAAACAGCAATCCCACTCAATATCCCCTCCCCCAATCTGCTCTCTCCCATATCTTCCCCCATCCCCTCCAACTTTCCAGTAGAGCATGATGTATCTCTGTGCCCCAGTGCCTGTATTTCTCATTTCCCAGTTACATGTAAAGTAATAATAATAATAATAATAATAATAATAATAATAATATGTATATATATATATATTTTAAACATTTGATTTTAAAACTTTGAATTCCAGATTCATTCCCTTCCTCCCTCATCACCCACCCTCACTGGGAAGATAAACAATCCAATATAGGTTGTACATGTGTAGCTATGCAAAACACTTCCATAGTAGATATATTGTGAAAAACTGACTATATATTTCCCTCCATCCTATTCTACCCCCCACTTGTTCTATTCTGTGCTGTGATTCTGTTCCTTTTCAAAAGTGGGTGCTTCTAACTTTCCTCCTGTCCCCAAAGCCTATCCTTCCTTCCATTATCCCCTCTCTCTTCCCCTTCCCCTTTACTCTCCTGTAGGGTAAGATACCCGATTTAGTGTGTATGTCATTCCCTCCCTAACTCAAATTCAATGATAACAAGGTTGACTCATTTCCTTTTACCTTCCTGTTCTTCCCCTCCATTGAAACAGTTTTCCCTTGCCTCTTCTATATGAGATAATTTACCCCATTTTATCTCTCCCCATCTCCTCTCACTATATTCCTCTCTCACCTCTTAATTTCCCCTTTTAAGTATCATCCCTTCCTATTAAATTAGTCCTGTGCCCTCTGTCTATGTATACCTGTACACATATATACACATATTCACATATGTATTCATATACCCATATACCATCCTATATAAATATATGTGTGTATACATATATCTATATCTATATATATATATATATACATTTTATTCCCTTCAACTATTCTCATACTCTCATAGTGAGAAAAGTTTCATAACTTAACAATTATTGCTTTTTCATGTAGCGATATAAGTAGTTCAAATTTGATAAGTTCCTTATGATTTCTTTTCCCTGTTTACCTTCTCATGCTTCTCTTTCTTCTTGTATCTGAATGTCAAATTTTTATTCAACTCTTGGTTTTGTGATCAAGTATGCTTTAATGTCCTCTATTACACTGAATGACCATATTTTCCCCTGAAACAAAATACTCAGTTTTGCTGGGTGGGTGATTCTTGGTTTTAATCCCAGCTCCTTTGACCTCTGGAATATATATTCCAAGCCCTTTGATCCCTCAGTGTGGAAGCTGCCAGATCCTGAGTTATCCTCATTGTGTTTCTACCATATTCAAATTGTTTCTTCCTGGATGCTTGTAATATTTTCTACTTGATCTGGGAACTCCTGGAACCTGGCTAGAATATTCCTAGGAGTTTTCTTTTTGGGATCTTTTTAAGGAGGTGATCAGTGGATTCTTTCAACCTCTGTTTTGCTCTCTGGCTCTAAAACACCAGGGCAATTTTCCTTGAGAATCTCTTGAACGATGATTTCCAGGTTCTTTTTTTGATCATGGCTTTCAGGTAGTCTAATAGTTTTTAAATTATCTCTCCTGGATCGATTTTCCAGGTCAATAGTTTTCCCAATGAGATCTTTCATATTGCCTTCTATTTTTTCATTTGTTTGGATCTGTTTAATAGTATCTTGATTTCTCATAGAGTTACTAGCTTCCATTTGCTCCAATCTAGTTCTGAAGGAATGATTCTCTTCAGTGAGCTTTGGAGATTCTTTTTCCATCTGGCAAATTCTGCTTTTTAAGGCATTCTATTCCTCATTGGTTTTTTGGAGCTTCTTTTGCCATTTAATATATTTTAAGGTGTTATTTTCTTCAATTAGGTTGTTGACTCTCATTTCATAATTTTCTTGAATTGTCCTCATTTCTCTTCCCCATTTTTCTTCCACTTCTCTTATTTGATATTCAAAACCCTTTTTAAGATCCTCTGTGGCCTGTAACCAGCTCATATTTTTCTTGGAAGCTTCTGGTGCAGGAGTTCTGACTTCATTGCCCTCCTCCTGTCCCATACTTTGAGCCTTTTTGTCCCCAAAATAGAAGTGTAATGTCAGAATGCTCTGTTTGCTTTGCTTCCTTTGCCTGCTCATGTTGCCACTCAATTGACTTTTGAGCCTTTTGCCACAGTAGAACTCTGCTACCAGAAAAGGGAGCTTTATCCCAAACACTGGGGATTTCTCAACTGCTGGAACTATTTGTTGGGTGCCCTCTCTGAAGACTCCACATCATCTAGCAGAGTGTTCTGACACCCCAGGACTTCCACCCTAGACAGTAATCCAGATCCAAGCAGGTTAAAGCAAGAAGAATTACCCCTCAGACTAGATGCTTGTTCTTCCTACAAGTTGCAGACCAGGAGCTCTGAAGCAGCCACTTGGCAGGCAGCTGCACAGCCTTGGAGCCTCAGATGCTTCTCACCCTGTGGGCAAATGCTGGACCACACTCCTGAATTCCCAGGTCCCAAAGTCCACACTGTACTGACCTCTCACTTTGTCCTTAGCATCTATGGGTTGATAATTCTGGAAACCTCCACAGCTGCTGGTGATCTGAAGTCCCTCCAGCTGGCAGCTGGTCAGGCCATCCTGGGGCTAAAACCTCTGACCCAGGCAAGGCTGGACTAGGCTCTCAGAGTGCTACACTGGCTGCTTCCTGTCGGGCTCTGCTCAGAGGGAGATTAACTTCTCTGCATCATTTTCTGGGTTCTGTAGCTCCAAAGTTTGTCTAGAGTTATTTTTATATGAATTGGAGGAGGTGGGAGCCAGAGCCCCAAGGAAGTCTTGTTTTTACTCTGCCATTTTGACTCTACCCCTGGAGATCCAGAATCTTAAGGAATGAAATGATACCTTGAAAATTAGAATTGGGCAAAGTGAAGCCAGTGAAATTATAAGAGATCAAGAAATTATTAAACAAAGTGTGAATGATGAAAAAATAGGAAAGTAAAAGATCTTATAAGAAAAACAACAGATTTGGAAAATAGATCAGGAAGAGAAAATATAAAAATAATTGGACTAATAAAGTTATGATCAAAAAAAGAATCTTGATACGATAATGCAAGAAACAATTAAAGAAAATTGTCTTGAATCCAATAATATAAGAAATGATTAAAGAAAAAGCAGAAATAGAAAAAAACCAATGATCACAACTTAAAAGAGATCCTATGAGGAAAACTCATAGGAATATCATAGTCAAATTCTGAAATACCCAGCTCAAGGATAAAATATTAAAAGCATCAAGATTTAAACAATTTAAATATGATGGTGCAACAATTAGAATTACAAAGGACCTAGCAGCAGAGACATTAAAGAACCTCAGGTCTTAGAATATAACATATCAAAGAGCAAAAAAATTGGGGCTCCATCCAAAAATATCATACCCTTCAAAGTTTAGAATTTTCCTCAATATAAAACAATGGACATTCAATAAACTCATATTTTCAAGACTTCTCTTAAAAAAATCCTGAACTTAACAGAAGATTCAACATACAATAACCAATTGAAATATAAGGTATGTAACAAAGACTGATTATAAGGTATTCATAATGGCAAAGTATGTTGATACACAGGAATTAGATGGGGGAGGAGGCTTGGTAATTCTGGTAACCTACTTTCAGCAGGAATGGGCTTAAAAGAGAACAATACATATGTATTTAGATGAGTATAAAAGTTTTCTAAATTCAGAAGAAATAAAATGGTAGGGGCATAGGAACAGGTAAAGGACAAGGGAGGAATCTTTAGAGGAGAGGGTGAGGGAATAGGTAAAATTTGGGAATAGATTTGTTGGAATGGAAGGATAGGGGAGGGATACTTGAAAGGGGGTAGGCAAGTCATAAGAGGGCAAGGCAGTGGACAGAAGTAAAGTAGAGGAGTCAGAAGGGATAGAAAACAAGGAATTTGCACATACATTAAAAAAGATCAGGTTTGGGAAAGAATAGGTCTATATATGTATGTATATATGTATATGTGTATGTATTTATAGCTACAGAGAAACATATCTAAACTTTATTGTGGCTTTCTGGAGGGGAATTAGGTGGAAGTGAAAAAAAAGAATCAAGTAAAAAAGTGCACAGCAGAGAACAAAAGAAAACTCACAAGGAAGCAAAGACAGACAATTCTCAACACAGTGAGGATTAGTTATCATATAGGCTTTCTTTTTCTTTTCTTTTTTTCTTTTGCTTTTTGGAGGGCAATTGGGCTTAAGTAACTTAACCAAGGCCACAAGGCTAGTTTTTGTGTTAAGTGTTTGAGGTCTGATTTGAACCGAGGTCCTCCTGACTCCAAGGCCAGTGCTCTATTCACTGCATCACCTAGTTGCCCTGGGTTGTATAGGCTTTCTTGAAATGAAAATTGATTGTTACATATTTTGAATCCCCTCTTATGTTCTGCTATGTAAACAATATGCTTCCTTTTTCTTTATAACTTTTTATTTAAGTTCCAATATTTAAGTTTATGATATGTTTTTTTTTTCTTTTCTCTATTCTGTATTTGTGTTCTGGTGTTTGAGTCTAAAATAAAATTTTGAGGAAAAAAAAGGTAATGCTGGAGAAATCATTTGTTTACTTACCATTATCTAGCTTTAACAGGACCCTGACCTTATCACCAGAAGAGGCATTTTGCAATGAGTATTAAAATAGGCAAATTTGATCAGTCCATTTGACATGGTAGCACTTTATTAATGAAAAACTACGGAAAGAAAGCCTTAAGCTAAAAAAACACTGTAACATAAAATTAGAGGAACTTAAAAGGAACAAAACACTAAGGTCACTTCAGAAATAAAAATAAAATAAAATATTATTAACAGTATATCTTGGGAGGCGGAGCCAAGATGGCGGAGTAGAAACAGCTCGTCCAAGCCTCTCTGCCCCCAGATTCTCCACAAACTATGTAAAAAAGGACTCTGAAAAACTTCTGGAGCCCCAACACCCACAGAACGACACAGAGAAGCTAACCTCCCGCTGAGGACAGCCCAGCACCCTGCAGGAAGGACCAGCGCAGCGGTCTGGGAGCCGGCAGCGCGCAGAGCGCAGAGCTCAGGAGCCGAGCGAGCCGAGCCCAGGTCCACCTGAGCCGAGGTTTTAGCCCCAGGGCGGCAGGGCCAGCAGCCGGCTGGAGGAACCCCAGAACACCAGGAACTGTGGCGACCCAGAATTATCAACATAGACTTGCCTAGGATAAAGTAAGAGGTTAGTGTCCTATGGACTTTGGGACCTGTATTTGGGGAATGCGTCAGCTCCCTCCTCTGGGGGCTAGAAGCTGCTGAGGAGACACGCCATTTTGTAGTTTTCATAGGCATTTCAGCTCCCAGCCTACAAATCGTGGGGAGATCCAGCAATCAGTTTTGGGGGTAATCGCTGTTGCTTTAACCTCCCTAGATCTGGATTGTGATCTAGGGTGGAAGTCGTGGGTGGGTTTACAGCTTGCCAGAAACGGAAGTTGCCCCCCCACATGTTCGGGGCGAAAATTCCTCTATCTGGCCTTAAAGCCATAGTGTGGCAACAAGCCCAAAAGTCAAGTAATTAAGTGGCAACATGCCAAGGCAAAGGAAACAGAAAAATGCAACCCTAGACTCCTATTTTGGGGGCATAGAGCGGGAAAAGGACTGTGAGGTCAGAAGTCCTGCTCCAAAAGCCCCAGGGGAAAACATGAGCGGGTTGCAGGCCATAGAGGACCTTAAGAAGGACTTTAAAAATCAAATAAGAGAAGTGGAGGAAAAATTGGAAAGAGAAATGAGAAGGATGCAGGAAAAGTATGAAATGAGGGTCAACAGCCTGACTGAGGAAAACAACACCTTAAAAAATAGACTAACTCAAATGGCAAAGGAGGCCCAAAAGGGCAATGAGGAGAAGAATGCCTTAAAAAGTCGAATTTGCCAGATGGAAAAAGAATCTCAAAAGTTCACTGAGGAGATTCATTCCTTCAGAGTTAGACTGGAGCAAATGGAAGCTAATGACTTTATGAGAAATCAAGATGCTGTTAAGCAGATCCAAACAAACGAAAGATTAGAAGGCAATGTGAAATATCTCATGGGAAAAACCACTGACCTGGAAAATAGATCCAGGAGAGACAATTTAAAAATTATTGGACTACCTGAAAGCCATGATCAAGGAAAGAACCTAGAAATCACCCTTCAAGAAATTCTCAAGGAAAATTGCCCTGATGTTTTAGATCCAGAGGGCAAAATAGAGGTTGAAAGAATCCACAGATCACCTCCTGAAAAAGATCCAAAAAGAAAACTCCCAGGAATATTATAGCCAGGTTCCAGAATCCCCAGATCAAGGAGAAAATACTCCAAGCAGCCAGGAAGAAACAATTTCAATATTGTGGAAACACAATCAGAATAGCCCAGGACCTGGCAGCTTCTACACTGAGGGATCGAAGGGCATGGAATATGATATTCCAGAGGGCAAAAGAACTGGGAATGAACCCAAGGGTCACCTACCCAGCAAAACTGAGTATTTTGTTTCAGGGGAAAATATGGTCATTCAGTGGAATAGAGGACTTTCAAGCATTCTTGAGGAAAAAACCAGAGTTGAATAGAAAATTTGACATCCAGACACAAGAAGGAAGAGATGCCTGAGAAGGTAATCAGGGAAAAGAAATCAAAAGGAACTTATCAAAGTTGAACTATTTACATTCCTATATGGAAAAACAATAACTGTGACTGATGATATATTTCTCACTATGAAAATAATGGAAGAAAGGTGTGTGGTCATATGAATACATATGTAAATGTGTGTGTATATGGTTACAGTTATATATGGATAGAGGGCATAGGTTGAATTTGTTGGGAAGGGAGAATACTCAAGGATGAAATTATGAGGTGAGAGAGGAAAGTGGCAAGAGGAGATGGGGAGAGACAGGGTAGGGTAAACTATCCCATGTAGAAGAAGCAAGGGGAAGTGGTTGCAAGGGGGGGGAGAATAGAAAGGCTAAAAAGGCAGAACCACATTCACATTGAATTTGGTTCAGGGAGAGAATGACATACATACTAAATGGGATATCTCAACCTGCAGCAGGATAGGGGGAAGGGGGATGAGAGGAGGGATGATGGATGGGAGGGCATCCTTGGGGGGAGGGGAGGTTGGAAGTACCCACTATAGAAGAGGGACAGGATCATGTAGGGAATGGACCAGGTGGGGGGTGGGATGAGTGGGAGGGAATTATAGGCAGCCTTGTACAATATATATACCATGATAATGTTTTGCATAGCTAGACATGTACAACATATACTGAATTACTTATATCCCAAGAAGGAATGGGTGACAAGGGAGGAAGGAAATGGATCTGAAATTCGAGGTCGTAACATTAAATGTTTCAAATATATATATAAATACTATTATTAATACTCTTTTGCCTATAATTGGGAGATAAGATGTGCAGGCATTGGGACACAAAGATTCATCTTCCTCTAATGGAAAAGTCGATGGGGGTATGGGAGAAGGTATGGGAGAGAGCAGATTGGAGGAAGCGATATCTTGTGGGACTGCTATTCTGGGAGGTTGGGTAGGGGAATAATGGGGGGAAAATGATTGTACCTCAAAATCTGGTGGAAATGAATGATGTAAAACAGAAGTTAATAAAGTATTTGTTTAAAAAAAAATAAAAAAATAAAACAAAAAAAAAAACAGTATATCTTGGCACCCCGGGCATGCATAGTATTTGGAGAAAAGTAGACAGACATAAAAGGGCAATGTTCACCTAATCCCTAAACATTTCCCTGGATACAAATTAGGCAATTTCTGAAGCTACATTAAATGACCAGCAAAGTTTAGCACAATAGCATTAGAGGAATGTTTATTATTGCTGATCAGAAGGATAGAGTAACTATGAGCCATTTCGTAGAGGAATACATTAAGATGAAACAAGACAGCAACAAAGATGGAGAAGCAAAATCAATGTCTGTGTTCTCTTCCTGGACTGAGAGTCAACTAATTTGTCAGTAATCCACAAAACATCCATTGCAGTATAGCTGAATGGGATGGAACTAAGAAATTATTATTTCCTAGCTCACTACAAATTACCTATTGAGTCATGCCAAGCACCTGGAAATGATGTCTCAGTAGCACATATCCCATTAAAGTAGTCCCAGGTGAATCAGAGAGATGCATTTGATTTGGTGGCCTTCCTATAGACCCTGTTTCACTTTCCTGATCACAAAAATGAGGTTGATAATAATTATTCTCTCTATTCCACAGAGAATTATTACAATTAATAAGATCATATCTTTAATTTTCATCACATAAAACCAAATCCTTCTTACCCATAATTAACACACCTGTGGTTAAGAAAAGAAACAGATTATCTAGCCTCAGACCAAACAATGACTAATTAATTATTCCAGTTAATATAAAATACACCAGCGATAACTTTTTGAATTTACACTTTTCCTAGAAACATTCTGAAATTGCATTCAAATCTCTCCATACTTGAGATCTAAGAATTGTTTTTAATATGTCAAAATATATATGGATAAATCCTGTCTCCCTTCCTTTATCCAATGGGACTACCCATCGTTTCCTAGTTAACATCATCAAGGTTCCCGGAATGCCTTTGCAGCATGCCACGGACTATTATTATTTGCCTTGATTCATCCCAGCAAGAAAACAAGAACTATCTCCTTATACCATTCTCAAGTGGTTTTAAAAGCTCTTTAAACAACTCAGCATATTCATGATTTGCTATTTATAAATTATACTCATTGAAAGGACAAAAAATTATAAGTAAACAGAACATAGAAGCTTGGTCTAAAAAAAACTTATTTCCCCCATATCCAAAATGAACAAAAAGTTTGGCTTTCCATTTGTAATTATAATTCTCAGAAGCTGAACTGTGTAGCCTGAAAACTATTTCAATAATTTTTTTTCTGTGCTCATAAGCAATAGGGAAAATTCTTTAAAACATAAATGGATTAAGGAGGGAAAAATACTGGAAACTATTATTTCTTCTAATCAATAATTTTGTTTTGTTTTAGTGTTTTACTCCTTATCCCTCACCACCTGGATCAGTTTCCCTTGTCTGACATAAAAGGAGACTTGAGGTTCTCACTAGTGAAACACAAGGGCCTACTAGATCATAGCCAGCTGGAAATGCTTTGAGTTTAGACTGGGAGAAGAGTATCCCAGCTAGTGTTACACAGGCAGAGACGAAGGGTTGCTTTTACAGGTTGTTTACCCAATAACACTCATGAAGTACAGCCTACAAAAAGGGGTTGAAGAGCTGGGATCTGAATCAGTGGAGGAAGTAACCACACAGTGATAATAATAAGTCTTTTGGAAAGTTATCTGAAGTAAATTCAACTAAGGAGGCAGTGTGGTCCAGTGGATAAAGAGCTAGCTTAGATTTGAGAGTCTTGGGTTCAAATCCTCACGCTGATGCTCACTACCTGTGTGTCTGTTGAAGGAAGAGTGGAACTCCCTGAGTCTCAGATTTCTCATTCCTAAAATTAGAGTATTGACTATATAGCCTCAGTGGTGCCTTCCAGCTCCAAATCTATGATGCTACAAATATAGAATACTGTAATTTCATCAGTTACATGTACATGCACCTGGCTTTGGTCAGCTAAAACTAAGCTTTATTTTTTAATCATCCACTTTCACCAAAAAAAGTTAGTGAGTAAAATTTGGCCAATGTCCACCTGAGTTTAAACTCATATCTCTATTATATAATTTAAAGCGTTGCTGTATTTTTATGCTGGATATTAAGTTGCTTCGGACACAGCTCTGTGAAGGATATCAATAATCAGGGATTATTTATTTTGCTTTCTTCCCATTGGAACATCAACGCTGAAAGAACCCTGCAGCAGGCCGCCACTGTCACTGAAATGGCAGCAGAGGTGAGTAGGTGGTATTTGTACAAATAGGTAGAATGTGCCGTGTATAAATCTATTTATCTTGAGAGGCAAAGTAAAAGTACAGGTTTTGGAGCACTCATTGTTGACTGTTTGAATAATCTGTAAATAGAGATTATGACAAGTTGGATAAATTATGAACCTTACTGGAACAGCAAAGGTATCATTTACTATTTAAATAGTACACAGCATGGTTAAATAAAAAAACCCACTTCTTTTGATTGCTTGAAAAATACCAAGGATGTGTGTTATGAGTCATCCTAATAATAAAGAACAAGGACACCTACACAGCAGTTCTCAGTTATATTCAAACACTTCACATGAGGATGTGGTATGGAAAGAAAGCTTTTAGGTAACAGAACCACTTTCTTCCAGTATTTTGGTCTACATAGGCCACACCTTTCCATAACATTCTCTCACATTTATTTTCTGGATCAAATAATTTGCCACTTAATCATATGTTACTTGATTCTTTGGGTTTGGTTTTGTTTTTTTTTTTTTTTTTTTTGGATGCCTGCATTGTTTCTTGCCCAGACTGTAAACCTCAGTGTGTGTTCATATCTGATCATGTTTTACTATCTCCCATAATTCCTAGCACTGTGTCTGATGCATAATGGTATTAGGAAACACTTCTTAAACTGAATACATTAATGTGATAAATTGACATTTAGTACCTTTTTATTTTGTGGGCTTTGATGAATAGTCAACATTGGAATAATTGTGTATGATTTATTTTAGACTATAACAAAAGAAAAGAAAATTTCTTTTTGTTATTTTCAGCCATGATTCTTAATTTTGTTGAATCATTTCATTTTTAAAAATTCCTTCTCCAAACTCAGAACCTTATTCTCATCTAAAACTTATAGTAAATTATTATATTCTATAAATCATTTTTAAATAACTTTGATGCGCAATAGAGTTCGGTGACCCCACTGTTGTATGTTGACTTCCCCAAGTAAATATCAAAATCCATACCAAATGGAGAATCCTATGATTCTTACCCATGTTGTCCAATAAATTCTCCATGTATGATCTACCCAGTTAAGTAGAGGCCTTCCTCTGGGTCCCATTATGTTTCATGGGAATGAAATGCAACACTTAATACTCTATTCCTTACTCCATCAGTCTCGCTATATCTTGGCCCAACTTTTATTTTTTTTCTGTTCATATGTACCATTAACAATTCCTCCTTAAGTCCAAATAAATTCCTTTTAT
Source organism: Gymnobelideus leadbeateri (assembly GCA_011680675.1). Classification (NCBI taxonomy): domain Eukaryota; kingdom Metazoa; phylum Chordata; class Mammalia; order Diprotodontia; family Petauridae; genus Gymnobelideus; species Gymnobelideus leadbeateri. Next base: position 94,568 of record WOXC01008033.1, read on the forward strand.
GACACAAATATTTTGCTGACACCTAAACCAGGGAGATCCAAAATGAAGAAAGAAAATTATAGACCAATTCTCCTAAATAATATTGATGCAAGGGGTGGCTAGGTGGCACAGTGGCTAGGTGGCACCAGCCCTGGAGTCAGGAGGACCTGACTTCAAATATATCTCAAACACCACTTACTAGCTGTGTGATCTAGGGCAAGCCACTTAACCCCAATTGCCCTGCTTTCCGCCCCCCTCCAAAAAAGGAAAAAAAAAACATATATTGATGCAAAAAATTAAATATAGTACTAGCAAAGAGACTACAAAAATATATCATAAATATCATATGCTGTGATTTATAGCAAGAATGCAAGGCTGTCTCAATATTAGGAAAATATTCAGCATAACTGATATCAATAATAAAACCAAAGCTGGGATGACCCGAGATCTGTTCTGGCCTCAGAAAATGAGCACCCACACATAAATAATGACTAGCCGTGTAACCTTGAGCAAGTTACTTAACCCCAATTGCTTTAAAAAAAAATAAAAAAAAAGAATAATACAACCAATAGAAATAATATGATTATCTCAATAGATGCAGAAAAAGCCTTTGACAAAATACAAGCATTCCTATAAAAAAAGAAACAGTAAAGAACATAGGAATAAAGGGATTGTTCCTTAAATGATAAGTAATATTTATCTAAAACCATCAGCGAACATTTATCTGTAATGGGGATAAACTAGAAGCCTTTCCAATATGATCAGGGTGAAACAAGGATGGCCATTATCACCACCATTATTCAATATTGTGCTAGAAATGTTAGCTGTAAACATAAGAGAAGAAAAAGAAATTGAAGGAATTAGAACATACATACAACGAGGAATCAAAATCATCATTCTTTGCAAATGATATGATGTTATGTTTAGAGAATTCTAGAGAATCAACTAAAAAACTACTTGAAATAATTGACAACTATAGCAAAGTTACAGGATACAAAATAAATGTACATAAATCATTAGCATTTTTATATATTAGCAAGAAAGCTCAGCAACAAGAAATAAAAAGTGAAATTCCAGTTAAAATAACTGCATGCCTGGGTGGTCTATCTGCCAAGACAAACCAAGGAACTATATGGACACAACTGCAAAACATTTTTCACACAAATAAAGTTAGATGTAAACATTAATTGCTCATGGGCAGACTGAGACAACATAATAAAAATGACAAATTTACCCGAATTATTCTGTTTATTCAGTGCCATACCAAACTATCAAAATTATTTATAGAGCTAGAAAAAATAATAACACAATTCATCTGATAGAACAAAACATCAAGGATATCAAGGTAATCAATTTTAAAAATATGAAGTAAATTTGTCTAGCTGTACCAGATCTTATATAAAATTTAAAAGATTTTGTAAAAAAAAAAATGCAACCAAAATTAAAAGGAAAGCAAACAAATGCTTTCTGTGGGAAATCCATGCAGTTGGACCAAAACTGTTAGTGACTTAAAATGATCAAAAGTTGTATTTGTGGAAGGAAGTAGGCTGTTGTATATTATCAATGAAAGCTTATGAGTAAAACGTGATAGAAAAGATATCCAGTAACTGTGATTCTGCACATGGGCCTCCTAAGGTAATGAGAATGAAGGATTGAAGATGTGTGCTGAGAACATGTAGAATATTGAAGAGTTAGAGAAAAATCTTTAGCATATTGGGTAGATCCTCCATTGGGTATTAATGAGAGGAAATAAACAAGCATTTAAGCATTTACAAGAATCTTGTAAGGAGAGAAGGCATTAAAGGAGTTGCAGTCTTACAGTTTTAAGGAGTACTCATATGGATGAGCTTGGGGATCCTCTATGGTATGTAATAACTAAATGGGGTTGAGGATACCTAGGTAGTAAGGATATTGCCTTTGCTCATTCACAGGAAAAGTAATGTCCTCACTGAAGATTTTGATTGATTACTTATAGCATCAGTTTCACACAGTGTGAATGAAATAATAAATGTGACAGGCAGCATGTGACAAGCTCAAAGCCTCAGGGTTGTCCTTAAATCCTCACGCTCTCTCATCCTCCATATCCAACCCATTGCCAAGGCTTGTTGATTTTACCATACTACTATGTCTTGAATAGACCCCTTCCTTCCCTCTGATGATGCCATTAAGATGGTGAAAGCTCTCATCACTCCATGTCTGGAGTATGGCAATAGCTTGCTAGTCTATCTCCCTGCTATGTGTACCCATACTCCAGTTCATCTTTCACTCAACTATCAAAGTGATCTTCTTAAAGAGCAGGTCTGACCAAGTCATACCTCTACTTGATACATTCCAGTGGCTCCCAATTGCCTTTAGGATCAAATCTAAAATCTTTTGTTTGGCATTCAAAATCCTTCATAACTGCTTTCTCTCACCCCTACCCCACAAAATATCCAGTCTTCTTATATCTTAACTTCCGCATATACTCTGTGATCTAATGAGACCAGACTCTTTGCTGTTTCTAAAAAAAAAAAACAAAACAAAACACTCCATTCCTTGACTCTGGGCATTTTCAGTCCCTGTACCCTGGAATGTTTTCCCTCTTCAATTCTGACTCTTGGCCTCCTTAAGTTCCTTCAAATCAAAGATAAAATTCCACCTTCCACAGCAAACCTTTTCCAAACACCTTAATTCTAATTGCTTGACTCTATTGTTTTTTTTTTCTAATTTATCCTGTCTATTGTTTCTGCAATTAAACTGTGACTGTCTCGAGAGCAGAGGATTTCTTTTAACTCTCTTTGTATCCCCAATGCTTAGTATAGTGCCTACCACATAGTAGGTGCTTAATAGATGTTTTTTGACTGAATGAACCCAGGTCCTCTAAGTCAAATTCTGTATTCTTTCTGATGCACAATACAATCCTTTATGATCCAAATACCATTCTCTTTGGCAAATAAAACGATGAAAAATCAAAGTTAACATCTTTACCTTCTCTCTGCTACCTATTATCACCATTCCACCGATCCCTACAAGTTCTTCCAACTCTTCTTAGATTCTCCTCTTTTTCCTCATATAAATGACATTTTGTCTGATCACTTTTTCAAAAATATGTGCTTTTCTCTAATGTCATATGGAAGCATTTGATTAAAGTGGTTTCATTAAATGAATCCTTGGATAATCAAATTAAAAACATTTATTTGCATCTTTTAGGAGTTAATTAAATCAACTGAATAAGTACACATTCCTTCACGTTAACAAAACCTTTTTTAGATGATAATCTCTGTCTTTCAATGTTTAAGGAATGTTTCTATGGCTTTGAAAGCAAAGTACCTCATAAGAATTTAAATATGTTTATGCTAACTTGTGTTTAGTATAGCTAACCAAAACCAATACCTGAAACACAGCCATTCTGGACAAGGAGAAAAAATAGCGTCTGAATTACAACACTACTTGCTGCTTGAGTAAATGAAGGTACATGAAAAGACAAAAAATACAAAAACTATCATTGGAATAAATTAATGGTATATAGCCTAGAGAGATTTAGCCAACCTAAGAGTCCTTTTTGACTTGTCTTATAATGGAACTTTGCTTCAATATACCAAGTCAGTTCTATTTTGAAAGTCAACTGTCTCTGAAGAAGTATGAATGAAGAGTAAGATGTAAATGTCTTGTACCCATGAGAATACTTTGGACAGACTTAAGATTTTTAACAAAAGATTTTGGGAATGCTTTCCTATTTCTAATTGTAATCGTAACAGCAAGAAAAGGTATTAAATCAAGTCATTGATCTTTCAGAGAGATCCAAGTTCTAAATCAATTTCCACATAACTGACTGGGATCTATGATAATCTATGTGCTGCCAATCTTGGGCATCTTTAGTAATAGCACAGGCGAAGTTCAGAGAATGTTTGTCAAATTGCTGCAATTTGGCGACTGTCTGTGGAAGACCTCAATGCTACTTTATAAGTGATATGTTCAGTGTAACAGGCAATGTGTTCAGGGGGACTGACAAATATTAAATGATATGAATTCATTAGTTCTTTTTCCAAAAAAAAAAATCATTGAGACAAAAATGGAGTTTTCCTGTCTAATGAGAAGCTATCACAAAGTATTGTCATTATTTCCATAGCAAACAGCAGAGAAATAGATTGAGCTTCATTAGTGGCGGTGGTTTACCATTGATTTGTATGCAAATATCGATGACTGTTTTCTCATGGTAGTTAAAAGTTTAACAGTTTCATGTAACTCTTTTATGTTACTGTGTTTAAAGTTGCCCAATATGATATGCTTCTACCTACCAAAGGCTGTATATACTGCTTATTTTCTTTAGTTCAATAATTATACTTGGAAACAAGCCCAGTTCAGAATCATCTGTCTTTATCTAATGTCTGATAGACACTAAGATAGGTTCCTGTATTTTCCTTGTCATTTTACTGAGTGATCATCAATGACTTTTGTTCCACAAATTTCTTTCAGCACCAAAATTGTATTGCTAAGTAATTTAATATACTACTGATAGTGTTGTGTAATTATTTACTACTTGAGGCATCAGTTAATAATTTTTAAAAAGAACCCCTTGAACTATTATCACAAACACTCATGGGTTGGTGAACCACGAAATTGGAACCACTATTTAAGTAGAAAATAATTTTATATTTTCTCTATCTGATATGCATATATGTATGTATATGCATATACACACACACACACACATATATATGCCAAACAACATGGATATTTATGCATGTATATATTATATGCAGGCATTATGTATTTGGAATTCAGATCTTAAATTGAAATAGAGGATTCCTACTGTTAGCTGTTCCTTATTCTAATGTCAGGAGCATTGAGAGTTTCTTCTACTTGCCCCAGGTCACACACAGCATATGTCAGAAGAAGGACTTAAATCCATTTCTTTCTGGCTCCAAAGTCAACTTAGTAAAGTAGAAGGAGCTTTAGTTCCTGAACCAAAAGACCTAATTCAAATACCATGACTGTAAGTACCTATATGAACTTGTGCCAGGTACTTAAAATCCTTCTGATTTTCATAGTCCTCATAGGTAAAACAAGGACTAGATGACCTTCCTCAGATCTAAATAAATGATCCTACAATCTTTCTATCAACTAGGCCATGATACATCTCTTCAGTCAACACCCATAGCCTAATGCCTTCCAAGATTATGTACAGTTTACCACCTCAACTGGAATTTGGGAACCTCAAAATCGAGGATAGATGTGATCATCCATTGATGTGCAATAGTGACCCCCCCAAGAATGTCAATTCATTTCATCATCAGTATGGGAGAATGGATGCCTGGGTGTTTAGCCCTCCCAAAACTACCATCTGATGATGAAATCTTATCAATCAATGAAAACCAAAAGGATTGGAAGGCCTCTGATTATAACTCTCCTTGGACTTGTTCTCTTAAGACTCATAGGCCCATGTACTGAGCTGCAAAGGGAGGGCTTATTCAACTGTTCTTGACAGCAGGTCTCAGGTAACCATTGTAAATAAAAAATCAATGAGAGAAATGTAAAAACTATATATACATCAATAAATACTGAGAGAATTAGGCCTCTGTGGCCTGAATAAAAAGGATTCTCTAACTTGGAATACTCTACTCCCTTCATCATCTCCTGGCTTTCTTCAAGTCCCAAATAAAATCCCACCTTATGCAGGAAGCCTTACCCAATTTTCTTTAATTTTAATGTGTCTCCTTCTGTTAATTAGCTTCTATTTGTCCTGTACGTGGCATGGTTTGTTTATACATATTTTTTACCTTGCTTGTTGCCTCCATTAGATAGCAAGTGCTTCAGGAATTGTGGCTAAGTTTTGCCTCTCTTTATAAACCCAGTGTTTTACAGAGTGCTTAACACATGACTAGAACTTAATAAATGTGTGTTGACTGACTAATAGAGCTATAACATAGGCCATTTGAAATTTGCAGGAGTGATCATGGATGCCAGTAAGGAACTAAGTACAGTGACTGGGCACTCTGGAAAGGAAATGGTTTAGCCAATAAGTAAGCAAGAAGTAGGGGAATAAAGAACTGAGGAAATAGATCTAGCTAAAGCCTCATCTATAAATTGAAAACAGGCAATTGTCTCTGGATGGTGAATATGGAGGCAGATCACCTCATAATTCTAATGAAGGTGAGACTGAATCTGGGTACCACTAGAAAGTTTAAAATATTACCAAGGCTATTTTTACCTGTAAGAAAAACCTTCCGTTGATGAGGAGAGAAACTCAGTGTGGAGACACTTTTATGTCTGTTATATCTTCTTTAGGTGTGGAAAGGACCCCCAAAACGATCCACTCAATGACAGAGAGAATCTCAATAACATAGGTATCCCTAGCTTGAAGCATGGGCTGATGAATTCTATGCTTGAAAATAGCTTTCTCCATGGATAATAAAGAAATAAAACATGCTGAGATTTCAGCAAGTTATAGACATGTCCACATTATTTGTTTGACAAAGAAGTAATCAGTGAGGATGTCACCAGTATAGAACACAAATGCTTGTAGATACATAGCCTCATATTTCATAGAGAGGAGTTTGGTAGATAACTAACAGAATGCTTATAAAATTTATAGTACCTGAGTGTTGCATCATGTATAACATTTATATGTATTTTACTTGATTATTATGCATGTCTGATGTAATTTGAAAGGTCTTCAAATCTTTTAATTTAGAAGGAGTAACATAGCCAAGGTTAGATGCATTATCCTCTTCTCCCTCCAAAATGAATCTTCCTCTCATTTGTAGTTATTCATTTTGACTGGCAGGGATGGTAACTGGTGGAAACTAGAGAAGTAAAAGTAAGGGGAACTGGGAGAGTGGGAATGGTGACAATAGAAGAAGAGAGGAAAGTTCTAAAAAAGAGGTTCCAAATCTGGCACTCTAGCTGCAAGCCTCCTGCAAAACTCCCCCGATAAAAAATGTAATATGGGGGGTAGGGCATGTGTAGCTAGGTGGTGCAGTGAATAGAGCACCAGCCCTGGAGTCAGGAGGACCTGAGTTCAAATCCAGCCTCTGACATTTAACACAAAAACTAGCCATGTTACCTTGGGCAAGTCACTTAACCCCAATTGCCCTCCAAAAAAAAGCAAAAAAATGTAATGTGAAAATGTTTAAGAAAATAAATAGAAATTTAATACAAGATAGATAATGTTAATTTGTGATTTTCTAAGTCTATATACCACCTCAAGCATCATTTCTATTTGAGTTTAACAACATTGCTCAAGAAATTTTGAACTAATCCTGTATAAGTGAGATGCCATCAAATATAGAATTCGATTAACTCACCCACATCAGGCCCAAGAAATTGTTGGACAAGTGGCCATTCTATAGAACAGTGAAGAAAGGCACAAATTTGGAAAGAGGGACAGAAATGCTTCTTCTCCCCAAAGACCAGGTAGTCAAGACAGGGCAAGTCAGAGTTTATGAATGAAAGGGGGAGCATTTTCCTCATGTGATTCTTCATATTTAGGCCTATATTTGATTCAAGAAATCAAACATCTAACATCATATTGAACTGAGTAAAGTAGATGTTTGTTGAATTTAATTGCATTTGCATACATTCAGTTAAACTAACAATTACTTGTAAAACAGTCTCTGTTTTGTATCCTTTTTTTTAAATAAAGCTTTCTTCAGTTGTGTTTTAAATTGTGTGCTCCCAAAGTAAAAATTTGGTCTTGCTAAACTTCAGGGTACCATGGTTGTATATTCCAAGTTTTTGTATCATAAGAGTTTCTGACATAATAACTCTTAAATTGAAATAGAAGGTGGGGTGAGGTGGTATTTGAAAAGTAATTAATCAATAAACATTTATAAAGTACTTACTATATCCCAAGAAACACGGACCTTAAATTTTAATGGCAAAGAAAATACATAAAAATGGGTACATTCAAGGTACGTAAAGAGTTGTTATAAACCTCTTTTGATTCCATGAGAAAAAATAAAAAGGCTTAAAGGTAGAAAGAGATGAGATTAAGTCTTGGATTTATCCATTAATAGCTATGTGGCCATTGATAAGTGACTTCACCCCTCTAATCTTTGCTTCCATACCTGTAAAATTATGGTGCAGGGCCATATGATCTTTAAGGGTCCATTTGGCTCTGAAATTTTATTTTCCTACATTTTATTTTCCATTCTTACCTCAGAACCAAGGACAAATCAAGACAACAAAACTTGAGGAATGTTGCCTAAACCAGGATCAGAAGATAGATTCATTCCCTCTCTCAACCTTTCTGTGACCATGCCTCCGTGGGAGAAGCAAAAATGCAGGTGACATAAATATTTACTAAATATATTATTTGTTCATAATAAAACTAGCAAAGGAACGTGTTCATATCATGAGGTGAATTTCCAAAGCCAACTAATTATATTTATTTTCACTATCCAAACCCTTCATTAACATTGCCTAAATCCCAGAGAGAAGGGGGATAATCTCTCTGACCTCTCTCTATTCCATTGTGAAAGGGTAGTGTGTTCTCTAGAATAGATTTCTGTAAGGCCCCCAATGCTCCCAGGGTATAATCCCTCAGAACTGCATGTAATGGAGCTTGGGTTGAATGAATAAAAACAAAAGAAATATATTGCTATATCCCACCACTCAATTTGATAAGTAAATACAGTTTTAAATCCTAAGCCAGTAGGTAACAGGAAAGCTACACAATGGCAAAACCAATCAATTTAGCTGCCTCACCCATCTGTTCAGACTAAACCACAATCTGCTAAGCTCTGGTGTATACAAGCAGTGGAAAGACTGTGGTCATTTGAACCTTCCAGTTTTCCTCAAGTGTGTTCCAGATGTGTCAACTTGATGAAAAAGCTTTGTGAAACTAGGAACTCTGGGCTCTTATTTCATTAATATTGTGCTTTCATGGAACAAATTAATGTTGCCATATGAGATATACCTATTTGAGACAGTACATAGTCTTCTCTGAAAATTAAAAATTTCATGCTAATGATATAACTAATAATAATAATTACAACAATAATAATAGCAGTTAAATAGCACCATAAGGTTTGCAATATGTTTATAAATGCTATTTTATGCCTACAATAACTCTGGGAAGTAGGTGATTTTATTATCCCTATTTTACAGATGAGGAAACTGAGGCAAATAGAGGTTTAATGATTTGCTCATGATCACGCAGCTAATAAGTGTCTAAGGGTAGATTTGGACTGAGGTCTTCCTGACCCTAAGGCCAGTACTTTATCTACCATATCAACTAGTTGCCTTGGAAAAAAAAGATAGGGGCAGCTAGGTGGCGCAGTGAGTAGAGCATCTGCCCTGGAGTCAGAAGGACCTGAGTTCAGATCCGACCTCATACACTTAACACACAAACAAAAACCTAGCCGTGTGACCTTGGGCAAGTCACTTAACCCCAATTGCCCTCCAAAAAGCAAAAAAAAAAAAAAAAAAGATAGCATTTAGGTGACAATGCATCCTCAAGGTATTAGGGAAAACAGGAGTAATAAGCCAGGCTCACAAAATATTTCAGCTTGTAATAACTTAAAATGAATCAGAATCAGATAATTTCAGAATGAGAAAGGATGCAGAGACCACCTAGTTTAACCAAACCTGGCCATTGAACGTTCTTCTTTGTATTTTGCTCAAGAGGTCACAGACCTTTAGAGCAGGGGAATTCACCACCTCCTGGGGCAGCCTGTCCTACTTTGGGACAGTTTTAATTGTTTTTCTTTGCATAAAGCCTTACATAGATCAACCTCATTGAAAAATCTGTTCCCCATGGGACCTAATTCAATGTTTTCTACATTACTTACTAAAATATGTAATGATGGAAATATAGTTGTTATTAAAACTAAAACTCTCTTTACAAAAATGCTATGGAAACCTGATGAGTGTATTGTTGGAGAAGGGTACTTTAGTTAATATTCATATATTTTCTTTTCTTTTCTTTCCTTTTTTCAAATGCTTTGTTAACTTCTGGTTTACATCATTCATTTCCACCAGATTGTGAGTTACAATTTTTCCCCATTTTTCACTACCCCTCACCCTAGAATAGAAGTCCCACAGGATATCCCCTCATCCCATCTGCTCTCTCCCATATCTTCTCCCATATCCCCTTTGACTTTTCCAGTAGGGCAAGTTGAATCTCTGTGCCCCCATGCCTGTATATCTTATTTGCCAATTATATGTAAAATAGTATTAATAATAATATTTAGATATTTTTAAACATTTGATTTTAAAACTTTGAATTTCAGATTCATTAGCTTCCTCCCTTGTCACCCACCCTTACTGGGAAGATAAACAATTCAGTCTATGTTGTACATGTGTAGCTATGCAAAACATTACCATAGTAGATATATTGTAAAAGGCTTACTATATTTCCCTCCCTCCTATCCAACCTCCCACTTGGTCTATTCCTTACTTTGGTCCTGTCCGTTTTCAAAAGTGGGTGCTTCCAACTTCCCTCCCCTCTTTCCCTCCCGCCCTCCCTTCTATCATCCCCTCTCTCATTCCCTACCCCCTACTCTACTGTAGGGTGAGATATCCTATTTAGTATGTATGTCATTCTCTCCCTGATACAAATTCAATAAGAATAAGGTTTTGCTTTTTTGCTTTCCTGTTCTCCCCCTCCCTTGTAAACATTTTGCCTTGCCTCTTCTATGTGAGATAGTTTACCCCATTCTGTCTCTCCCCATCTCCTCTTGTTATGTTCCTCTCTCACCTCTTAATTTCACCCTTTAAGTATCATCCCTTCCTATTAAATTCGACCTGTGCCCTCTATCTATGTATACCTGTAAACATATATATATATATGTGTGTGTGTGTGTGTGTGTGTGTGTGTGTGTGTGTGTGTGTGTGTGTGTGTGTGTGTGTGTATACAGGAATATATATATATCCATATACCCTTCTTCAACTATTTTCATATTGAGAAAAGTTTTATCAGTTACAGTTATCGTTTTTCCATGTAGGAATGTAAATAGTTCAACTTTGATAAATTCATTATGGTTTCTTTTCCCTGTTTACCTTCTCAAGCATCTCTTGCTTCATGTATCTGAATGTAAAATTTTTTTCAACAATGTTTTTTTTTTCCTCAAGAATGCTTGAAAGTACTGAATTCCACTGAATGACCATATTTTTCCTTTGAAACATTGTTGGGAGCCAAAGAGGCCTGAGCCAGGAATTTTATCTGATTTTGCACTCTGGTATCTTTGGGTGTCCAGCTCTAAACATGATGTCTTTTGAGGACTGTGCTTCAGCTTTGAAGTTTGCTCTCAATTGTATCTGTTTATGACTATGGCTACATTAAGAAGTACCTGAGAACTAGATCTAAGGCTCTGCCCCAAAACTTTAGTTGTTCAAAACATTTGCAGGAAGTCAGTTCCTATGCAGATGTACTTGATGACGCAGCTTTGGCTTTAGGTTTTGAAGCCAGCTCTCAAGAGTATCCTTTGAGATATAACTGCATATGATAGAAGATAACTGACTTTTCCTAAGACTTTCTGGCACCTAGGGATCAAAAGGCCTTACTGCCATGCTATTTCCAGGATATGACAGACTAAAATAATGATATTGTAGCAAAATATTCACAGAAAATCAAGGTGCAGCATTCACAATGTTACAACTTTTCACAAAAAATAATAAAATACAGCATTCACAATGACTTATCAGTAAAATGGCCACATGGTTTCCACCAAACTGGTCACAATAGTTTTCAACAAAGTACAATCATTTAGTAACTCAATCATTCAATCATCCTTAAGGAGGCTTGCCTCCTTACTCAACCTCCTTAAGGGACACAAAATACAAAAGTCCAAGTACTCCACCCCTGGGTAGTACATTCATTTAGTCAATCACAGAGTCCTTAATTCAATCACAAAGTACAATCACAAATAAATTTCAATCCCATCAGTTACTACTCAACAGAAAATAATACAATTCTGCAGACAAGGCATCCAGCTGTCTGACCATTACATCCATACCTAGTAAGTTACCAGAAAAGGAAGCACCAACATCTGGGTTTTCAAAGCCAGTGGGGCTCAATGGCTGCCCAGAGTCTCATCTGGCCAAATCACACAACTCTTCCCAAAGTGAGTCCCAAAGCAAAACCTCACCTCAAGGACAGTCACTACTCAGTATTCACAGAGAGGTCTTTTCTTCTTGACTCAGGGCAGACTTTCAGCTTTCATGGTTTCCCTTCCATGGTCCCATCTCCCACCTGAATTCACCAAATTGTTACCTGGGTACAAAGGCAGACAGCTCTCAGCTCCTTGTCCAGCTATCCATTCAGTTCCTGTTCCACACTGAAACTCACAGTGTCCAATTCACCTTAAATCCTCACAGTCTCTATTCCTAGGAAGTCAAGGCTTAACAAAGCCACAAACAAACAAAGTCCAGACACCACAGTCATGCCTCCTCTAGCAGCTCCAGCTGGCCCTCAGGAAATCCTCAACAGCTTGGCTGGCCTTCAGAAGTCCTCAGCTGCTCAACTGGCCCTCAGAAGAAGCTCTGCCACCACAAGTTCCCAGGAAATTCTGACTTTCCCAGCTAGGATTTTTCCTTATGTATAGGATTACTCCTCCCTGTTCATCCCCTTCCTGTTATTTCAGCAACAGGGGTTCATACCTTCTGTTTCTTTGACAGAGGCTTAATTTTAAACTGGGTGCTAAGTATTTCTCAGTTTAGCAATACAAAATGATCTTCAAATTGCATTACTATAACAATCCTGGGTACCATGAGGAAATATGTGGGCAGGTCATATAGGGGCCAGGGCATTAAGCTCATTTGTTTCTAGCTGATGAAGGAAAATAAATACCATCAGTGCCCTACTAAATACTAAATCTTAGTTGTGACTGTGGCATTACCTGTATCAGTGTATTCCTTATTTAAAAGCTCCTTTGTTTAGGGTTCTGATAGCTAACATAGTGAGCAGACACTTTAAAGTATCTAAAACATGGATTAGGTACTTTGAGATGTTATGTGTGTCTGTGTGTCTGTGTATATACATTTTTACATATAGATATATACACACATGTGTATATGTATATATAAATATATAGGTGGTGTGTGTGTCTATGTATGCGTATACGTGTAAAAGTGTGTGTATATATGCATGGGTATGTGTATGTAAATATATGTACATGTATGTTTTATTCACAGTTCACTGCAAAACCCAGTAAAACAACAAAAATACCATCCAAAGGGGACCAGCAAAGATTTTGCTTATGGTATAGCATTGTAATTCAATATCCAAACCAACACTTTCTTTCAAATGGCCTTCAGGTAATGTTCCTCCATTTCCATCCTATATTCCAGCTCACCTGTTTCTGGAGACTATTATAAGGCTTTGAGTCAGATGAATCTCAAAGCGAGGTTCCACACAGGTCAATAGCCATGGTTTAGGATCATAACATTTTAGAACTAGAGCCATAAATGACCTCACAGGCCATCTGGTTTTCCTCGTTTTAGAGATAAGGAAACTGCTCAAGCTTGTAAAGGTGGTAAATGACAAAAGAAGGATCTGAACCCAGCTCTTCTGACGTTAAAGCTAGTACTCTTTCCACTGTACCAAGGCAACTATTTTAAGTAAATCTACATTAACCCCTTCCCCACAGCCCCAAATGACATTGGCTACAGAAAGTACTATAGTACTTTGGTTTAACAGTATTTCTTATTCTAGAGTGTTCTTTTCTGAGCAGCTAGGTGGCGCAGTGGATACAACACTGGAATCAGAAAGACTTATCTTCATGAGTTCAAATCTGGCTTCACTAACTTACAAGCTGTGTGACCCTGGGCAAGTTGCTTAATCATGTTTGCCTCACTCTACCTATCTGCAAAAATGAGCTGAATAAAGAAATGGTAAACCATCATAGTATCTTTGTCAAGAAAACCCCAAATATGTTCACAAAGAGTTGGAAATGACTGAACAACAATATTCTTTATAGCATATATAAAAGGAACTTGCCCTAAGATGGCATTTTGTTTCCATGTAGCAGTCATCAAATATTGGAATTCTTAATCAGTTGAACCATATAATCAGCTGAAAAGGAAAAGTGTTTCCAAACACTTTGTGTCTCTACACAATGAGCTAGAAAATAATATAAGAAAGACTACATTTTTGAGGCCTGTAAAAAAAAAAAAAAACATTTCCAAGTTTAATGGAGTCATAATCAGTACAAGCACTAATTAATCCCCTTGAATTGAGTTAGCTCTTTGAACCAATCCAGACATTCAAAGAAAGTGTTCTTCTTCCTAAATCAAACTTGGCAATGTGTGTTGCTTTTGCCTTATTGATCTAGAAGGTCATTGGAGAGCACATTCTTAACAGACATTGGATACTTAACAATATTCTTTTTTTGCATTGTGATTGTATTTATGCTCATTTTTACTTGCTTCATTTGTGTCCAAAATCTTCATGACCCCATTTTGGGATTTGGGTTTTTTTGCTTTTTGTTCTTTTTTTGTGGGGGTGGGCAAAGAAGCTAGAGTGGTTTGACAGTTCTTTAATAAAGGGAAAAAAGGTTTTATGGTTTGGCTTTTTTTTTCTTGGCTTGGTTTTTTGAGGGCTTTTTTCCATAACAAAAGAAGAAATATTTGTGGATTTGTGAAATATACCTTTTGGTGATGCCTGTATAATGGAGAGACTACAAAGGATTGCAAAGTGCTTTTCAGCCATTTATAAATTCCTCAAGGGTGTGTCTGCACAATCAGAAGAATGCCACTTGAATGTAGACTATTTGAGTGGTGACTCCAGGGAGACTTGTGTCTTTGTGATAAATGGATCAAATTTGACTGTTCATTGGATTTTTGTAGGTGATTTAGTAGCAGCCGAGACCCCTTCAAACTAGATTTTCAAAGTGCTAAAAAAGCAGGTATCGTATTTGCTTGGGGCACAGTTTATTTGGATGCACATGGGGAATATATTAAGGAAGCATTATACACATATTCTTCATGGATTGTCTGAAACACGGTCAAGAAACCATCAGTGCTTAAAGTACTAATCTCTTATGGCATCAATATTCACGAAAATTTTTCTAGCTTTTATTCAAAATTTATTTACTTAGTACATTTAATGAAAGAAAGGCAGCCTGGCAAAGCAGGGAGTAGATCAGTCTTAGAGTCATGAAGTGCTGGGCTGGGTTCGAGTACTTTTCCTGACACCTACAGACTGTATGTATGACCTTTAATAAGTCAAGAATCACAGTCCCTCACACACACACACACACACACACACACACACACACACACACACACACCAGAATTTTCTCCGTGATTGTACAGATAAGTTGCTACTGTGCATTTATGAAGGGAATTTTCACATTCGGAGTTACTTCAAACAATAAATTTACAGGTCTTGAACAAAGAACAAAAAAGAAACAAACAAAAAGTCGTTCTATAAGTTGTTCTGTAATTCTATAAAAAGTAGCATCATGCATTCAATTAATTTTCATTATTCTGCAGTGCCAACTAAGAACAAGTGAGGGTAGATTGTGTTTGAGGGGGCATCTTTTGATCCACCAATGCAAGTTACATGTTGAAGACATTTGTAAAATATTTAACTACCTATTACTTGATTTTCTTTTGAGCAGTAAATCTATGGTTCTAGTTCTCTTAAAAATGCATTTACCTACTTAAAAAGGTAGTTCCTTAGGTAGAACTAAGACATACTGTGACACTAATTTGTACCCCTCACAATAAGTATTAAACCCTAAAGGATGATCTAAACAGTAGACTATCTTCCAGGGCACATAGGAATTGCCCGCTGTCAGTATTAGAGCAACTCAAGAACATCTTTTACAAAAGAAGACCTATACATGGTGCTATCTTAACATAGGCAGCAGAACAGCCAAGAAGAAATTTCGGCCTTCTATTTCCCTCCTCGTGGGTTTAAGTCACAAGCTTGACATTATGTGAATGTAGTTTACTGTGGTTTAATTACTATCATTATTATTATTGTAGATACAGACGTAATTATCTCTTCCTACTGTCTCATTATGTTTTGATCAATTCACATAATAAAAGTTTACTGTAAATATAAGGTTAGGTAACATTCAAGAAAACATGTAATTATGGAATATATAATCATATACAATCTAAACAGCTGAACATTTTCCAACATTTCTAACAATTAAATGTTTAGAAAGTAAAGAATTAGTGGCTTTTTAATAACATGGATGCCGCTCTGAAGGCAATGACTACAGAAGGCTTTATTTGTTGACCTAAAATTGCTTTACTTCTGTTATATTAATAACATCTAGGTTTCTCAAAAACCTGCTGGCAAAAAATCTTTTCAGCTTTATTAATGATTCATATGGCAGTTTCTGAAGAGACAAGTCCCACAGAGAAGGAGCACTTGATTAATGACCTGGAAACACTTTTCCTTTTCAGCTGATTAAATAAAATTGACTGGATTTTTACATTTTTATAATAAAATGACCCGCAGGGCTGAGATGACACAGTGAAAGCAGCATGTTCACTCTTCAGCAGATTTTTATTTTGTCACTTGTAAAAATGAAAGGGCTAACCACCCAAGCAGAAAAATGCACTTTATCACCGTCCACTGCCAACATGCTGACAAATGCCGCATACAAATACCACAACATGGAGGAACCTATATGGTGGTTATAGGAAGTCTGATTTTGTCTAATAATGACAAAAGATTCAATATTATTTAATTGTTATTTAAAAGGAAAATGCCAATGTAAAAAAAAAATCAAAGCATTACCTGATATCAGAAGAGACAGCATACTCATGTATAAACAAGACTATTCTAAGCCATTTCTGAAACTTAGATTGGATCATAAATTTTCTCACTTCCAGAAAACGGGGGTGGGGGTGGAGGCGGGGTAGACATGTTCTTTTGAAACAAGCATTCTCTTTTTTATTGAAAGTCTATTTTTTTCATTTATAGTTAACTTCAGGTTTCATCCTGAGCTCCATAACTCTTCAGAACACATTATTCCATTCCTTCCTACATTTTCTAGTGGGTGCAGAATAGTCTTGTGTTATCCAAATTTCCTTTGTATTTAAAGATCTTTCTCTTGATCACTTACAATAATTCATGTTTTTGAATTGTATTATTAAATTTAACCACCATGTGCTTTAGAGTTTACAGTTTGGAAACATTTTCATTTTGTTTGCTTTCATTTTCTATGTTCAAGAGTTTCATACAATTCCATTATGTCCAGCATTATTGTGCTAAGGTCTTTTGTCCTGTCATGGTCTTTGGAGAGATCTATGATCCTTAGGATCTACTCTTCCTGACTCCAAATAAGTATATTTGGTTTACATAGTGAGCATATTTTCTTTTAATATTATTATTTTTAATTCTCTTTTTCTAAAGGATCTTTCACTTCTGTATGTTTTATTCCCAATCTATTGTTTTCTGTTTTATTTCCTTTGTGGAACTTGCCGTCACAAAGTCCATGTTTTCTATTCTGTCCCTTATTTTTACTGTGCAGTGCATAAATTCTGGTCTCATACTTCTCATTTCTCTTTTGAACAATATATTGTAATTTGATATTCTCCTCACACTTCACAGGGTCCTGTGTCTCATCAAGTGTTAGATCATCTTCCTCCTTTTATAGAATCTATTCATAAAAGTCTGAACTCTTGCTAAATCTGGAGGCCACATTTCCTTCTGTGGTTAACTATTGATTTTTCTGTTTTATTGTCAAGGTCTTTGAGTTTTCTTCTTCTAAAGATTTTTGATAATTCTCCCCCTACCCCAATATTCCCCTTTTGTTCACTTTGTGACTCTGCATTCCCTTCTGGTAGTTTCCTTTAGAGACTGGGTCTCAAAGTGTCTCAACCTCCTCCCACACTGGGCAATTCATGATTCACCAGTGTAGGTCTGCTCCAAGTGACTTATGGGTGAACAGAACTGGCCCCAACTAGATATTATGCTCTTTCCCTTATGCTTAATGAAGTGATATACAGTCCTATCCTCCCCCACTACCACATATACACAGTGTCTTGTCCTTATGTCTCATCACATTCATTCTGTTCCTTAGAACTATGGATTGGTACTGGCAGTTCAGAGCTTTGCAGCATTGGCGCTATAGGGTTTTCTGATATGGTGTTGGCTATCTATTTTGACCTCTAGCAGGTGTTTGCTCCAGAAGGGATGCCACCACAGCAAACTTCTGCAACCTGGAACCAAGATCTCCCTGACACTGGAAAGAAGGAAGGAGTAAGAAGGTGCAGTTACTGTTTTCTGTATCAAGCCCATAAATCAAGTCCCTGAATCTGCTGGTGCAAACTTGCTGCTAGAAGCATCAGAAGGGGGAGGAGGTACAGTTGTTGAGTGAGTGAGCTCAGGTCCAGGGAGTTCATGTTTTGCTTTTTTTTAATCTTTGTTTAGACTAAATGTTTCCTACCTAGACCAACTAAAGGTTGGTCTACATTGCTATATCTTTGGCACATAATTTCAGTTATGGAGAGTCTTGAAAGGTCATAGAGATAAGAGAAAATATCTACTCCTTCATCTTCTTACTAAATTGACACAAAGAAAGCAAAGTAGTTTTTCAATAATGATCAATTGTTTCAGAAATGGTCTAGTCAGAATTATCAAGTAGATTGTATTTACCCCTTGCATCTTTGCAACCCTTTTTAAGCTTCCAAGGACCCTCATAACATTCTCAGGATACTCAGTAGGTCATTTACTGTACCTTTTGCTGGACTTGTTGTTTTTGGGTTTTTTTGTTTGTTTGTTTGTTTTTTTGAGGGCAATTGGGATTAAGTAACTTGCCCAAGGTCACACGGCTAGGTTTTTGTTTGTGTGTGCATTAAGTGTCTGAGGTTGGATCCGAACTCAGGTCCTTCTGATTCCAGGGCCAACACTCTACTCACTGCGCCACCTAGCCGCCCCAGAATTTTGTCTTTTTTTTTTTTCTCTGCCATCTTTTGCCTATTATTTTTCTCTTTCGTGTGTGTGTGTGTGTGTGTGTGTGTGTGTGTTGGGAAAGTTGTTGATTCAATGAGTTTTAATTATTAACTTGTTTCACACTTTTTTTTTTTAAGCAATTGGGGTTAAGTAACTTGCTCAAGGTTACACGGCTAGTCATTATTTATGCGTGGGTGCTCATTTTCTGAGGCCTGATCTGATCTTGGGTCATCCAAACTCCGAGGCCGGCGCTCTTACTCACTGCGCCACCTAGCCGCCCCTTTAGGGCAATTGGGGTTAAGTAACTTGCCCAAGGTCACACGGTTAGGTTTTTGTTTGTGTGGATTAAGTGTCTGAGGTCGGATCCGAACTCAGGTCCTTCTGATTCCAGGGCCGGCGCTCTACTCACTGCGCCACCTAGCCGCCCCCTGGACTTGTTGAAATTAATCTGTTCTTATACCTTATTTCTCCAGAGAAGACTTTCCACACCTTAAAAAAAAGCAATAATTAGAAAAGACTAAAAGACATCCCTTGGAAGAGACCTTTTCCTACAGAGTTCCTCTGGCCCTTTTAGATGACAGAGGCACATTTCAAATTGTGCCCTTTTGTAGTAAAATCCCCAACATCATTACTTAAACTGCCAGGGTGGCCCAAGATCTGCCCAGAATATCACTCCTGAAAATATGTAATGGGGAAAAAATCACCAACTAACCTTATTAAAATTTTGGCAGGTTAACTAGCTGAATGTATAGCTTACTCTCCAATTAATGATGAATAACTAGCATTATATAGCATTTTAGGGTTTGCAAAAATACTTTACAAATATTATCTCATTTCATTCTCACAACAATCTTGGGAGAAAAACATGACTCTTATCTCCATTTTATAGATAAGGAAATTGAATCAGGAAGAAGTTTATTTTACCCAGGGTTATAGAGTAAGTATCTGAGGTTGAATTTGAACTCAGGTCTATCCTGACTCCAAGCTCAGAGTTCTATCTACTACACTTTCTAGCTGCCTCCAAGTCAGTTGTAATCTCAGAGAACCAGACTGAGAAAAAGTGGTGCAAGATAAGTATTGCTTGAAGATTTCTTTATTGACCTGCTCTCATAAAAGTACCTTATGGTATTATGTATAAGGCATGAATAAACCAATCAAAACATTTAGTACTGCTTACATGCCAAGTGTGCTGGGAATCTGTAAGGGCACGATGAACAGAGCACTAGATAAGGAATCAAGAGACCTTAGATCAAAAATCCAACCTTTGTAACTCTCCGGAAGTCATTTATCCTCTTGAGAAAACATTTTCTTTCAAAATAATGGTTTTGGATGAGAAAATTTTCAATTTTCCTTAAGTCTTATCCTATGATCTTCTAATAGCTTGAAATTAACCTTGAGATAAGTAGTGAAAGCATTATTTAATATCATTTCATAAAGGAAGCATAAAGAGATTTTCCCTTGCTATAAAATGAAATTTTGACTGAAAGCCCCACAATGGACAGACTTTGGATGCCTCCCTTCCTATGCTCTATAATTGCCTAGCACAGCATTCGAAACACTACCTTTTCATACTTTCACTGATCAGGAATCTCAACATACTGGATATTCTCTCCACTGTCCGAAGTTCTTCTGATTCTTGCCCATTTTGTGTTGTTGTTGTTGCTGTTGTTGTTGTTTTTCCCATAAATTCTCCATCATGCTGGAGACTTCTATCTAAGTCATTTAAAATTTCATAGATACTTTTGAAACACTTGGACTTGCCTTCTGGGGATTACAATAATCCTCTTGTTTTTACAACACAGTTGCCTCACTTCTTTTTCCAAATACTGTTGTCATGGGCATTATCTTTAACATCATTTCTAGAACACAATTCACTTTTCATAATGTGCCCAAGGCTGCTTAAATCAACTATGTATCTTTCCATTGCCTATTTTGTTACCTACAATTTTGACTCTTCTGAGATCACGGTATTACATAATTCCTAGCCATAGAGTATTACCAGAAACACGTAAGTATTTTTGTGGAAGGCAGCAACTTGTAAGACTTTAAACTACATATACATCTAGCCAGCTTTTGGTTCATCTGTCAGACTTATCCAAATAATCAATCTATAAATCAATTAATAAGTATTGATTAAATATCTGCTGTAAACCAGGAATTCTGGTAAGTTTTAGGGATAAAAATACAAAATGAAACAATTATATACTCACAAACAGATATGTTCAAATGGGGCAGATATTAGGAACATATATAACTGTATACAGTATAAATGTGAAAAGAATAAGTATAAAGTTAAAATATGGTAGTTTAGGAGAGAACAAACTCAAAGGGAGAGGGGAATCACAAAAGACTTCAAGTAGAAATTAGTATATGAGTTTCTTGAAGGAAGAGAGAGATTCTGTGAGACAAAAGTAATTAAGGAGTACATTTCTCAACTAGAGGACCAAAGGTGGTAGGAAACTGAGATGGGAAGTATAGTGTCACATGTAAAAAACAGAAGAGAAATCCAGTTAGCCTACATCTTATTGTATG
The DNA here is from genome assembly GCA_011680675.1 of Gymnobelideus leadbeateri. Classification (NCBI taxonomy): domain Eukaryota; kingdom Metazoa; phylum Chordata; class Mammalia; order Diprotodontia; family Petauridae; genus Gymnobelideus; species Gymnobelideus leadbeateri. Next base: position 115,920 of record WOXC01008033.1, read on the forward strand.
GGAGATGGATTGAATCCAGATTGGGAAAGGTTTTGAAATATAAGTGGAGGAGTTTATATTTGACCCTAGAGGCAATAGGCAGCCATTGGGGTTTATTCAATAGCAGAAAAGTCAGACTTTGGATTAAATAAAATTATTTTGGCAGCAATATAGAGGATGTGCTAAAGTAGGGGAAAAGACAAATCAGGGATACCAATTAGGAGACTTCTGCAAGAATCTAGGCAAGAGGTGATCAGGTATGAACAAAGATGGTAGTGATATGAGCAGAAAAAAAAGGGACTAAATATAAAAGAAACAGAAATAGAAGGGATAAGTTTTGGCAGTTGAAGGAAGAAAGGGAGGAAAGAAGGAAATAAGCATTTATTAAGCACCTACTTATTGATGGGCATTGTTTGAAACTCTTTACAAATATCTCATTTCATCTTCCCAACAACCCTGGGAGATAGGTACTATTATTATCACCAATTGAATTACTAGACCCATGTCTTTAGAATAGCCATGTATCTCACTGCAGAAAACATTTATTGTCCTAAATCCAGATGCATTTAGTACAATATCATCCACAAAGACTTGAAGACAGCATGGCTACCTAAATGGAGACAGAAGCTTGTAGCTTCCACACATATACTCTAGTCAACGCCTGAAGTTTACACAGAACTGAATAATGATCATTGAAATCCTTTGAGAAACTAAAGTATGTTACTTTTTCCACATCAGAACTATGTAAGAAATTTTGTAAAAATATGTATTGATTATTTCTGCATTTGCTTATGTTGAATATTTATGATATGTTGCTTATTATTGTTTCTACCTTATTGATAAATAATTTATTAAATTTAAATATAAAAAAGTCATACTGACATCTAGGGCAATAAGAAAGGATGCAAGGGGTGGCTAGGTGGTGCAGTGAGTAGAGCGCTGGCCCTGGAGTCAGAAGGACCTGAGTTTGGATCCAGCCTCAGACTCTTAACACACACAAACCAAAACCTAGCCGTGTGACCTTGGGCAAGTTACTTAACCCCAATTGCCCTCCAAAAAAAAAAAAAACCCAAACAAACAAACAAACAAAAAAAAAAAAAGAAAGAAAGAAAGGATGCAGCCAGAAAAGCTAGCTCCAACAAGCTACAAACAACCTTTGCCTCCCAATAGCCATAGGCTTGAAATTTGCATAGCCCCAAAGGGTCTGACTAGAGGTAGAAACAAATGTAGGAACCAATGGGAAAGCTTCAGACAGGTCAATAAAGCCCAAAGGAGTAATCCTAAAGGCCTTATGGAGTGTCAGCTATCAGAGCAACAAAATAAGAGTTTAAACCAGATGAGTCTAGCTCTTAGTAGTTAGTAGGTATGAGGTCTTTAGTACCAGGTCATGAAACAACATTGAGGGTCCATAAAATTTAGCACACTGAACTTCAAAGACCTGAAGGTGAGATAACCCTGGAAACTGGAGGTGAATGCAGGAACCCAAGAGACCCAGAGTAAGATCAAGCAGGGTTGACCACACTGAAAATTATAATAGGGGATATAGCCTAGCCCTAGAGCCCAACCCTAATTCAGGAAATAAAGTGAGAGAGATTAATAAATTACAGAAAACACTGACCACTATCAAAAATTATTGTTGCATTAGAGTTCCCATAAAAGAATGAAGGAAGGGGAAGCTAGGTGGCGCAGTAAGAGCGCCAGCCCTGAAGTCAGGAGGATCTGAGATCTGTTCTGGCCTCAGAAAATGAGCACCCACACATAAATAATGACTAGCCATGTAACCTTGAGCAAGTTACTTGACCCCAATTGCTTTATTTAAAAAAAAAGAATGAAGGAGTAACTTATAACAACTACAAGAAGTGATTCAGGAGCATCTAGATGGCACAGTGAATAGAGCACCAGCCCTGGACTCAGGAGGTCCTGAGTTCAAATCTGGCCTCAGACACTTAACACTTACTAGTCCTGTGACCCAGGGGCAAGTCACTTAATCCTAACTGCCCTGCTTTCCCTCTCCAAAAAGCAAAAAAAAAAAAAAAAGAGAGAGAGAGAGAGAGATTCAAAACAAATGCATATATATGTAGACACACATACACCCACAAACATGTGTGTATGTGTATGTATGCCTAAGTACTGTGAACAGTCAATACATTAAGGTAGAGGAAATCAGGTAAAATGAAGTAAGACAAAAAATATTTAAATGAAAGTTCTAGAGGAGGAAATTGGAAAGAGAGTAAACTATTTAAAAGAGAAAGTGAAAAATTTCACCTAAGAGACAGTTTGAATACTATGTTATAGCTAACAAAAATAAATGACTTCATAAGGCAATAAAAATATTAAAGTTAAAAGATTGAAAAAGTAAAGTATATGTGTTATCTGAAAATTAAAAAAAAAACTAACCTGGAAAATAGGCCAAAGAAAAGATAACTTCAGAAGTATTAGAATCCCTGAAAATCATAATTTTAAAAAAATATGGAAACTAGATTTTACAAAATCATAAATTAAAATTTCCCAGATGACTTAGAACCAGAGAGCAAAGTGAAGAAAGAATCCACTGATCATATTCTGAAAAAAAAAAAAGATAACCCAAAAGAGAAGTTCCAGTATTATCATAGCCAAAATCCAGAGTTCCTACATTAAAACAAAGGTACTAAAATCATCCAGAAAGAAGGAATTCAAATAACTTTCAAGTCTTTGTGAAAGACTGGATGAAAATTCAAGGTCATTTAGCTTTGATGGAAAGAAAGGTTTGTACTATAGTTTCTGGGTGCCTAACTATATATGAGGAGTTCTTTTAATGAGCTTGAAAAATTGTGGAAAAGTCCTGGAGACTAGGACAAATGGGTTATAATTGGGAAAGGGCAGATTTGGAGCTGATAATTATTTAAAAAAAGTCTTTACAATTCAATCTGTCAAATTGTAGAAAGTACTACCTTGGGAGGTAATGAAGTGTCCTTCACTCAGAAGTCTTCGAGTAGAGTCTGCAGAACCACCTGTCAGAGGTGTTGTTGTGGGGATTCATTCAGGTGTCTATTATACTGGATGACCTCTGAGATCATTTTGAACTCTGATATTTTTGTGTTTTCTGAAACATGTGTTTGCTTAAGCTTACTGAGATGAATTCAGAAAAGGAGGATAAGTGGTAGAGCTAGGTGGGATTGTTTTTTAGTAATAAGATAAAGGGAACTTTTGCCCAGCTTTGAAAATTTAGGGCGGATTAAGTGGGAGAAGAAAGGTGACAACATTCTAGATAAATCTGCAAAGACATGTAAAAATGAGAACTACCCCCAATGCTTTACCAGAGACTGAATTTTTATGTTGTTTTCAGAGTCCTCCAAGTGGTGTATATTGTCTCATATATTCCAAGATGTTACTAATGGTATATATTTAGCTTCCTTAAATTCACTATGTTGCTTCTAAATCTTCCCAAGATAATTGAAGCCTGTTCTATTTCTGTTCAAAGGGGTATCATTTTCACTGTTTTGAGTTACATAATGATTTTAGCTTTGAAGTTAAAGGTCAGATTCAGGTCAAGGAGCACTTTACTGTGAAGCTTGGAAATATAAAGAAGTGTGAGTAAAACTCTTCATGGCCCCCTGCTTTTCTGTTAGTCAGGATTTAAGCAAGAACTTGAAGGATGTCAAATGTCTTTATAAAAGCAATGTAGCATTCCCTCACATACAATAAGGCAGGTTACACTGGGCACATGGTGGTGGAGCCTGAAGCCAGGCCATGAGATAAATTACAATGCAGTATTTCTCAGGAGACCTTGGTAAAGCTCAGTACTTTTTATAGATTTTACTGTGAACCTACTTTTGTATAATCCCCCTGAGTGTTATATAAAGTTGGTAAGGGATGGCTGAGTGTCCATGTTTTTCATTTGAAGTAAGAAAGTTAAAGGAAGATGAGGTGATTAAGCAAATGTTAAATAAGTCAATGGGAAAGCCAGCAGTGGAAGGGCAACACTTCGTACACACACACACACACACACACACACACACACACACATTTGGTCCTGGGAGGTCTAATTGAGACCACACTGTGAGAGAGACCTGGGAGAACAATTTCATGCTGCTTTCACTTTCAAGTTTTATAGGTTTTCAAAAGAAGTTCAGAGGTTCATTTTGGTGACATCATTAAAAGTTCAACAGTTCAGAGCCTCCAAGCTCTAAAATTGCATGATGGTAAAACCCAGAGGGCTATTCTTTGGATGTGCCTTGAAATGTCTCTGCTTCTGGTTAAACTGTGAATTTTCCCAAGAATTCCTGAGGCAGGTTGCAGATTTCTTGTCCCGATCTATTTCACACAAGACAGGTGTGAAAATGAACAATGATGGGAAAAAGAAAGATTGAAACTTTGGGAGAAGCTTAAAAGGTCAGGTTGCCTCCTCTTTGTAAGTCATTGGTCTTTCTCTTGGGAATGGTCTTTGTCCTTTTTTGCTGCTAAAAATCTATTTCAGATTTCCTCTGGATCTAGTCAAGGCTTCTTTCATCTTTTCAAGGTGACATTAAATTTTGAAGACACCTAGGTATGCCTTTCTCCTGATCTTGTGAATCCCCTGTGCTAGCACAAGCCTGGCAGTTACAGCCCAGGGAACAGCATTTGATCCTTAACCTCACTTTACTATTTTTAAAACCTAACAAGGTCAAAAAACTCACTCTGTTAAACATTGTAGTTCTTTGTGGAGGACCAATATTAAAATGTGTAAATAAGACCTAATGAAAAAGAACCTAAAAAATCACCAGGGTTAAGCTTACTCTATTCAATTCAATTCCAGTTCAACAAATATTCACTAAATGGCCTTTAGTGTTGTAGTAGTGACTAGAAGATAACTTAAATAATACGTAGTTCCCATCTTCATGGATCTTATATTCTAGAAAGAAGTGAGAGGTGGGGAATTGGATTTTATATACACAAATGATTATGTTGTACAATATCGGCTGGGTATTAGGTACAAAACACCAATATTATATGAAATCAGGGGTAATAGACTACTATAGAGGGAAGCTTCAAGAATGTTTCATAGAAGCAAAATCATTTCTCTTGTTTTTTTTAAGGATGGGTAGAAATTTAACAAAGATGGAAAAAGGAGGGGACATTCTAGGCATAAGAAACAGAATGACTACAGGCATGGATGAAAGAAATTACACATGGTTTCTGACAGACTGTCCTATCCTGTCCAACAGCAGAAATTATATCAAAAACTGAAATGCAGCTATACCTTTTTCCCTGAAGAGAAAGGGGAGAACGTTATGTGTGATCACAAATAAAAAATGACAGAGAGATAGATAGATAGATAGATAGATAGATAGATAGATAGATAGATAGAAGCATGGATGGATGCATGGATGGATAGATGGATCATTAAACACTTTTAAGAGCCTGCTACATGCTAGACACTGTGCTAAATGCTGGGTATGCCAAGAAAGGCAAAAGGCACTATTACAATCCTCAAGGACCTTGGAATCTAAAGAAATGTAGTCTAATGACGAAAACAATAGATAAACAAATATAAGCAAAGCAAGCAACACACAGGATGAACAGAAACTGATTAACAAAGTCAAGGTTTTGGAAATAAGAGGTGATGGTGAAGGCTTTCTTTAGAAGGTGAGATTTAGGTTGCAGCTTAGAGGAAGCCAGAGAGGTCTATATCCAGAGAAGAAAAAGAAGAATATTCCAGCATGGGGGACATCCAAAGGAAATGTCCAGAGCAGAGAGAAAGAGTGTCTTGTTACAACCAAGAGGCAATGTCACTGGATAGAAGAGTACATCTCAGGAGTAAGATTTAAGAAGGGGGAAAGTAGAAAACAGCTAGATTTTGAGACTTTGAATGCCAAACATCATTTTGTATTTGATCCAGGAGGCAAAAGGAAGCCTCTATAGTTTAGTTTAGGGTGAGGGAGAGGGGTATTATGGTCAGACCTATGCTTTAGAAAAATCACATTGATGGTTTAATGGGGGTTGAATTGGAGTGAGGAAAGATTTGAGGTAGGCAGACAAACCCACCTGAAATAATCTAAGAGTGAGATGACAAGGGCCTGCACAAAAGGGGTGCCTATGCCAGGGGGCCTGTTTGAGAAATGTTGCAGAGCTGAAATTGTCAGACCTTGGCAACAGCTTGGAAATGGGTGGTAAAAGACAGTGAAAAAGCCAAGATGATTCCTGGGTTGCAAGCCTGAGGTACTTACTGGGAGAATTGCATTGCCCTCTGCAATGATAGGAGAATTTAGGGGAAAGATAATGAGCTCTGTTTGAAACATACTGAGTTTAAGATATCTAGTGAATATCCACTTTGAGATGTCCAAAAGGTAGAAGAAGATGCAAGATTGGAGGTGAACACAGAGATGAGATTGGGGCAGACAAAGCAGATTTAACAATTATAAGCATAAATATGATAACTAAAATCTTGGGAGCTGATCAGATAACCAAGTGAAGTAGTATAAAGGGAAAAGAAAAGACAGTCTAGGAAAGAACATTAAGGGGCACCTGCACTTAGAGGGAGTGTTCTGGAAGAGGATCCAGTAAAGAAGACAAAGAAGGAGCAGGAAGAAAACTAAGAAATATTTGTCTTCCAAAAACCTAGAGAAAAGATAGAATGATACAGAAGAGAATGTTCTACAGTGTCAAAGACTGCAAAAAGGTAAAGATTGAGGATTAAGAAAAGGTCACTGGAGTTGGCAATTAAGAGGTGATTAGAAACTTTGGAGAGAGCAATTTTGGCAGAATAGAAGGTCAGAAGCCAGATTGCAAGAGGTTAAGAAAATAAAAGGAGAGAAAGCTGTAGAAAAATGTGGATATATCAATGTATATATCTATAACTACATATAATAGCAGTGTATATATAACTATACCGATACATATACAAATCAATCATTTTCCTTTTTTGACCTCTTTTTAAAAATTTATTTATTTTTAGTTTTCAGCATTCATTTTCACAAGATTCTGAGTTATAATTTTTCTCCCCCCATCTTTCCCCTAACTCCACCCCACTACCCCTTCCCACAATCTGTTCTCTTAAATCCTCCCTCTTCACCCCCCTAACTTTATAGTAGGGCAAGATGGGTTTCTATACCCCAGTATTTGTATTTCCAAGTTACATGTAAAAGACAATTTTTAAACATTTGTTTTTAAAACTTTGAGTTCCATATGTTTTCCCTTCTTCACTCCTCACCCACAAGCAAGATAAACAATTCAATATAGATTGTACATGTGTAATTACCCAAATCATTTCCATAGTAGTTATATTGTGGAGGACTAACTATATTTGCCTCCATCCCATTCTGCCCCCCACCCATACTATTTTCTCCTTTGACCCTATCCCTTTTCAAAAATGTTTGCTTCTAACTACCCTCACCCCCAATCCGACCTCCCTTCTATCTTCCTTCCTCTTATCCCTTACCCCCCTATTTTTATGTAGGGTAAGTGTGTGTGTGTGTATTGAGTGTGTATGTAATTCCCTCATTAGGCCAAATTCAATGAGAATCAGGTTGTCTCATTCCCTTTCACCTCCCTGCTTTTCCCCTCCATTGTAATAATTTTCTCTTGCCTCTTTTGTATGAGATAATTTACCCTAATCTATTGATCTCTTTCTTCTCCCAAGAAATTCCTCTTTAACCTCTTAATTATATTTTTTGGATATCATCCCTTCATATTCAACTCATCCTGTGCCCTTTGTCTATGTATACATGAACATACAAATGCCCACACTCAAATATATATTTATATATATATACATGCTCCTATATATACATATACATGTGTATACATACACACACACACAAACACACACACACATATTCCCTTCAGCTATCATCATACTGAGAAAAGTCTTATGAGTTATAATTATCATTTTTTCATATAGGAATGTAAATAGTTCAACTTTAATAAGTTCCTTATGATTTCTTTTTTATGATTACCATCTCATGCTTATCTTGCTTCTTGTATGCAAAAGTCAAATTTTCTGTTCAGCTCTGTTTTTTTTTTCATCAAGAATGCTTGAAAGTCCTCTATTTCATTGAATGACCATATTTTCCCTGTAGCATTATACTCACTTTAGGTGGGTAGGTGATTCTTGGTTTTAGTCCTAGCTCCTTTGACCTCTGGGATATCATATTCCAAGCCCTTTGATCCCTTAATGTAGAAGCTGCTAGTTTGTGGGTTATACTGATTGTGTTTCCACAATACTCAAATTGTTTCTTCCTGACAGTTTGTAATATTTTCTCCTTTTCCTGGGAACTCTGGGATCTGGCTATGATATTCCTAGGAGTTTCCTTTTTGGGATCTTTTTTTTTCAAGAGGCAATAGGTGAATTCTTTCAATTTCTATTTTGCTCTCTGGTTCTAGAATATCAGGGCAATTTTGCTTGAGAATTTCTTTTTTTTTTTTTAAAGAAAATTTGTTATTTATTTTTTTACAAATGCTTTATTAACTTCTGTTTTACATCATTCATTTCTGCCAGATTTTGAGTTACAATTATTTCCCCCCTGTTTTTCCCCTATCCACCATCCCAGAATAGCAGTCCCACAAGATATCGCTTCCTCCAATCTGCTCTCTACTATATCTTCTCCCATACCCCCTTCGACTTTTCCATTAGAGGAAGGTGAATCTCTGTGTCCCAATGCCTGCACATCTTATCTCCCAATTACAAGCAAAAGAGTATTAATAATAGTATTTATATATATATTTGAAATATTTAATCTTAAGACCTCGAATTTCAGATCCGCTTCCTTCCTCTCTTGTCACCCATTCCCTCTGGGGAGATAAGTAATTCAGTATATGTTGTACATGTCTTGCTATGCAAAACATTACCATAGTATTGTACAAGGCTTCTTATAACTCCCTCCCACTCATCCCACCCCCCACCTGGTCTATTCCCTACTTGATCCTGTCCCTCTTCTATAGTGGGTACTTCCAACCTCACCTCCCCCCAAGGATGCCCTCCCATCCATCATCCTTCCTCTCATCCCCCTTCCCCCTATTCTGCTGCAGGTTGAGATATCCCATTTAGTATGTATGTCATTCTCTCCCTGAACCAAATTCAATGAGAATGTGGTTTTGCCATTTTGACTTCCTATTCTTCCCCTCCCTTGCAACCACTTCCCCTTGCTTCTTCTACATGAGATAGTTTACCCTACCCTGTCTTTCCCCATCTCCTCTTGCCACTTTCCTCTCTCACCTCATAATTTCACCCCTTAAGTATCCTCTCTTCCCAACAAATTCAACCTATGCCTTCTATCCATGTATAACTGTAAACATATATACACACATTCACTTATGTATTCATATGACCATACACCCTTCTTCCATTATTTTCATACTGAGAAAGATTTTATCAGTCACAATTATTGTTTTCTTTTGATTTCTTTTCCCTGATTACCTTCTCAGGCATCTCTTGCTTCTTGTGTCTGGATGTCAAATTTTCTATTCAATTCTGGTTTTTTCCTCAAGAATGCTTGAAAGTCCTCTATTCCCCTGAATAACCATATTTTCCCCTGAAATAAAAGACTCAGTTTTGCAGGGTAGGTGACCCTTGGGCTCATTCCCAGCTCTTTTGCTCTCTGGAATTTCGTATTCCATGCCCTTCTATCCCTCAGTGTAGAAGCTGCCAGGTCCTGGGCTATTCTGATTGTGTTTCTACAATATTGAAATTGTTTCTTCCTGGCTGCTTGTAGTATTTTTTCCTTGATCTGGGGATTCTGGAACCTGGCTATAATATTCCTGGGAGTTTTCTTTTTGGGATCTTTTTCAGGAGGCGATCTGTGGATTCTTAAACCTCTATTTTGCCCTCTGCATCTAAAACATCAGGGCAATTTTCCTTGAGAATTTCTTGAAGGGTGATTACTAGTTTCTTTCTTTGATCATGGCTTTCAGGCATTCTTCTCCTCATTGCTCTTTTGGGCCTCCTTTGCCATTTGAGTTAGTCTATTTTTTAAGGTGTTGTTTTCCTCAGTCAGGCTGTTGACCCTCATTTCATACTTTTCCTGCATCCTTCTCATTTCTCTTCCCAATTTTCCTCCACTTCTCTTATTTGATGTTTAAAGTCCTTCTTAAGGTCCTCTATGGCCTGCAACCCGCTCATGTTTTCCCCTGGGGCTTTTGGAGCAGGACTTCTGACCTCAAAGCCCTCCTCTTGCTCTATGCTTCGATCCTCTTTGCCCCCAAAGTAGGAGTCTAAGGATGCATTTTTCTGTTTAATTTGTTTCCTTTGCCTTGGCATGTTGCCACTTAATTACTTGACATTTGGGCTTGTTGCCACACTATGGCCTGATGCCAGATGGGAACTTTCATCCCGAACATGTGGAGGGGGCCAACTTCTGGTTTTGGCAAGCTGGAAACCCACCCACCACCTCCACCCAGATCACAATCCAGATCCAGGGAGGTTAAAGCAAGAGTGATTACCCCCAAGACTGATAGCTGGATCTCCCTACAGTTCACAGGCCAGGAGCTGGAGCTGCCTCTGAAAACTACAAAATGGCTGTCTCCTCAGCAGTTTCTAGCCCCCAGAGAAGGAATCCAATACATTCCCCAAATACTGGTCCCAAAGTCCATAGGGCACTAACCTCTCACTTTGTCCTAGGCATGTCTATGTTGATAATTCTAGAATCGCCACAGCTGCTGGTGTTCTAGGGTCCCTCCAGCCAGCTGCTGGCCCTGCCACCCTGGGGCTAAAACCGAGACTCAGGCCAACCAGACCTGTGCTCAGCTCTCCACACTCTGCGCGCTGCACTGCTGGCTTCCAGACCACTGCACTGGTCCTTCCTGCAGGGCTCCTGGGCTGTCCACAGCAGGAGGTTAGCTTCTCTGTGTAGTTCTGTGTGTGCTGGGGCTCCAGAAGTTGTTCAGAGTTCCCTTTTATATACTTTGGAGGTAGTCTGTGGGGAGAGTGGCTTGGACTCTCTGTTTCTACTCCGTCATCTTGCCTCCACCCCCCACTTTCAAGCATTCTTTAAGAAAAAACCAGAACTGAATAGAAAATTTGACGTTCAGACACAAGAAGCAAGAGATGCTTGAGAAGGTAATCAGGGAAAAGAAATCAAAAGGAATTTATCAAAATTGAAATATTTTCATTCCTACATGGAGAAACAATAACTGTGACTGAAGAAACCTTTCTCATTATGAAAATAATTGAAGAAGGGTATATGGGCATATGTGAATATGTGTATATATATTTACAGGTATACATGGATAGAGGGCACAGGTTGAATTTGGTGGGAAGGGATGATATTTTAGGGGTGAAGTTAAGAGGTGAGAGAGGAATGTGGCAAGAGGAGATGGGGAAAGACAGAGTGGGGTAAACTATCTCATGTAGAACAGGCAAGGGAAAGTGTTTGCAGGGGAGGGGAAGAACAGGAAGGCTAAAAGGCAAAACCATATTCTCATTGAATTTGGCTCAGGGAGAGAATGACATACATACTAAACGGGATATCTCACTCTGCAGGAGAGAAGGGGGAAGGGGGACGAGACGGGAGGTGATGGAGGGCAGGTCATTCTGGGGGGAGGGAGGTTGGAAGTATCCACTTTCAAAGAGGGACAGGATCTAAGTAGAGAATGGACCAGGTGGGGGGTGGGATGGGTGGGAGGGAAATATAAGCAGTCTTTTACAATATATCTAATATGGTAATGTTTTGCATAGCTAGACATGTACAACATATACTGAATTACTTATCTCCCAAGAGGGAATGGGTGACAAGGGAGGAAGGGAATGGATCTGAAATTCGAAGATTTAAAATTAAATGTTACATATATATATATATATATATATATATATATATATATATATATGTATATATGTATATATATATATGTATGTATATATGTATATATATATATATACTATTATTAATACTATTATGCATGTAATTGGGAGATAAGATGTGCAGGCATTGGGGCACAGAGATTCACCTTGCCCTAATGGTATAGTCAAAGGGGGTATGGTAAAAGATATGGGAGAGAGCAGATTGGATGAGGGGATATCTTGTGGGACTGCTATTCTGGGGTGGTGGGTAGGGGGAAAATGGGGAAAAATTGTAACTCAAAATCTGGCGGAAATGAATGATGTAAACCAGAAGTTAATAAAGCATTTGTTTATCTAAAAAATATGTATATATAAAATATAGACACATAAAATTTATTTGGGGTAAAAAACTTATTGTGCCCCTTAAAATAAACTGTTCCTCTTCCAAATCTCTATGACCTCTGCTTCTACGATTGGTTCTAAGACTACATACATACATACATACATACATACATACATATAGCCTATGCACTATTTATGAATGGGGAAAATTTCACATGTAGGTTCTCAAGTTTGGATAAAGAAGTTACTGCCAAACATAAGACTGGCATGGAGAGTAGTTGCTGCACAACAAAACTATTCTATCCAAGAGTTTTCCAGATGTAAGAGAAGTTACTAAGGCCATTCTGATGATAAAATAATTGCCAGGAAATTTTCCATGAACTAAATTCATTCAAGTTCATCATTGTCCTTTACACAATGAGTCCTACTCTTATTATATTTGTGAAAATATGTAAAGATGGGGCAGCTATGTGGTACAGCAAATAGAGCATTGGCCCTGGAGTCAGGAGGACTTGAGTTAAAATCCAGCATCAGACAATTAACACACACAAAAAAACAAAACAAACAAACAAACAAAAAAAAAACTAGCCAAGTATAATGGTAATATAATTTGAATTTGAAGATCCCTTTGTGTTGGCAAAAGTAGCAGGTATTTGGGGGCTCACTTTGAGAAGTGTTGTGTGATTTGACCAGATGAGACTCTGGGAAGCCGTTGTTGAGAGCCCCCCGGCTTTGAAAACCCAGATGTTGGTGCTTCCCTCTCTGGTAACTGTGATTTGGTATTGATATAATGGTAGGACAGTTTGGAAGCCTGTCTGTTCGATCTGTAGTTCTGTAACTCTGAAGTTTGGGGTGCTGACCTTTTTCCCCTGAACTAGGTAATGTGTGTTTGTTTGATTAAAGTAAGCTTGTTAACCCATTTTGAGTTGCTCTCCTTTTGAAAAGCAGATCTAAGAACCTGTGTTGGCAGTTACCCTGGGGATGTTGGGGTGCTTGCCGCTACAAAATGGCGACGAGGATGGGATCTGCTGAGTAAAAGGAAAGTATGGGGGCTGGGATAATTGTTTGTTTCCCAGTTGTGGTAGCTGTGATTCTGTGGAGCCATGGAGCAGGAGAGAAGAACGGCCTGCATGCTGACTTCACTGAGCTGAGAGCAGGAATGGTGGAGCTGCCTGCATGGAGACCTGTGGAGAAGCCTGGAGCTGCTGCCTTCTGCTGGAGGAGAAGGAACCCAGGAGTTTAGAGTTCAGCCACAGGACAAGATAAGGACTGTGTGGCAAAGCAGGGGCACTGAATGTGTTTCCTTGCTGCATCCCACAGTTTGGGACCCAGGGGGAGGATGGACTTGTGACTGGTGGGTGGGGTGAAGTGCCATGGACCCCAAGCACCCCACTTTGGTTTTGTTGCTCAGCCCCCTCTCTGGACTTGGAAGTAGGGGCTGGAGCAGTGTGAGGGGAAGGACACCCCCCTCCTCCCAAGAGAACTTTATGTGATAATGCTTTGTATTTTGTGAATTGATGTGATAATGCTTTGTATTTTGTGTTTAAGGCCCAGTGGCCACTTTGGTAACTTTACATGTACCTGAAAATAAGACCTAAGAGATGTTTAGTGCTAATTCAAATGTAAATTGTGTATGCTATGGGCATGAAAGATCTTGGGGCCGAATGTAATGGAAATGCAGATTTAAAGATCTTCCCTGCCCCTAGCATAAGTGCACCTGGAGCCTGTGGTGGGAGGCTTGTTTTTCAGGGAAGCCCACACCTTGATACTTTGTGATTGGGCAGTGGGTCAAGGAGGTTGTTACAATCTCTGAGCTAGAAGAAGACTATATAAACCCTGAGGAAAGGCTTTGCTTTGGGGCTCACTTTGAGAAGTGTTCTGTGATTTGACCAGATGAGACTCTGGGAAGCCGTTGCTGAGAGCCCCCCCGGCTTTGAAAACCCAGATGTTGATGCTTCCCTCTCTGGTAACTGTGATTTGGTATTGATATAATGGTAGGACAGTTTGGAAGCCTGTCTGTTTGATCTGTAAGTTCTGTAACTCTGAAGTTTGGGGTGCTGACCTTTTTCCCCTGAACTAGGTAATGTGTGTTTGTTTGATTAAAGTAAGCTTGTTAACCCAAAAAAAAAAAGTAGCAGGTATTTAACACTTAGTAACTGATCAAGCTTCTGATTGGGGCAACAGAAAGTATGAACTTCTGTCTTCTATCACTGATGTAACAGGAAGGGGTTGGCTAAAGGAAGCAGCTAATGCTGTGTATATAAGAAAAGCCCCAGAGAGGCACAGTCAGAATTTCCTTTAGACCAAGATCTGGTTGCAGAACAGCTACAGAAGAATGGAGAACTGAGTCCTGAAAACTTGTGGTGGTGGAGCTTTTTCTGAACAGGAGCCCAGAGCCTGGATCCAGGTGCCCAGGAGCCCAGAGCCAGGAGCTGGAGCCAGGAGCCCAGGAGCGCAGGGGACTGAAGGGATGCTGAGACTTTGTTTGAGGCTTGGTTGAGCCTTGAATTCCCTGGAGTGGAAATGGTGCAGGATCTGACATGGACCAGATCCTGTGAACTTTAGTGTGGAGTAGGACCTGCGTGGAGAGCTAGTCAAGGAACTGGGAGCTGTCTGCCATTGAACCCATGTGACAGTCTAGTGAATCCAGGTAGAATCTGGGACCATGGAATGGGATCCAGGGAATCTGAGAACAGGCCCCAATTCAAGATGACGAAAAGACCTCTCCTTGGGTAATTATTGATTAATAATTACTGAGTAATTATGGAATTATGGTTTTTGTGGGGTTTTTTGGGGGTTTTTTTGTTTTGCTTTTTGGAGGGCAATTGGGGTTAAGTAACTTGCCCAAAGTCACACAGATAATTGTGTGTGTGTGTGTGTGTGTGTGTGTGTGTGTGTGTGTGTGTGTTAAGTGTCCCAGGCCAGATCTGAACTCAGGTCCTTCTGACTCCAGGGCTGGCGCTCTACTCATTACACCACCAGGCCACCCCGGAATTATAGTTTACTAGTGACCCTAGGGGTGGAGGGTTTTGTGTATGATACTTAGTAAGACTTTGCTGAATAGGTTACTGATTGTACTTTGATTACTTTGAGATATTGTTACTGATAAGTGAATGATTGATTTAATGAAGGCTTTGCCCTATGAGTGGAAGATTTTGACTATTTTACTTTGAGACTATGTTGTGAATATTATATCGTGATTTTCTGTGATAAATTGTAGTATTGTGAATGCTGTACCTTGATTTTTTGTGGATATTTTGCTTTTGTTATGGAATAAATATAATGATCACTATACTGTGTAATCAGAATCTTAAAAGCTGTTCACTGTAGCATTCTTCTGGAAAGCTTCTGTGCATGGCATTACACAATGTGACCTTGAGCAAGTCACTTAACCCCAATTGCCCTACCCTCCCCCCTCCAAAAAGCAAAAAGGAAAAGAAAAAGAAAAAGGGGAACAAAAGAAAATATGTAAAGATCTTCAGTCTGCAACTTACTTGGGACAATGCAGATATTAAAAAAAAATAACACTACTCTTCCTCTGCCA
Source organism: Gymnobelideus leadbeateri (assembly GCA_011680675.1). NCBI lineage: Eukaryota > Metazoa > Chordata > Mammalia > Diprotodontia > Petauridae > Gymnobelideus > Gymnobelideus leadbeateri. The sequence goes on from WOXC01008033.1 coordinate 131,516, forward strand.
TAAGAAGTGACCCAGAACATGTACAATGTGTTTTCAATGGCAATGTGAAAATGTGTGTGGAGAATGCAGTATCAGTTTCCCTAATTAAGAAAAGATAAACATCTGCTTATTTTGATTATATGGTTGAGCTATGGGATAATAGTTTAAAAATAATTGTATCAATATATTTGTTTTACATTACCTAGATTTCTCTCCGTCTCTTTCTACCTTTTCCCTCATAGAGATCCATCCCTGGGATCATTTTTTAAAGAAAAAAATCATAAAAATCAATTAAATATATTTCTCAACAATGTTTCTCAGTTTCTCTTTGGAACAAAAGAGGAGCAGGAGAGAATAACTTAATTTTCCCCACTCCTAATAACTACTAGCTTTCACCAATGATTTGAATAGAAGACTTGTAAATCTCTGACTAGAACATTACTGAGCTTCAGCAGTCACAACAATGACATGAGCATCATAGCAAAAAAGTATCCAGTGCCCTTGGATGAGATAGAAGGAATGTGAAGTCAATTTGCTTCCAGATTATGACAGATCTGTTCCTCAAGGTTAGTACTATGGACACCAACAGAGAATAACTTGGTTGAATGAATCCATAATCAATGTTCCATGCCTTTTTTTATAAACCTATTCAAACTTTGGTAGTCTTGTTACAAGCTATTTATGAGTCTCTTCAAAACTAGAATATCTAAAAAAGCAATAAAATACATGTTCTAACATCTTCTCAACTCAGTCATGCTTTCGTACATTATTTTAACAGACTTTACTTTGACATTAATTATAATGATATCATTGAGAAATTTAAATCCTTTACATTTGATGAGCAATGTCCTATTCTCTAGGAATGGAAGAGGAAGAAAATGTAATCTATTTGGGTCAGTTTGGGTTAACTCATAATCTTGTTAAAGCCTAAGTAAACCAACTATATCTTTGTATATGGCTGGTTAATACATGGGGTGTAAGGAGAATGTGTGTCTAATTTTTAAAATAATGTTTAGTTGCATTTTTAATTCATTTCAGTTTATTGTGCTGGTATGATAAAAAACATTTTGATCTAATGTTAAATAAATATCTACCTCTAAAATTATTATTAAATTCCCTAAGTGCACATTCAAAATAAAATACAATGTGGATATCTTTCTAAGTATGTTTGATCTGTTCCAATCATAGGGTAATGTCTTGACTCATGAAAGAATTGGATGTAAGGGAGGCAGAGTTGCACAAAGGCATTAGCCTTACTCACTCTTCCAAAGTCATTAATGTCCTTTGGTAAGACAAAAGGCAAGATGACTAGTTATGGATTTATTCATTTGTTCATTCATGATCAGGTCATCTAGATTTTCCTCTTTTTGCATTATGTTATACTTCTTGTATTAAACCCCAAAACATTGAAGAATCTCTTGGAAGAGATTTGTAACTTCTCAAATGATCTTGGCCTAAACTCCATAATCCATTAGGAAGAAAGCAAACAAGCAAAGTAAAGATGAAGAATACCTACTGCCCAGGTCATGCTATGTGGTACGCAGTACAAACAAACAATGCGTAGGGCAGAATTAAACAGATGACCAAACTAGATTTCCTTAAGGATATTCTAAAGATCACTTAATGACCTAAAACATCTTCCACAAGCAAAGTCTAACTTTTTAATACCAGTTCTGAGACTATATTATGGAATACTTCAGTAATTGAAGAAATAGAAATTAATATCACTTGGTGGTAATAGAGAAATACATAATTAATTTCGTTATGAAAACAATGATTTCCACAACTAGAAAAGAAATTAGAGAATCTAAGGTGTTTCATTGGGCATACTCCAACATAAACATTAGTTCATTCACTCAACAAATGTTACCAAAAGCTGACAACATTCTAGGTTAGATGGGATTTGAAAAGATTTGTAAAATATAGCCCCTACCCTCTACAATTGTATTATCTAGTAGGGGTTCAGTGGTATAAGGAAGCTTACAAACTAGCAAAGGGCCACATGGAATAATGGAAATAGCACTGAATGTAGCATTGGAAGAACTGAATTCAGTCCTAGCTGTGACAATGACTAGCTAACTCTAGGAGCAAGTCATTTAAAACTCTCATAACCTCAGTTTTCTCACTTGTAAAATGGAGATAATTGATTTCTAATTGCTTAATTAACAAGTTGCTGTGAGGAAAGAGTTTTGCAAAATTTAAGTACCATACAAATATAAGACTTGCTTTTATTACAGGAATGCCAACATCTTTATTGGGGGCAGCTAAGTGGCACAAGGAATAAAGCACCAGTTCTGACATCAGAAAGGATCAACTTCTCTGGAGTCAGGAGACCCTGAGTTCAAATCCAGCCTCAGACACTTAACACAAAAACTAGCTGTGTGACCTTGGGCAAGTCACTTAACCCCAATTGTCCTCCAAAAAGAAAAAAGGATCATCTTTACTAAGTTCATATCCAGCCTCTGACACTAGCTGTGCAACCCTGAGCAAGTCACTTAACTCTGTTTGCCTCAGTTTTTTCATCTGTAAAAACAATTGAGAAAGGAATCAGCAGCCACTCCAGTATCTTTGCCAAAAGAACACCAAATGGGGACACAAAGAACTGGACATGACTGAATAAGAATAATAACAACAACATCTCTATAATAACATATTGAATCTGGTAAGTTAATAGAGATCAAATGAAATTGTAGGATAATATATCAGTTACTTGAATAGGGTCCCCTAACTATCTCGGAATGATGATATTTTATGACTGCTACTTGATTACATGACATGCCCCTCTTAATACGGTATATGGAATTTATGCTTTTAATTTGGATTAATTTCAATTCAGCTTTAATTGCAGGAATTTGTGGCACCCTTCAAATTTGTTACATGACCCTAAAATGACACTATGTTAGAGAAGCACTCTCTATATAGACATCTGCCTTCCCCATCAGGACAACTGAAATATTATTTTAGGGGATTCTCCTATGTGACATCAAGAGAGCTACCTAACCCTAGTAGTTTCCTACACTATTTCCATAAATGTTTACTCCTGGTTTTCTAATGAATAGTTTGATATGAATACACTTTTAAGCAGCATAACATACATTTAATTTTTAAAAGCAAAATATTTAGGCTCTGTGAATTTATTTGAATAGCATGATGTGCTCCTGGTAATCCAGTTGACCTTTTTTTTCTCAATTTTAAGGGCAAAGAAAATGAATCCAAAATGAATACATGCAGAAAAGTCTTTGTGTCCTGCAAATAGAATCATCACATGTATGAGGAAGATTTCAAATGCAATCACAGCATGATCTGAGAGTGCTGTGTGAATGTATGCTATCATAGGCCATATTTCTGGAGAATTCTAAGAACTTACATGGCTACATGCACTTCCTGTGTGTGCAGCAGGTCTCACTAAGCTAACCTCCCTAAAATAAGTCATATGATAATGTCATTCTATCTCTGGGAATAAATGTTAGATACAAGAGCATTACATAACCAAGCAGGGCCTATTAACAGCCCTGGAAAAGATTCAGAGTAATTGTCAGCAAAATTTAGCTCTACTACTACTTAGGAAAATAAAACTACCAAAGGCATTAAAAAATAGTACATGGAATATTTGAGTAACAAGACACTTTAGGAGATCTCCATCTCCTCATCGCCATACCTTCGGGGCATATGTTCTCCCACTTCCAGATTGCCACTCCTCAGTTCAAAATTCTTCAGCAGCAACTTGTTGCCTGTACTATCAATTTCAGCATTCTATGTGCTCTCCAATTAGACCTACCCTACCTTTCTGGCCTTGTCTCATATTGTACCCCTATAGATACTCTATGCTCCACCAAATTGAACTAATTAATCTCTGACCCCTGAAGATGAATTCCTCTCACTATGTATTTATTCACACTATTCCCAGAATGTCTTCACATGCCCTTCACCTGTCAGTCATCTATATCCCTGTCCCACCCACTGCCAGTTATGACATTCCCTTCAAATTTCACATAGCACTTTGTTTTGTACCTCTCTTGTGTATTTAGTTCATGTTATTGTGTATTACAGTGATTTTAAAGTCTGATATCCCTTTAATGAGATACTTCAGGTTCCATGATGGCAAAAACCATGCTTTATTTCAGTTTGTATCTCTCCTTCTGACCACAATGCTCTTTACAGGATGGATGCTTTTAAAATATATACTGATTTAATTCAAGCTGATCCAGCCCCGACATTTGAAAGCTAAAGAAAGACCCAGACAAGATAACTGGATTACACCACATCACCCAACCAAAATGGGTGGGGAATTCAGAACATGACATCTATTCCAGCGCTCATCTTTCTGCAGCAAGGAAGCATAGAAGCAGAGTTAGTGTGGCCAAGGCCAAAGTCAATACCATTTGTCATGCCTAGAGTGCATCTAATGACACATTCAAGTGGCCTATAGCAATAGTAGCATTGAATGGCAGTAGTAGAAGGACTTGAAGAGAGGAAGTCATGGGTTTAAAATCCTGTGTCTGACACCTACTATTTTATGTGACCATGGACAATGAACTAATTAACCTCACTGATAAGATTCTTTTTCACTAGAATGTAAATGTATTGATAGTAGTGCACTCCTAAAGATTGGGAAGGGATGGGCTAACTTATGCCTTAACAGACTAAACCTATTCCTAACTATACACAGTCTTATTCTGGACCAAATTTCCAGTCCTCTAAAATTATAAATTTATAATATGAAGCAAAATATTAATGACCCTCCAATCGATCCTTCACAAAACTACTAAAGTGATATTCCTGAAACACATTTGAATAATCAGAGGCCATCTGAGACAGTAGGTAAAATTCCAGATTTGGAATCAGAGGACTTGTGTTCAAATACCAGCTTTAAAACTTTCTGACTATATGGCACTGGGCACTTGACCTCTGTGGGATTGTTTCCTCAGCTATAAAGTGAAGGTGATAGAAGACATCTATGGTCTCTTTCAAATTTGAATCTATAATCCTATGATCAAATATCACTTTTGTACTCAAGAAGCTCAAATAATTCCTTAATGCCACTAGGATAAAATATATATGTTATTTTGAAGTCCTTAACCATCCAGCTTCAGCCTACCTATCCAAGCTTATTGCATACACTTGTCATACACTTCTTGCCAAAATGATCACCAAAACAATCTACGTGCCTTTTCCCTATGTTACTTCAAACCCACCTGATAACTCTCTTCTTTGGTAGAGACTGTTTACTCAGTGTTCTGTGACTACATAAAGAGCAGAGTTGGCAAGAACTGGGAGAAGAGAGAGCCCTGACATTCTTGTTACCACTACCAAGAAAGAAGACATGTGGTTCCAGATTCTCTTCAGGGAGAAGGAAAAGAAATACTCTAGAAAAAAGCCAAGATATAGAGGAGTCAACACCCAGCACCTTGATCAGGTACTTCTCTCCAGGTCCAAAAACTAAAGACTTAAGAAAATTTCCACTTGGGTGATATCTCTATTGGTTGAGCTGAAATATCCTCCTCCCAGTAGGGGTAATCATTTACCTTGTGTATTTTCTGATATATTCTCACCTGTATAAAGTCTCTGGGTTTTGTCTGTTATTGGCTTACATAAAAAGGTTTACTTGCTATTCACTATGTGTGATCTTTGTGTAAGTGGAATGGTGGGATTTGAGGGGATGGTCTCAAGTACTGGATCTAAAGTTCAGGGTACCCCTTCAGCATTCAAGAGCATAACTTGGAAACTACATAATCATTAGGAACCACTGATCTAGAGAAAAAATTTTTTTTTTGTTCCATGAATGTCTTTCAACATCAACAAAAACATATAGTTTGAACTCACACTGTTCTTTTAGATTTAGTCATTAACTGTTTATAACAGTAACTTCAGTGATATTTTTTGCTGCAAAAAGATGCATATAAGAATTCATGTTATATAATTATATTATACAATATTTTATTCTACCCATAATTATGAAAACTCTTAACTATAAACTATAATAATAAAACAATTACACATAATCATACGGGATATTATATAAGAATTAACAAAATAAAAAACTGATCTAGCAGGATCTCTTCACTGAAAGAAAGCTTCATATTGAAGAGTTTTGTTTTACAGATTTTGTTGAATATGACAACATATAATGTTTTGTTGAAATTATTTATAATTTGGAATATGTTTGATATAATATAATAACCACATGTAAACTTAATTTCAAAATTGGACTTTTTAATCAGAATAAATATTTGTCATATTTGCTCATCAGCTGATAAACACTTAAATCCACTTAATCTATCATAATCATGTTTCTCTTTATGTCTTAAGTGTCACCTACCTTATACAAAGTTTATTCCCTATTTGTTGGTGCCCTTCCCCCTACTGAAATTACCTTGTATATATTCTGTACATCCTTATTTGTGTAAAGGTTTGCCACCCTGCAGATACATACATATACTTATGCATATGTATGTATTTGTATATTTGTGTAGGTATACATGTGCATATATACACATATGTATATATGTGTATACACATATATGTGTATTGCAAGTTCTTGCTGACAAGGGCTGAAGGAGGTTTGTCTTTGTATACCTAGTATTTAGTAAAGTAATATTGCTGGTCCCCTCACCTAGAGCCCTTTGCTTTCTTAATTCTACAGAAATGTGGGCTGTTACTCTATTAATTAGACTGTGATTAAGTATAGTATCTGACCTGTCCATTAGATGGAATTTTATTAATAACCCCTAACCCTACCTTGTAAATTTCTCTCTGATTCATTGTCAAAATAGTCTTCCCAAGAAACTGGAGTGTATGTGTTCGTAACCAAAGGGCACTTAATTGACAAATGCCTAAAGAAAGCTCTGTCTAATACTGTAGCTTCATTACATGGAATGGAGGGGAAGGAAAAGGAGACAAGAGAGGAGAGGAGGGGATAAAAGGAGAGGAGAAAGGAGAGAGAGGAGGATAGGAAAGGGACGAGAGAAAGGAAGAGATAGTAAGGGAGAGAAAATGGGAAAGAAGAGGTAAGAGAGGAAGAGAGAGGGAAAAAGAAGAGAAGGAAAGACAAGGGGAGACTAGGAAAGAAGAGAAGACTAGCAAGGGTAGGTGACACAAGGGAAGGCAAGGAAGCACTGGCATGGAATGACAATTATCTAACACGGGCCTTGTTAGACACCTGCCTTGGATAATACTGTAGGTCACAGATAAAACCATTTGGGAACATGGGAGGATGGTTACTCCTGTGATAATCAAAACAGAAGGCACTGTGGTCCAGTGGAAATAGCACTAGATTTGCAATCAGAGAAGTTTCAATCCTAGTCCTTCTACTTATCATCTGTATGAACCTGGACAACTCATTTAACTTTGCTTGGCATTAGTTTCCTTCTCCTTAAAATGAAAGAAATGTTCTCTGAGGGTTCTTCCAACTCATTTTTTAAAAATTCCTATTTAGGGGGCAGCTAGGTGGCGCAATGAGTAGAGCGTTAGCCCTGGAGTCAGAAGGACCTGAGTTCAGATCCGGCCTCAGACACTTAACGCACACAAACAAAAACCTAGCTGTGTGACCTTGGGCAAGTTACTTAACCCCAATTGCCCTCCAAAAAGCAAAAAAAAAAAAAAATTCCTATTTGACTCCCAGTAGCCAAGACGGCAGAATAAACAGTAAATTCCTGTAACTCTCTCATACTAACCTTCAAACAATAATAAAATAGATCCCCCAAAAGAAATACTGGAACAGCTGAATCCAAAGAAAGATGGGGTAAAACAAACTTTTAGCCTAAGAAATTTGGAAGATCTGCAAGAAAGGTCCATCTCACTCAGATGAAATGGTAATAGAGTCCAAGATAGGATGCATCCCAGCAAGCCAGCAGCAAGCCCCACCTTAGCAAATCAGGGGGAGATCTTGAGCCTCTGTGGTGGAGCAGGCAAATGCCAACATTAGTACCCTCCATATGCCTTAGTACAGCGATGGGAACCAGCCACCAGCCAGGTAGCACTTCAGAATATTCTTGGGCAAACAGGCAGCCTCCAGAGGCCAAACCACCATGTGCTTCAGTGTAGGTAGAGGGAAATGCAGAAACACCTCACCAGCCTCAGCACATGCCAGAAATCAGCACTAAGACCCCAGCTCAGTAACAGGTAAGCTGCCAAATCAATATGGCTTCCAGCAGTGCTATCCAATCCCCCACTCCTCCCCCTCAGTATAGCATCAGACATAAGGATCCATTGTGGACCTCAGAACAACATCATCAGAGCACTAGACAATGAGCTAGGACCTGAAGCCACTAGCACAAGAAATCTGAGACAGTGCCCCTTCCACCCCAGGTCCAGATCTCAAATTTGAAAGAAAGGAATAATGTCTACCCAAAAAAAGATGAGCAAAAAAAAACCAACAAAAAAAATTCTGACATATAAAATTATTATGGTGACAGGGAAGACAAATACACAAACTCAGAAAAGGACAGCAATGTTAAAACCCCTGTGGACAAAAACCCAAATTAAAATGGGAAGTGATTCAAGCCCAGAAAAGAGCTCATGGAAGAGTTCAAAAAGGAGCTTAAGAATCATGTAAGAGGCCCTTCCAACTTCCTCTGGCTTGCAGGGGCTGGATCTATGGCTTTAAAGTCATGGATATGAAGAACTCTAGCATGGTTACTCCCAAAAGAACTGTTTTATCTGTCAGTGCAAGAAAAATTAAGGACAATGCTGCAGATTGGCACAATTTATTATCAAAATGGGAGACTCTCAACAATATGGGGTTTTCCTTTGCAAATAAAATAGGAAACATCAAAATCAGTGCACTTACTGAAGACAAGGTAGAACTAGAATGCAACAGCATTCCTTCTGGCTTTCATTCTCAAAAGGTACATCCAAAATTTAATGAGGAACTTGAGATGTGCAAGGAACTTCATGACACCTTGGAAAACTTGTCTAAGGTACAGGTGAGAATGGAAAAGTTAACATCAACCACTAAAGGAATTTGTAACCTAGAAAATTACCATTGTGGAAACAGAAATTATCAAACACCCCTTTTCTACACATGGCCTACTACCTACTTCTGTGAAGTTTCCCATAAGCTTTCAGAAATGGACAAGAAGGAAATACTCCTCAAATGGATCATTGTTGAAGAACTCGCCCATGCTACAAACCAGCATCTCATTTTAAGCTACTTATCTATATGGTTGTACCAGCCATATATTGAGAACAGCAGTTTTGATGTGGAAAGGATGTTACTTGAAACTGGACATCGAGCATTATAAATTTTCCAAAATCATTTCATTTTTAAGTCCAAACTCCCAAAATCAGAATGAACCTCTTTCCAGATCTTATGATATAGGCCCATTGTTGCCTCATACATTTCCTTCCAGGGTCACAGCTCTACTACTTTTCTCCCTTACAGAATGAGTTGCTTTAATTCCACTTTACGTATCTCTTAACACCACTCTGGTATTAACTTTTAAGGTTAATGCTAGTCATCCATTCAGTACCTACTGTTAAAAACCATGACCCTCCTTATTTGACAAAACTAATAGGAAAACTGATTGTGTTTGGAAGAAAATATTTAGATCAGCATTTATTTCCACAATAAGTTCCAAATGGATTATTATTTTTTTAAAGCAGTAGGCCAATAATACCCACACATGGGGTGAGATCAGGAGAATGAAAGCAAATCCCTTTCACAATTATAAGCATATGAATTCTAAACCAAAGGATAGAGGTTGTAAGGGTTATGGGATTTAAAGATCTTCCATGCCCCATTGGACTTGCTGACATAGCAGGAAGGGGAGGGGCAAGAGGAAGCGGAAGAAGAGTTATAGTTTCGTTGGGGACTGTTGGTGGCCACAGCAACAGCAGTAACTGCCAAGGTAGAGGTCGAGGCCCAAACCTCTTTTTAAGCCAGCCAGAATTTCTGCTAAGGACTCTTGTTGGGGGCTGCCGGGAACTGGAACTGCAGGGGGCCGGAGCTGTTGTGAGCACGCTTCCTGGAGGATGAGCAGTTGCTGAGAGTCGGGAGAGAAGGACCTTTGCCTGAAGTAGCCTGTTCTGTTTTGAAGGCTTAAGAATGTGGTTGTTTACTGTGTTAACTACTTGTGCCAATTTCATAACTATCCTGATGGCTTTGACTTTCTGGTTTTGGGACTCGGTTATTTGGTATTTTAATAAATTCTCTGGCTTTATCCCCCATATAGAGAGACTGATATATTTTGTGATTAATAACCACATAAGCCTATTTATAATTGCCATAGGCATAGTGAATATTGCATTGTTAATACAGAGGTATAAAATTAAAATGCATGTGTACAAACAAAACCAAGAGAAACTAGATTGGGAAAAATAGTTTAATTAAATAACCGAATAAATTCTTCTACAGGAAACTTATACAAAAATATAAGACTAAGAACCATTTCCTACCTAAGTGTTCAAAAGATATGAACAAATGACCTTCAGAATTAAGAAATGCAATTAACAAAAAAAAAAATTACAGGAAATCACTAAGAGAAATGGACATTTAACAATACTGTTGCCAGGAGCTAATACACACTGGTGGCAGAGCTTTGCACTGGTCTAACCATTACAACACTTTGGAACTTTTCAAGAAAAGTTACTATTTGAACCCTTTGACCCAACTGTCTGTTTACAAGGAATGTAACAAAATGAGGTCAAAGAGGGATTGAGGTAAGGGAGAGCCCTGTTACTAATGGCACTTTTTGTGGAAGAAACAAGAAATTTGAGTTACTCAGAGAAACTAGGGAAGATGTGTATAAACTTATGTAGAGTGAAGAAAGCAGAATTAGGAGACATGTCTCATGGAATGAAAAATACTAAAAACAATTCAGGTGAAGGTAAATAATGAATATTAATCAGAAGACTGACAAGACATGTTTTTTCTCTCAGCAGGTTGATGGGGGGTTTTGGGTATAGACAGTGTGTCAGCAGTGTGTTATTTTCATTTGCTTAACTGTTTTTGTCACAAAGAAGGATGGGGGGGCAGAGATAAATATATAAAGGCTAATTCTAAAGAAAGCAATTAGTTGTTTTTTTAAGTCCTTTTTCAGATATTTGTAATTGCTCATCCAGCTCTATTTTCAAGCCCTCAAAAAGTAGCATAGCAGTCAACAGTTTACTGGATTTCAGGGACAGAGATCTGTGACCTGGGTTCAGATGCTGCTTTTTATACTTACTGTGTGACCACAGGCATGGTACTTAATACATCATTAAAGGGAAAATAACATCACCTATGACTCCTAACTCATGGAATTATTTTAACACCCAAGCAAGTTAATGTGTATCAAAGCACTACAAATTTTTAAGTTTTATGCTGGCAATTATTCTCCTTAAAAATGCATTTGTGCCTACTCTGTACTTCCACCAGATTTTTATTTTGTTTAATGCCCTGAAAACCTTTAGTTTGGCTTCAAAGTGCCAAAGCTTCTTCCTTCCTTTTAAACTCTCACCTTTTCTTTTTGATAATCCTTTGCTGGATTGGCTTTTCTTCTTAGGTCTCTCTTTCCTTTCTTTTTTTTTTTTGCCCACAGTTAGTCAACATACAGCAAAACATAGGATAATGTAAAGGGAAAAGCACTGAATTTTGATAGTCACAAGGCCTAACTTTGAATTATGGATCAATTAAATATTTCTAGGTCCACTGATAAATCACAGCTAAGAAGCTCTATAATGAATCCAACTTTAGAATTCTGAATTTTCTTCCTATACTACCTATTATTTTTTGCAGACTAATTATAAATATCAAATAACCGTGGTCATGAACTTATTTTGAAACTGTAACTTGGGAAAAATACTTTGTACATAGGAGGCACTTAATAATTTATTTGTTATATGAATAATAGAAAGCTAGCTCTGTAATATTAGTGATTATTGTCTCAACCCTAAAAACTTGTGGCTCATTATGACTCATGAAATATGGCATTCATCCATAACACTTTTCTCAAATTTTATTATTAAACATGAATGTGCCACTGCTTCTATTCTGTACAAAATTACCAAGGATATAACTTTATTTTTCTAGGATAAAAACTATCATGGTCCAGTGCCTGCATTTATTTTATGAGCTACATATATAGACATACACACACACACACACACAAACACACACGCAAACACACATGCATTTTTTACCATTTCCAAGGCTGAGGTAGTTCATTTAATAATTAATAGATTTATCCAAAATTGGAAAGGGGGGTAGAAGATAACGAGAAAACAAGTGAAAATAAATATTTAAAATTTGTAAATAAAAAAATTTAAATTTTGTAAATGCCAAATAAAGAATGCTTTAATTACTGCTAAAAAAAAGAATCATATAAGAGGGGTGGATACAGGATGGCAGAGTAAAAGCAGGAACATGTCTGAGCTCCCACTCCAACCTTCTAGAATACCTGTAAACAGACTTTAGAGCTACAGAACCAACAAAGTGACAGAGAGAAACAAATCCTCACTGAAGGCAGCTGGAAGGTGAACAGGAAGGGCCTATCAGACAGAGATGGGAGGCAAGCACAGTCCTGCATGAGTTGTGTGGTCCCAGAACCGGGATGGCCCTGACCAGGGCCATAATCAAAGAAAGAACCCAGAAATCATCCTTCAAGGAAATTCTCAAGGAAAATTGCCCTGATATTCTAGAACCAGAGGGCAAAATAGAAATTGAAAGAATTCACCTATTGCCTCTTGAAAAAAGATCCCAAAAAGGAAACTCCTAGGAATATCATAGCCAAATCTCAGAGTTCCCAGGAAAAGGAGAAAATATTACAAACTGTCAGGAAGAAAATATTTGAGTGTAGTGGAAACACAATCAGAATAACACAAGATCTATCAGCTTCTACACTAAGGGATCAAAGGGTTTGGAATATGACATTCCACAGGTCAAAGGAGCTAGGATTAAAACCAAGAAGCACCCACCCAGCAAAACTGAATATAAAGCTTCAGGGGAAAATATGGTCATTCAGTGAAATAGAGAACTTTCAAGAATTCTTGAAGAAAAAAAAAAAAACCAGAGCTGAACAGAACATTTGACTTTCAAACACAAGAAGCAAGAGAAGCATCAGAAGGTAAACAGGAAAAATAAATCATAAGAAGTTGAACTATTTATATTCTTATATGGAAAAATGATAATTGTAATACATGAGACTTTTCTCAGTATGAGGATAGTTGAAGGGAATACACACACACACACACACACACACATACACACATATGTATATGTATGTATACATACATATGTATAGGTGGGTGCATGTCTGTATAAATACATATATAAGGGTGTGTATAAGTGTGTACATGTATATATAGACAGAGGGCACAGGATGAGTTGAATATGAAGGGATGGTATCTAAACAATAAAATTAAGAGGTGAGAGAGGAATATAATGAGATATGGAGAAAGGGAGAGATAGAATAGGGTAAATTATCTTATATAAAAGAGGCAAGATGAAACTATTAAAATGGAGGGGAAAAGCAGGAAGGTAAAAGAGAATGGGTCAACCTTACTCTGATTGAATTTGGCTTAAGGAGGGAATGATATACACATTCATTTAACACACACACACACCCTTATAGGGTATCTTACCCTACAAGAAAGTAGGGGGGAAGGGGATGAGAGGGGAGATGATAGAAAGAAGAACAGATTGGGGGAGAGGGTAGTTAGAAGCACACACTTTTGAAAAGAGACATAGTCGAAGTAGAAAAGAGAATAAGTCGGGGGCAGGATAGGATGGAGGGAGGTATAACTAGTCTTTTACAATACAACTACCATGGAAATGTTAGAAGCAAACATTTTTGAAAAGGGATATATAGGGTCAAAGGAGAAAATCGTATAAGTGGGGGGCAAGATAGGATAGAAGGAAATATAGTTAGGATTTCATAATATAACTACTATGGAAACATTTTGCATAACTATACATGTACAACCTGTATCAAATTGCTTATCTTCTGAGTGGGGGTAGGTGAGGAGGGAAGAAGGTAAAGAATCTGGAAATCAAAGTTTTAAAAACAAATGTTAAAAAAAATTGTTTTTGAGGGCGGAGCCAAGATGGCGGAGTAGAAACAGCTCATCCAAGCCACTCTGCCCCCAGATTCTCCCCAAACTATGTAAAAGGGGACTCTGAACAACTTCTGGGGCCCCAGCACCCACAGAACAAAACAGAGAAGCTAAGCTCCCGCTAAGGACAGCCCAGAAGCCCTGCAGGAAGGACCAGCACAGCACTCTGGGAGCAACCAGCGAGCAGCTCGCAGAGTGAGGGGAGCCGAGCCAAGCGGAGCCCAGGTCCCCATGAGCCAAGGTTTTAGCCCCAGGGCAGCAGGGCCAGCAGCTGGCTGGAGAGACCCCAGAAAAACAGCAGAATTATCAACATAGACATGCCTAGGACAAACTAAGAGGTTAGTGCCTTATGGACTTTGGGACCAGTATTTGGGGAATGCGTCGGCTTCCTCCCCTGGGGGCTAGAAGCCGCTGAGGAGACACGCCATTTTGTAGTTTTCAGAGGCAGCTCCAGCTCCCGGCCTGTGAACTGTAGGGAGATCCAGCTATCAGTCTTGGGGGTAATCGCTCTTGCTTTAACCTCCCTGGATCTGGATTGTGATCTGGGGTGGAAGTTGTGGGTGGGTTTACAGCTTGTCAGAAACGGAAGTTGCCCTCCCACACGTTCTGGACGAAAATTACCCTATCTGTCGGCAAAGACATACTGTGGCAACAAGCCCAAAAGTCAAGTAATTAAGTGGCAACATGGCAAGGCAAAGGAAACAGAAAAATGCAACCCTAGACTCCTATTTTGGGGGCATAGAGCGGGAAAATGACTGTGAGATCAGAAGTCCTGCTCCAAAAGCCCCAGAGGAAAACATGAGCAGGTTGCAGGCCATAGAGGACCTTAAGAAGGACTTTAAAAATCAAATAAGAGAAGTGGAGGAAAAATTGGAAAGAGAAATGAGAAGGATGCAGGAAAAGTATGAAATGAGGGTCAACAGCCTGACTGAGGAAAACAACACCTTAAAAAATAGACTGACTCAAATGGCAAAGGAGGCCCAAAAGGGCAATGAGGAGAAGAATGCCTTAAAAAGTCGAATTTGCCAGATGGAAAAAGAATCTCAAAAGTTCACTGAGGAGATTCATTCCTTCAGAGTTAGACTGGAGCAAATGGAAGCTAATGACTTTATGAGAAATCAAGATGCTGTTAAGCAGATCCAAACAAACGAAAGATTAGAAGGCAATGTGAAATATCTCATGGGAAAAACCACTGACCTGGAAAATAGATCCAGGAGAGACAATTTAAAAATTATTGGACTACCTGAAAGCCATGATCAAAGAAGGAACCTAGAAATCACCCTTCAAGAAATTCTCAAGGAAAATTGCCCTGATGTTTTAGATCCAGAGGGCAAAACAGAGGTTGAAAGAATCCACAGATCACTGCCTGAAAAAGATCCCAAAAAGAAAATCCCAGGAATATTATAGCCAGGTTCCAGAATCCCCAGATCAAGGAGGAAATACTACAAGCAGCCAGGAAGAAACAATTTCAATATTGTGCAAACACAATCAGAATAACCCAGGACCTGGCAGCTTCTACACTGAGGGATAGAAGGGCATGGAATATGATATTCCAGAGGGCAAAAGAACTGGGAATGAACCCAAGGGTCACCTACCCAGCAAAGCTGAGTATTTTGTTTCAGGGGAAAATATGGTCATTCAGTGGAATAGAGGACTTTCAAGCATTCTTGAGGAAAAAACCAGAATTGAATAGAAAATTTGACATCCAGACACAAGAAGGAAGAGATGCCTGAGAAGGTAATCAGGGAAAAGAAATCAAAAGGAACTTATCAAAGTTGAACTATTTACATTCTTATATGGAAAAACAATAACTGTGACTGATGATATCTTTCTCACTATGAAAATAATGGAAGAAGGGTGTGTGGTCATATGAATACATATTTGAATGTGTGTGTATATGGTTACAGTTATATATGGATAGAGGGCATAGGTTGAATTTGTTGGGAAGGGAGAATACTCAAGGGATGAAATTATGAGGTGAGAGAGGAAAGTGGCAAGAGGAGATGGGGAGAGACAGGGTAGGGTAAACTATCTCATGTAGAAGAAGCAAGGGGAAGTGGTTGCAAGGGGGGAAGAATAGGAAGGCAAAAAGGCAAAACCACATTCTCATTGAATTTGGTTCAGGGAGAGAATGACATACATACTAAATGGGATATCTCAACCTGCAGCAGAATAGGGGGAAGGGGGATGAGAAGAGGGAAGATGGATGGGAGGGCATCCTTGGGGTGAGGGGAGGTTGGAAGTACCCACTATGGAAGAGGGACAGGATCAAGTAGGGAATGGACCAGGTGGGGGGTGGGATGAGGGGGAGGGAATTATAAGCAGCCTTGTACAATATATCTACTATGATAATGTGTTGCATAGCTAGACATGTACAACATATACTGAATTACTTATCTTCCCAGAGGGAATGGGTGACAAGTGAGGAAGGAGAAATTCGAGGTCTTAACATTAAATGTTTCAAATATGTATAAATACTATTATTAATACTCTTTTGCTTGTAATTGGGAGATAAGATGTGCAGGCATTGGGACACAGAGATTCACCTTCCTCTAATGGAAAAGTCGAAGGGGGTATGGAAGAAGGTATGGGAGAGAGCAGATTGGAGGAAGTGATATCTTGCAGGTTTGCTATTCTGGGAGGGTGGGTAGGGGAAAAACAGGGGGGTGGGAAATGATTGTAACTCAAAATCTGGCAGAAATGAATGATGTAAAACAGAAGTTAATAAAGCATTTGTTTAAAAAAAAAAGAAATATTGCCTCAGTTACAGATCTGACCTGAAAATATTCTTAACCAGTAATACTAATAAAAACTCACATTTGTAAAAAAAAAATTGTTTTTGCATGCAACTGGGAAATAATACAGGCATTGGGGTTGTAGCAGCAAGCACCCCAATATCCCCAGGTTGACTGCCAACACAGGTTCTTAGATCTGCTGTTCAAAAGGAAAGCAACTCAAAATGGGTTAACAAGCTTACTTTAATCAAACAAACATATATTACTTAGTTCAGGAGGAAAAGGTCAGCACCCCAAACTTCAGAGAATACAGACAGATCAAACAGGCTTCCAAACGGTCCAACCGTTATTAATATCAAAATCACAGTTACCAGAGAGGGAAGCATCAACATCTGGGTTTTCAAAGTCGGTGGGGGGACTCTCAACAATGGCTTCCCAGAGTCTCATCTGGTCAAATCACACAACACTTCTCAAAGTGAGTCCCAAAGCAAGGCCTCAAATCAGGGATTATATAGTCTTCTCCTGGCTCAAAGAATGTAACCACCCTCTTGCCCCACTGTCCAATCACACAGCATCAAGGTGTGGTCATTCCTGAAAACCAAGCCTCCTACCACAGGCTTCATGTGACCACATTCAGCCTATTAGGAGGCAGAGTAAATTTTCAAATTAAGGAAGGTTTTCAGAGTCTCTTAAGTCAATCAAAGTCTCTTAAGCCAATCAAAGGGCCTAGGGGCATGTAATGGAAATGCAAATTTAAAGATCTTCCCTGCCCCTAGCTTAAGTGCACCTGGAGCCTGTGGTGGGAGGCTTGTTTTTCAGAAAAGCCCACACCTTGATACTTTGTGATTGGGCAGTGGGTCCAGAAGGTTGTTACATTCTCTGAGCCAGGAGAAGGCTATATAAACTCTGATGAGAGGCTTTGCTTTGGGGCTCACTTTGAGAAGTGTTGTGTGATTTGACCAGATGAGACTCTGGGAAGCCGTTGTTGAGAGCCCCCCGGCTTTGAAAACCCAGATGTTGATGCTTCCCTCTCTGGTAACTGTGATTTGGTTTGATGTAATGTTGGGACAGTTTGGAAGCCTGTCTGATCTGTAAGTTCTGTAACTCTGAAGTTCGGGGTGCTGACCTTTTTCCCCTGAACTAGGTAATGTGTGTTTGTTTGATTAAAGTAGGCTTGTTGACCCATTTTGAGTTGCTTTCCTTTTGAAAAGCAGATCTAAGAACCTGTGTTGGCAGTCACCCTGGGGATATTGGGGTGCTTGCCGCTACAGGGTAGGGAAGATCTTCAAATCTGCATTTCCATTACAGGGGTATAGAAATCTATTTTGCCCTACTAGAAAGTTAGAGGGGGTATGGGGAGGAAATAAGAGAGAGTAGATTGGGAAAAGGGTATTTAGTAGGCTCACCATCTTGGGGTGGGTGTAGGGGAAAGACGGAGAAAATTTATAACAAAATCTTGTGGAAATGAATGTTGAAAACTAAAAATAAACTTTAAAAAATGAAAATAATAAAAATTATTATTCTTTATGGAATACAAAAGAATGAAAAAATAAGAATCATATAAAAGAGGTAAAAGAAAAAATAGGAAAATAAATGAGTGATAAAAAAATTATGAAAAGAAGCAACGTCTTTCAACATTGCTTAAAAAGTAGAATTGGCCAAACGGAAAAGATATTCACAAATCCACCAAAGGAAATAACTCCTTAAAAAGAATAATTGAGCAAATGGGAAAGAAATACAAAAACTATTTGAGGAAAACAAAATCTTAAAAGTTAGAATTGGAGAAGTGAAAGATAGTGTCTCTATGACACATTAAGAATCAGTTAAACAAATTCCAAAAAATGAAAGAAAATGTAAAATACCAACTGGGAAAAATAACTGACCTGGAAAATAGATCCAGGAGAGACAATTTCAGAATCCTTGGACTACCTGAAAGCCATAATAAAAAGGAGGACCTGGACAGCATCTTTCAAGAAATTATTAAGGACAACTGCCCTGATGTCCTGCAAACAGAGAGCAGAATAGGCATTGAAAAATCTCCCAATTACCTCAGGGAAAAGATACCCAAATAAAACCCCCAAGGAACATTATAGCCAAATTTCAGTACTATCAGGTCAAGGAAAAAATACTACAAGTGACCAGAAAGAAACAATTCAAATATAGGAGAGTAAAAAACAGGATCACACAGGGCTCAGTAGTCACAACATTAAAGGATTAGAGGGCATGGAACATGATAATCTAGAGGGCAAAGGATCTATGATTACAACTATGAATCACTTGCCTAGCAAATTTAAACAAAATGAATCAAGGGGGGGAAATGATCATTAAAATAAATAGAAGTCTTTCAAGCCTTCATAAGGAGAAGACCATAACTAAACCAAAAATTTGACCTCTAATATCAAAGCTCAAGAGAAGCATTAACAGGTAAAAAGGGGGAAGAAAACATAAGGGATTTGAGTGGAGCTAAACTGTTTACACCATGACAACAGAAGATGATACTTGTAACTTTTAAAAATTTTTATCACTAACAATACAGATAGAAGAAATGTACACAGACTTAAGATGCGGGTATAAGGTAAATTTAAAGGATTGACATAAAAATTTAAGGAATGAGAAAGAGGAATACAATGGATACAAAGGAAGGGAGAGCTAGAATGGGGTAAATTATCTCACATGAAGATGGGAGACAGTCCTATTACAGTGAAGGGGAAGATGAGAAGGTGGGTGAATGGGTATCATCTGAACCTTACTATCATCAGTATTCGTCAAAGAGGGAATAATATATGCAACCAGTTGAATGTAGAAATCTATCTTACCAAACAGGGAAGTAGGAGGGAATGAGATTAAGTAAAGGGATGGGGGGTAGAGCAGGAGTAGTAAACCAGTGGATCAGAGGTGGTAAACAGAAGCAAAACACTGCTGAAGTTGGAAAGGATGAAAGGCGAGAGAGGAAAACAGGAGGAATAGGATGGAAGAAAATAAGTAGTAGTAATCATAACTGTGAATGTGAATGGAATGAACTCTTCCATAAAATGGAACCAGATAGCAGAGTGGATCAAAAAAATAGAAACGTACAATATGTTGTTTACAAGAAACACACTTGAAACAGAGAAACACACACAGAATGAAGGTAAGAGACTGGAGCAGAATATATTATGCTTCAGCTGAAATTAAAAAGGCAGGGGTAGCAATCGCTGATCTTACACAAAGTAGAAGTAAAAATAGATCTAATTAAAAGTGATAAAGAAGAAAACCACCTTTTTTGGAGTGGGGAAAGGCAGAGGAATTGGGTTTAAGTGACTTACCAAAGGTCACATGGCTAGTAAGTGTGTCAAGTGTCTGAAGTCCAACTTGAACTCAGATCCTTCTGACTCCAGAGCCAGTGCTCTATTCACTGTGCCACCTAGCCACCTCAGAAAACCACATCTTTCTAAAAAGTACCATAGACAATAAAGCAATCAAATTAAAAGAATGTAAAATAGATCATTTCGATCATATTAAATTGAAAAGCTTTTGTATGAAACAGTCAATGCAATCAAGATTAGAAGGGAAGTAAAAAACCAGGAAAGAATTTTTACAACCAGGGTCTCTGATAAAGGCCTCGTTTCTAAAATATATAGAGAATTCAGTCAAACTTATAAGAATATAAGCCATTACCCCAATTGATAAATGGTCAAAGGATATGAACAGGCAGTTTTCAGAGGAAGAAATTAAAGATATCTATAGTCATAGGAAAAAATGCTCTAAATCACTATTGATTAGAGAAATGCAAATTCTTAGGTACCACATTAAACCTGTCAGATTGACTAACATGACAAAACAGGAAAATTATAAATGCTGGAGAAAATGTGGGAAAGTTGGAACACTAAAACATTTTTGATGGAATTGTGAACTTACCTAACCATTTGAAACCATGCCCAAGGGGCTATAAAAATGTGCATCTTTTGACCCAGCAAGATCACATTTAGGGCTGTATCCCAAAGAGATCAAAAAAGGGAGAAAAGGACCAACATGGACAAAAATATTTATAGCAGTTCTTTTTTGCTGTGGCAAAGAATTGGAAATTGAAGGGATACCCATCAATTGGGGAATGGGCAAACAAGTTGTGGTATATGAATGCAATGGAATGCTATTGTGCTGTAAGAAATGATGAGCAGGAGGATTTCAGAAAAACCTGGAAAGACTTAAAAGAACTGATGCTGAGTGAGGGGATCTCCAGGAAAACATTACACACAGCTAAAGCCACATTGTGCAATGACTAACTTTGATAGACTTGTTTCTTCTCAGCAATGCAAGGTGCTAAGACAACTGCAATAGGCTCATAATGGAAAATGATATCTACATACAGAGAAAGAACTACAGAACCTGAATGCAGATAGAAGCATACTATTTGCTCTCTCTATTTTCGTTTTGTTTTCTTTTATTTTTTTTCTTTTCTTCTTTCACATGATTCATTCCATTGGTTACAATTATTTGCAATATGACTAATATGAAAATACATTTAATGTGAATGTATATGTAGAACCTATATCAGATTGCATGCCATCTTGGGGAGGGGAGAAGGGAAAAAGGAGGAGAAAATCTGGAACTCAAAATCTTGTGGAACTGAATGTTGTAAACTAAAAGTAAATAAATAAATTGTGGGGGGGGGGGAGAAGAAAAGCTTTTGTATAACAAAAACAATTCAACCAAGATTAGAAGGAAAGCAGAAAGGTAGGAAACAATCTTTACAGCAAATATCTCTGATAAAGGACTCATTTCTCCAATATAGAGACCTGAGTCAAAGTTATGTGAATACAAGAAATTCCCAGTTGATAAATGGTCAACGGATATGAATAGGCAGTTTTCAGATGAAAAAATCAAAGATCTTTATAGGCATATGAAGAAGTACACTTTTGATTAGAGAAGTGAAAATTAAAACAACTCTGAAATATTACCTCACATCAAACAGATTGATTAATATGAGGAAAAAAAGTAAAATGATAAATACTGGAGAGGATGTGGGAAAATTGGGACACTAATGCACTTTTGGTGGAGTTGTGAACTGATCCAACCATTCTGGAGAACAATTTGGAACTATGCCTCAATGGACAACCAAACTGGGCATGCTCTTTGATCTAGCAATATTACTACTATGTATATATCCTAAAGAGACCATTAAAAAGAGAAAAGGACCTACATGTGTAAAAGTATTTATAGCAACACTATTCATTTTGGTAAAATATTGGCATTTACTTTTGCTTTTGGAGGGGGGAAAGCAGGGCAATTGGGGTTAAGTTACTTGCCCAAGGTCACATGGCTAGTTAATGTTACATGTCTGAGGCCAGATTTGAACTCAGGTCCTCCTGACTCCAGGGTGGGTGTTCTTTTCACTGCACCACCTAGCTGCCCCTAAAATATTGGAAATTGAAGGGATGCCAATAAATTGGGCAATGGCTGCACAAGCTGTGGTATATGAATGGAATAGAATATTATTGTACAATAAGAAATGATGAGCACTATACATAAAACTGCAAATTTATTATGTAAAACTTGATATTCCTTTCAAATATGTGATAAAATTATCATGTAAATTTCTTTTTTTTCCTTCATTCTTCCCTACCCACCCAAGACTTAGAGATGGCTACCATTGGACACAAATATGTATGTATGTATGGTGTGTACATATATGCATTTATGTACATCATTTTATTTATCAATTCTTTCTCTGGATACAGATAGTGTCTTCATAGGTCCTTTGCAATTAATTTGTATACTTATGATAATCAAAAAGACTTATTCACTCAAAGCTGTTCTTAAAACAATATTGATATTACTGTATACAATATTCTCTTGGTTCTGCTCACTTCACTCTTCATAATCTCATGCAAGTCTGTGTTTTTCTAAGATCATCAAGTTCATCAATTCTTATAGCACAGTAATATTTCCTCACAATCATATACCACAACTTGTTCAGCTATTCCCCAATTAACTATCCCTGCTATTCCCAGTTCTTTGCCACCACAAACAGAACTGCTATAAATATTTTAGGACATAGCGGTTCTTTTCCTTTTTCCCTAATCATCTTTGGAAATAGACCAAGTAGTGGTATTTCTGGGTCAAACCTTTTCTTTCCTAATTATTGCCTAGTCTTCCTGTATATGGCTTGTTTGTTTATATTAATTTCCTCATTGTCTACCCCATTGGGCTTATGAGCTCCTTGAGGTCAGGAACCATCATTTACCTCACTTTTTTTTTTAATTCCCAGCACTTAGCACAGTGTCTGGCCCACAATAGGCACATAATAGATGTTTATTAACTGGATGGCAGAATTACGAAGGTTTAAAGAATAGACAGGTGACAGACTGTCTCTCTGCCCATGTTCTGCATTTCAGTCACATCAATGTATCTAAGAACCCCCCAAAGAAATACTTTGTAACAAGATGAAAACAGAGCAGAAATTCTCAAAGATGTCAATATCCTAGACAGTGAGTGACTCTAAGAAGACAAAATTCAATAGGATAAATGAACTTATGCAGGTCTGAAAAAACACATAGGAAACAAAGTTCATGAAATTTTTATTGGAATGCTAGTTCAATATGAGTTAATGATGTGCAAAGAAAGCCAAAAAGGTATAGTCTCACTATACAGTATTACGCTCTGGGAACCACATTTTAAGAACATTGCAAGATACTCTCTCCTCCTTTGCCTTTTATGACTCTATAAATTTGCCTTTGTATACACACATAACCCCATTAATATATGCTCACATACAGGGTGTCCCTAAAGTCTGGACACACAGGAAATCTCATAACTATGCATATTTTCAAGAAATGACATGAATGAAATTTTCAACAATGCTATTTAATAAACATAAATTTTAACCATGACAGTTTCATATAGAATAAAGCCTTTCATTAGCTATTGGCGATTATTTTCTATATTAAAGAGATTAATTTAATTTAATAAATTAATGAAATTTCCTATGTCTCCTATGTCTTCCTATGAAATCTCATTTATGCTAACTAAATAGAATGTTGTTGAAAATTTCATTCATGTCATTTCTTGAAAATATGCATAGTTAATGAGATTTCCTATGTGTCCAGACTTTAGGGACACCCTGTATATGCACATATGTGTGTATGCATATATATGTTTAGAGTATATCCTATTACATATATAAGCACAGGCATGTATATGCATGTATACATGCACACCATCAATATATGTGTATATATACTCACATACATGTGTATATATCATGTAGAATGTGTGTGTTTTATACACTATTACATATATGCATGTGTGTATGTGCATACACACCACTAATATATGTGAATATATACACACGTGTATACTATATATGCGTTTGCTTATACTATATATATGCATGTTCATACTATATATGTACACATACACACAGGTACACAGACACATACATACACATTACTTGCTCTGCTTGGTCCCTAGAGGTCAGCACTGGAAACAAGTGGTGGAATTTGCTGAGAGGCATTTTTGGCTCAATATAAGAGTATCGTTCTAATAATTAAAGCTAACCAAGTAGAAGGAATTTCCATAAGAGAAAGTGGGTTCTTATTCACTAGAAGTATTTCTGCATAAGTTGGATAACCATTTGTCAAAGATGTTTTAGAGAAGAAGGTCTTGGATTCATGAATAGATTTCAGGGGGTTCATGAACTGGATGAGAAAAACAATTACATCTTTTTTTCAATGTACTAGTTTTCTTTGCAGTATAAGTTTATGCACTAAAAAATACATGATTCTGAAATAGAATCTATGGGTGTCACAAGGTCACTCAAGGGGTCTTTGGTGCATTTAAAGGGTAATCCTCAGAAATAAATTACATTTAATGACCTCTGGTTTTCTTTTGAAATTTGAGGCTTTATAGTCCCATGGTTTCATTTCTCTTCTTTCTGTTTAAAAAACAATTCTAAAATCTGTAGAATGATATATAAATTTGGACTATCCTGCTTCATAAGCATCTGGTTTTGAAAGTGAGGAGTAAAGCATCACTAATGTTATGGACAACATTCCTTTGAATCTAAAGAGAATTTCCTTATAAAGTGCTGCTGCCCCTGCCTTTCTTCCCTTAACTGTTTTCTCGATAAATGATCTCTCCATCTAGTTTTAACCAGAGTAAACTATTTCCTGAAACTTTTCAAATATTGTCTGCCTAGATATGCTTTTATTTTCCTTTTGGAAAATAGTTCCTAAATTACTTCTAAAAGGACCTTTGCCTTTGAGAGAGGGAGAGAGTTTTGCTCACTCTGAAATAAATAATGCCCTTTGGCTTTGTAAGCAAAAAACACAAAGGTATGTGATTTATGAATGTCATCTTTGACAGGGAGCACGCTCTTTTGCTATGGTATTCCCAAATGAGCATCTTAAGACTTTAAAAAAAGGGCCAGAGATCTGGAGAGTTCAGAAAGAGCAACAGTAACAAAAGACCATCAGGGAAGATTTGCAAGGTAGGTGACATTGCTTTCAATGCAGCAAGCCTGAACACCAAGTGGGTCAGTGTCCACAATAGAGCAATCATGAAGATATGAATTGTTAAAAGAGTCCTAATGAGAGAGAAACAGTGGAGTGAAATTGAGCAAATAAAAACTTAGGGAGAGGATCTGAAAGGAAAAAAATCCAGCAAATAATATTTTTAGACAGTGGGATAAAATGAAATATTTTCGAGACAGTGGTCATAGTCCTAATATTTGAGACCTCTAACTCACTCCCATCTTAATGATATGTTGTAAGGAACTGCCACCCAATAGCAGAGGATGAACAAGATAACCTACTAAGTCTTTTCAGGCTTTAATATCTATGATTGTATGATTCTGTTCCAGTACAGTAGTTTAGTCTATCTCAAGTGTGTAATACACTTCAATTGTGAAGTACTACAATTTCAATACTAATATGTTTGAAGGGCCAGACTTGCTCCTTAAGTATCTGGCAGAACTGTTGGAATAGCTCCTGACAAAGCAGTCTCTTCTCTTTGTGTGTGTGTGTGTGTGTGTGTGTGTGTGTGTGTGTGTGACATGTGCACTTTCTTATAGAAGAGAGCTACAAGAATGCCCAGGCTTCATTTATTAATTTTTTGACAGCCCAATGGATTGAAAACAGGAGAGAAGGCGGGGGGGGGGGATTTTAAAGAGACATATTATTTTACATAAAGGGTTTCAGATTTCTAAAGTGAAACATTTGCCAGCACCAAAGCTCTGATCATCAATGTGCTTTCAAAAAGTCTCTCTCTCTCTGACTCTTTCTATCTCTCTCTGTCTCTCTGTCTCTGTCTCAGTCTCTCTGTCTCTCTCTGTCTCTCTGTCTCTCTCTCTCTCTCTGTCTCTCTCTCTCTCCCCCAAAATTATCATACCAAGACATTTGCAGTGTCTCAATAATGTTTGTAGTTTGACTGCTATGTTGCTATGTTTCTATTTAGCAATACAACCCATGTGATTTGCTT
Source organism: Gymnobelideus leadbeateri (assembly GCA_011680675.1). Taxonomy (NCBI): domain Eukaryota; kingdom Metazoa; phylum Chordata; class Mammalia; order Diprotodontia; family Petauridae; genus Gymnobelideus; species Gymnobelideus leadbeateri. The sequence continues at coordinate 157,717 of WOXC01008033.1, forward strand.
CCATCACAGAGCTCATATTTTGTGTCCAGTTGCAATAAGGAATGAAAAAATCTCTGGTAACCTTCTCTTTGATTCAGGCTGTGCACTGTGGGTTTTTCCCACTTTGGAAATGTAATTTTTGAACTCCAGGTCATCCTCTTGATTACTAGTAAAGATGAAGGAAGAGAAAGGATGCACTGACTCAATTACATCAGCTCCATTTTCAAGCATGGAGTTTCCTTTGAAGGTGATAGGAGCTCCCAACTCAGTCTGATCATTCAGTTGGACAAGGAGCAAGATGGGAAATGAGTCCCAGAGACAAAGGCAACTCAAAGGCTCTCACTCACTGATATCATGGGCTGCGAGGAGCGTTTCTCATTTATCCCTGTTAACTCTTATTCTGTCATTCTCAGGGCACTTGAAAGGAAGAAAATAAAAATGTAATATACTGGCTAGACCAGTAGATTCATTATTAACCTTTCAGTTGATTGAGTCCTTTCACTACTCAAAGCTAAAATGAGTTCTGGGTCTCTGTTCACTTCAGGGATTACCGTTCAGACTCCGTTGCCAATACTTACATGGTCAGAGGAATGTACAGGCAGCCTTGCCCAACAATGTACAATTCTTCTCATAGGAAAAACAAGAATACACGTTATCAATTTCCTCATAGGAGATACTTTCATCTTTTCCTCATCCACAAATAACAAGTTGGATTGAATTTCATTACTTAAAAGTAGTTTTCTCACTATCCAAAGATAGGAGGAAAGAAATGGAAGATAAAAAATAAAATAAAAGACATTTCAGCCTCTTTTAGTTTTAAGACATCTACTCTAGTGGTGTCACATTCATCATGGGAGGCCTGGGGATAAAAAGCAGTAGGGAAACAAAGGGAGTTAATGGGAACAAACCTGAGCATTTTCACTAATGGGTTGAAAAAGAAATGTCAACAGAGAGAAACCTCAGGCTCACTCCATTGGTGGTTCCCAGGACACAGTGTTTAGGACCCCACTAACAAATATCTGATGGAGGGTCTTCTGATTGAGGATTGAATTCACTGGCACTGGTAGGTTGATAAACTTTATGGTTAATATTTATTACAAGTCTACTACACAGCAACTACACCACTGGGACTTTTAGGTACTGGACTCTAGAGCCATTTCTTTTGTATGTAGCCATTGTGGTTTGTACTAGGTTCAGGACCAGGGAACAATGACAGCTTCATTACGGCAATTAGACTCCTTACTATAAAACTCATAGGTTTGTGGACAGAATCTTACTTGGTATTCTAGGAATGATGTTAATTATAGTAAAAAATATGACTCACAAATATGAAGGGTTTCCAAAACAAGGAGAAGGAAAATAGCTAACTGTGGTAAATGTCATGTGATCTGGGTATATCATGTAGTTTATTTGCATGCAGAAATATATATTAAATATGTAATAAAATAGTGCACATTAAAAGAAGTAAAACATACATAATTCAATAGCAGCACAACTGCAGTTATAATAAGGTATATATCTAATATTTACACACAGGCAAAACAATATTATCAGTCTTTCTAATTAACCCTGTTACATTTAACCTCAATTTACATTGTCCTAACCACTAGTGCTACTTACTCATTGTTAAAGCAGCCACTTAAAGTCAATCCTTCGTCCATTTTCTCTGATACAAAAGATGACTTAACCCATTAGATCTCCCTCAGCTTCAAATCTAAGATCCTACTATACTGAGTATGCTCTCACTCCTTTTCCCACAGTGAGGATGTTATATCCCCTTAGCATTTTAGGGTATCCTGAAGGAGTTTGAGTATCTCCTCTCTAAGGTTATCAGCTTGAGCCTCTATGTATTGTGGTCCTCCTACTACTAGGTACCAATGACTAATTAGTGCCCCAGTTATCTTGGAATAACTTAACATCAATTAGCTTTTACAAAGGGATATGTATTTCAAAGATATAGCAATTAAAAACACAACACACACACACACACACCAACATCTCAGAGGAACACTTTTCCCTCTCCCACCTTGGTCTCTATGGAGAATGGGCTCAACTTCAGTTCAGTTCTTTTAGAACACTGGTACCATCAGGTTTACACCTAGATGCAACATGACTATCAAATGAACTACCATCAGTCTGGGACCTGAAAATCACTTCTTGCTCCTCTATTCACAAATGTTGAACTGGATATGAAACTCACATACCAGGGAACACAGATGTTTGCTTTCCCAACTTTCTTAACATGAACAAGTTTAGATGCCCTACCCCCTTTATCTAGAATGAAAAAGAACAACAGAAAGGTCAAGGAGTAAGGCCTATTTCTCAGTCATATGACCCTAACAGAGTAAAGACACTCCAGTCCTCTTCCCTAACAATATTGTCTCACCCCAGACATCATTAATGGAGGGATAAAACCACCAGGGTACAATCAGATAGAATGAGAAGAAGGCAGTAGGTTGAGGTTGATTCAGACCTTTTTGAAAACACCACCAGTTTCAGCTATGCAGCTAATTACAAAGAAGAGGAGGAAGAGGTGGAGGAGAAGAAGAGATAAAAATAATAAAATTTTAAATCACTTCTCCTAACCATGTAAATAGCAGAATAGAACCAATTACAGAATGTCTACACATGCTCCACAACCTTTCCAAGATTTTTCCATCCCATGTCATGATTCTCTTTGAAGTCACCTTCTTAGCCTGCATCAACCAATCAATCCAATGAATTGTAGAGCATTAACATGCCAATCCTCCACCATATTAGGTAATAAAGCAGGCATGTAAGGGGGAAAAAGGAGGAAAAGACAGTAAAAGATGAGGAGAAGGGAAAATGGAAGAGATGGTTTTCACATTAGAAGGAAAGGGACAGAGTCATGTAGGAAGAACAGACCTTGCAAGATCTCTGAATCTTTTAGAGCTCATATTGCCACTGTCAATCCTGGACACATCTAACTCTATATCTCTATATACATAAATGTGTGTATATTCATATATATGTACATATATATACACATATATACATATACACACACATACATATACACACACATACACAAATGTATATGTTCCTTCACCTAAAATCAGGAAAGAACAAAACTTAAAAGAGATAAATGTGACCGTTCATTTATGACCAGGTAAGTTTCACCAAGAGACTGGGTGGAAGAAAACCATTGTCCCTACCCTTCCTGACTCTTGGAAACTTATCTGAAAAACAGTCCACAGGCTTCACTGTCAGAAAGGAAGAGAGAGCGTCAAATTAGTGTCTTTTGTAATGTACGGCAGTTATGTTCACTTATAAGTCATCAGCTCTTCCAGATTAGTAATTAAGAAACTTCATCATCTCCCATTGCAAGTGGGATACACATGCGCGCACACGCACGCACACACACACACACACACACACACACACACACACACACACACACACCTTCCACATAGTTGTCTAGATACTGGAATGATGACTGGGCCTACCACATTGAGTATAGGGGTGGGAGGGTACCCACCACTACATAAGACTTGTTCATTTAATGAACACATCATTACTGAGGGATTCATTAAGAGCTAACCTTAGAAATAGAGTCTGATGTCAAAGACTACTAGGAAATTATTTTGGTGCTGGAATTAGTCAGGGAGAAGATCTGAGCACATAGGTTATATATGAAAATTTCACTTGTAAGAGGCAGATTTTTAACCAGCATAGTAGTGAGAAAGAGGATCTGGACTTCAATCTCTCAGGGCTTGTAGAGGGAGATGAGGGCTGCTCTTTTTGGCCATCTCTTACTCTCTCCCTATTTGAACACTCTCTTTTCTCCTTTTCCTCTTCCTAATCTTATACTATTCTTATTTTGTCTCATTTTCCCCTTCTCTTCCTTCTTTCTTCTAAAATGTCATTGATTTCAAGCTGGAAGGGGCCTCAAAGACCATCCCATTCAATTTCATCCTTTAAAAGATGAAAAACAAAATTGAGTCACAAAGGGGTTAAATGATTTGCCCAAGATCACATAGGAAGCAAGTAAAAGAGGTGGAATTTGAACCAAAATCCCTTGGTTTCAGATTCATTGCTCTTTCCATGTTGTGTCTTATCATGCTTACCTCTACATGGATAAAGTAAACATATACATGAATGCATATATATATACATATATTCTTATAAATATTATTTCTCTCATGAATTATATTTATACATTTTGCACTCCCAATTATTATTAGATAATTTGACCTTTATTCAATTTCTCTACTCTTACATTTACTTTTTGATTATTTTCTCCCTTCTGAAGATCTCTTGAAAGGGAAAGGGAGGGCAATTTTTTCACATCTGCAACTGTCTTGTAACTTCCTGGGTATGGGTACTTCTTTCCCAGACACAGATCAAAGTCCTAGAGTACCTTGGCAGACAATTTTATTAGTGGCTGAGGACAAGAAGTTGTAGTCTACCAGTAGCCAGTCTTCTAGTGTTGAGCCTCTCCAAATGTTGCTAGACAGAGCCGTGGAGAGCTGACTCTAACCTGAATCACTCACCAAACTTTTCTAGCTTGGTAGTACCTGCCATAGTGTATGTCCAATGGTATTGCCTCAAAAAACCAAAAACACAGGGTCACTCCTGCACTAAAATGATTCTTCAAAGAAGGATCTTGGCAGAGTATGACATGTATTAAATATGTATATCAAGCAGGTAGGGCTGCATCCAATTTTTCAGGCTGATCAACTATTTAGAATTATAGAATCTGGAAAATATAAAACCAGAAAAGACCATCTTCATATGGTAAGTGCATTAGATATTTTCAGCTGATATTGTGAAGCAATGTGATAAAGCTGAATGTTACAAGGTCTACAACAGGAACCGCATTGACTGATCACTGTCATTTTACAAATGAGACAACTGAAGCCCAGAGAGACAAATTAAATTGCTCAAGATCACATGGTTAGAGTAATATCATCATTGAACTAAAACCCAGGTCTTCTTAAAAGAAAAAGTCTTGCTTTTTTTTTTCTATTGCCATGGTGTAGTGCCAATGCAATATTTACAGCGCCCATGATCACCATATAGATCATGACATTTGATCCCAAAATATGTCAAATTCTCCAGATAGAGGGTAAAGCTGCTGAAGGATTTGTTTTGACACCAGTAAACCAAATTCCAAAACCAGTAAGCCGATTCAATCATAGTACCAAAGATATTCAGGAGCCATAACATTGCTGAGAGCCACAGCATCTTTCAGTCTTCCCACAAACCAACACATTTTCAGTATTTACTCACAAAACTCTCTATCTCCTTGCCTGAACTCCTCTGTCCCCAACTGTCTCCAAGTGTCAGGGTAGCTCTCTACCAGCTTCTCTGTGGGCTCTGCTTCTCTTCAGCAAACTCCTCCCACCACAGGCTCCATGCGACTACATTCAGCCTATCAGGGGGCAGGGATTATCTTCACAGCAGGGAATCTTCCTGTGGGCTCTAGGGGGCAGAGTTTACTTGACAGCAGGGAAGGTCTTCAAATTCCCCATAGGTCTTTTAGGGGGCAGGGAAGATCTCCAAGGGATTTTTTCTTGGTCCTGTGCCATTTAATATCTGTATCAATTATTTGGATAAAGATATAATTGGTATATTCATCAAATATGTAGATGTCATAAAGTTGAGAGGGACTGGTAATACCCTAAATAACAAAGAGTTAACCAAAGGATCTTAGCAGGCTAGAACATTGGGATGAACATAGTAAATTGAAATTCAATAGGGATAAATGTGCTGTTTCATCTGAGTACAAAAAAGAAATCAGCTTCGGAATTGTAAGACAGAGGAGGCAAAATAAAATGGCAGTTATTCTGAAAAGAATAACCTCTGAGGGTTTTAGTGGATTGCAATCTCATCTTGAACTGGGCAGTGTGATGTGGCTGCCAAAAAAAGCTAATATGAACTTGAGCTGCATGAATAATTAAAGCTTCCAGGAATAAGGGGTTTGTAGTCACTGTGTTCCACCCTTATCATACCTCATCTTTAGCATTATATTCAGTGCTGGGCACCAGTGTTTATGAAAAATATTGAGAAGCTAGAAAGTATCTAGAGAAAGGCAGTTAGGATGGTAAAGCACCTTGAATCCATGTCATATGAGGATTAGTGAAAAAAAAAAAGTGAACATGTTTAGCAGGCAGAAGAGAAGAAACAGCCAACATAGGGTGTATTTCTTAAAGTATTTGAAAGATTATAATGTTGAGGAGGGATTAGATTTGTTCCATTTCATCCCAGAAGAGGGAATCAGGAGGAATAGGAGGAAGTTACAGAAAGCCAAATTTAGGCACAATGTTAAAGGGAAAACCTCCTAAAGTAGAGCTTCCCAAAGTGGAATGAAATACCTTGATTGGTTCTAGGTTCCCCCACCTCCCAGGGAAGGGCTTCAAATAGAGGCTAGTAAAATATCTCAAGTGTTTTATGAGGTGATTCCTTTTGTGTGTGGATTTGATTACGGATGACTATAGATTTGATATAGATGACTACAAGGTCCCTTGAAGCTCCCAAATTCTCTGAAATTGCCTTTTTTATTAGAAAATGAGATAACAAAATTTAAATGAATATTTTTCAATAATTCTATTCAATGCTTAGAGAAAGAAAAGAAGACATTGTGTAGAAATTATAAATAATATGTAATTAATAAGTTTTGGTCATATGAAAATATTAATATTCAAGAATATCAGAAAAACGTGGCAGTTCACACAAAGAATTAACATAAATATGACTCAGGTCTGATATTTATTGGATTTATTCTTGAATTATATATTTCCATATTAGAGCAAAAGGGAAAGAATATATATTTTGAATTTGTTTTTCATAGCACCATATGAACACAGAAAACTTATAGATGAGGATCTCTGAGACTCCCTGCTTAAAATGTCAGTGAGCCTGAAATTACCAGCTGTGTTGAAACTTCTGAAAAGAGATCTGAATGAGTTTGTCTAAACTCAATTTCCTTCCATCACTGCAAAAATATTAAGAATTGTACTCTCAAATACTAAAGAAATAGGGAAAATGTGAATGTAGGAAAAAATGCACTAGGAAAACATTACCCAGTAACAAGAGAAGAAAAATTTTTGAAAAGGTTCCACTTCAATGAATAAATACTTTGAGAAAGTGACATTAAAATTCCAGAAAATAGGAAGACTATGACCATCATAAAGTCCTCCAAAACTGATTAAAAGCAAGTGTAGAAACCTCCAATGTAACTTATAACATCAAGAAAATAAATGAATCAAGAAATAAGACAGGAAATTGGGTGTATGGGGAAGGAAGTAAACTGGATCCAAAGATCTTTCCTCTATACCACACCACCTTCTTGATGAATAAATATTTCTGGAAAGGATACTTCAAGATGAAGTTGACTATTTTACCTAAACAATGTGTATTTTTGTTAGAAATTTTTAAAAATATAGGCCAGTAGATAAAAACCAAGTGACAATACTCCCGATAAATAAATATGGGATATATGTTGTTTTCTTGTTTTATAATAATAGATCGGAAGTATAGTACACAGAGTTATAGACCTGAAGTCAGGAAGACCTGAGTTCAAATGTGGACTTTTATTAGCTGAGTGACCTGGGGCAAGTAGTTTAACCTCTGTTTGTCTCAGTTTCTTGATCTGTAAAATGAGAATAATATTAGTACTTACCTTCTAAAGTTCATGTGGGGATTAAATGAGACATCTATAAAGTGCTTAGCACAGTGCCTGGCTAAGCTTATAGTAAACACTATATAAGTATTAACTATTATTATTATATATAACACTCTACAAATTAAAAAGTATCTTTCACACAATATATCCCTTGTCACCAAGCAATAAAATTATTATCATTGGTACAAATACTATTAATCCCATTTTACAAGTGAGGAAAGTAAGAGACCAAAAGGTTGAATCCTACAGCTAATGTTGGAGCTTGTATTTATCCAGGTCTTCTGAATCTATAGCCAATGTTCTTTCTACTATATCATGATGCAATGCAGCAAAATTTGGGTGACTTGCTGTTAATATTAAGCCATACACATCTAAAAAATATATTTTTTTTTTCCTTTAGCGACTATTGTTTCCCCATCTATATTTGCTCTTTCTAGAAACAAACTGGCTTCCATCAAAGGCCTACTCTGAAGCCTTCCTTTTGGGTGGAGGTGTCCCTGTGCTACTCTAGCAGATGTCAAACTCTGGAAGTGTCTCCCATGCTAGAAAATAGAGTTCTGGGAACATACTGTGTTTTTCATCTTAGGCGGGGGAGAGGGGTGGAGGGATGGGGAACAGATTGGCTATGAGCAGAGAGGTTTATCATCATAAAGTTGGTCACTCACTAAGTGATTAGTTCTTTAACAACAACTGCCCATAAAACTTTTTTGAAAATTCCTAATAACTTTCAGTTCTGTGGACTTTAATTTCCTGTGGAGACAGAGAAAAGAGCTAGAGAGTACGATGAAAATTACCCAGGCAATGTTGGCAAACATTCATTTTAATTGTTGGTACTCTGAAATACAAATGGCTGAAAGGGAACCGAGCTACATCCATGTTGTCATTCTTACTGTAAATGAAAGCAGAAGGATGAGAGAAGTCACAAGGAAAGCTGGCTCATAGATGCTTCTCTAAGGGAATAAAGGTGTTGGAGTAGTTAGCTTCATTTCTAGGATGGCCAAAAAGAAAATCAATTTCACTCACATTACTTAGTTTTCTCCCTTTTAGTACTTTTAGGACCAGTTTGGTTTGCCATTTCTTTCTTCAGCTCATTTTACAGAAGAGAAAACTGAGGCAAACAGGGTTAAAAGACTTATTCAGGATCACACAGCTAGTAAGTGTCTGAGGTTGGATCTGAGCTCAGGAAGATGAGTCTTTCTAACTTCAGGCCCAGCACTCCATCCATTGAGCAACACGAGGAAAGTGTTCACATAGTGGTCAGAAGAAATGACACAAGAACACTCTCAAGGTCTCTCTGAAGAACTCAGGAATTGAATGCATGACATAGAAAACATGGGCACATGACTACCCAGCATGGGATACTCACATCAAAGAAGGTGCTGTGCTCTATGAACAAAGCAAACTTGACGTAGCCTGAAAGAAATATGAGATGCACAGATTTCGAGAAACTACCCCAAATGTTCACCTGACCTATTTGTGCCTGACTTGTGGGAAAGCTCAGATTGGTCTGATCAGTCCACAGTTGGACACATTATAACTTGATTCTAACATAGTGATATCATTTTGTTCCTCCTCAAGAATGAAGAACAACAACCAGCCACCAAACAACCAAATTCTAGGATTATTGATATAGAGGCTGAAGTTGGGGGAAAGAGGGACTATAGAACCTATTTGTGCTAGACACTGTTCTAAGAATTTTACAATATTTTTTTCATTTTATTCTCACAACACCATGGGAGTTGACAGGAAGGGACTACAAAGGCTCTCTAGTACAACTGGCTCCTTTTACAAATGAGAGAACTGAAACCCAGGGATGGTAAGTGACTTGTCACTCAAACAATAAACAAAAAAGGCAGGAAAGAGGTCCTGCACTTGGTCAACTCCAGGATTCAGGAGCTCTGCACTGTAAATGCTTTAAATAAGTAAAAAGGAATTGTATTTGTTATCTTATTTTAAAATAAAAATACAGGTTTTGTTCTTACAACTACAGGCACAAATTCAACTTCTTTAAAAACAAAACAAAACTGGAGCAGCTAGGTGGTGCGGTGAATAGAGAACTGGCTCTTGAGTCAGGAGGACCTGAGTTCAAATCCAACCTCAGACATGTAACACAATAAACTAGACATGGGACCTTAGGCAAGTCACTTAACCCCAATTGCCCTACCTTCTCCCCTCCTTTAAATCCCTTATGGCATTTAAAGATCTTCTATGACCCATTGGACTTGCTGACATAGCAGGAAGGGGTGGGGCAAGAGGAAGCTGAAGAAAAGCTAGAATTCAGATGGTGACTGGCAGTAGCGACAGCAGCAGCAGTAGCAGCAAGGTAGAGGTGGAGGCACAACTCCCTTTTTGAGCCAGCCAGAATTTCTGCTAAGAACTCTTGTCGGGGAGTGCCAGGGACCGGAACTGCGGGGGGCTGGAGATATTGGGAGCATGCTTTCTGGATGCTGAGCAGTTGCTGTGAGAAGGGAGAGAAGGACCTTTGCCTGAGGTAGCCTGTTCTGTTTTGAAGGCTTAAGAATGCTGTTGTTTACTAGTGAACTACATGTGCCAATTTCATAACTACTCTGATGACTTTGACTTTCTGGTTTTGGGACTCAGTTATTTGGTGTTTTAATAATTTATCCCCCATATTGAAAGCCTGGTATATTTTGTGATTAATAAACACATAAGCCTATTTATAATTGCCATAGGCATTGTGAATATTGCATTCTTAATATACCTCCAAAAAGCAAAATGTGAAAATAAAAATAAAACAAAACTTGGTGATGGTTAGAGGATAATATTCAGCTTTGGAGAACATTAGAAAATATCTACACCCTGAGATGGCTGAATTTTATTTCTTTGAAATATCCACTTTGGAAAGTCCTGTTTATCTGGGGGCAAGGTAAATACCTACTGAAGTTTTGACAGTCTCTATAAATACTGATAAGTATATCCTCTCTAAGTTCAATTATTTTTTATATGTGCGTGAAACAAGGTGGGAAAAATTGATTACAAAAAAAAGGGGGGGGCAGAGCCAAGATGGTGGAGTAGAAACAGCACTTCCAAGGTGCTCCCCCCCACACCACTTCCAAACTATGTAAAAAGTGGACTCTGAACAACTTCTGGAGCTCTAGGACCCAGAGAATGACACAGAGAAGCTAACCTCCCACTGAGGACAGCCCAGCAGCCTTGCAGGGAGTGGACAGCACAACACAGCAAAACACTCTGGGAGCTGAGTGCAAAGCTCTGGAAGCAGAGCCCAGGCCCACATGAGCCACAGTTTTAGCCCCAAGGCTGCCAGGCCAGGAACCAGCTGGAGGGACCCAGAACACAAGCACCTGTGGCGATTCCAGAATTATCAACACAGATATGCCTAGGACAAAGTGAGAGGTTAGTGCCATATGGACTTTGGGACCAGTATTTGGGGAATGCGACAGCTTCTTCTCCTGGGGGTGAAAAGTAGCTGGGGAGCCTCGGCACAGAAGCCATTTTGCAGGTTCGGTGGCAGCTTCTGCTCCTGGCCTGCGAACTGTAGGGAGATCTGGCAATTGGTCAGGGGGTTAATTGCTCTTGCTTTAAGCTGCTTGGATCTGGATTGTGGTCTGGGGGGGGATGTCTGTGGTGGGTATCCAACTTGCCAGAGCTTATGGGGACTTTACTGAGGCCACCCAACTAATACCTCCAGAAGTTGTGAAGACCCCACATTTAGGAGTCCTACCATGGCAACAAGTGCAAAAATCAAGTAATTAAGTGGCAATATGCCTACGCAAAGGAAACAAAATAAACAAAAAATGCAACATTAGACTCCTATTTGGGGGGCAAAAAGGATTGAAGCATGGAACAGGCGGAGGTCTGGGAGGTCAGAACTCCTGCACCAAAAGCCCCAAATGAAAATATGAGCGGATTACAGGTCATAGAGGACCTTAAGAAGGATTTTAAAAACCAAATAAGAGAAGTGGAGGAAAATTGGGAAGAGAAATGAGAAGGATGCAGGAAAAGTATGAAATAAGAGACAACAGCCTGACTGAGGAAAATAACACCTTAAAAAATAGACTAACTCAAATGGCAAAGGAGGCTCAAAAGGGCAATGAGGAGAAGAATGCCTTAAAAAGCTGAATTTGCCAGATGGAAAAAGAATCTCAAAAGCTCACTGAAGAGATCCATTTCTCCAGAGTTAGACTGGAGCAAATGGAAGCTAGTGACTTTATGAGAAATCAAGATGCTCTTAAACAGATATAAACAAATGAAAGAATAGAAGGAAATGTGAAATATTTCATGGGAAAAACCACTGACCTGGAAAATAGATCCAGGAGAGATAATTTTAAAATTATTGGACTACAAAGCCATGATCAAAGAAAGAACCTAGAAATGATCGTTTAATAAATTCTGAAGGAAAATTGCCCTGATGTTTTAGACCCAGAGGGGAAAATAGAGGTTGAAAGAATCCACCAATCACTTCCTGAAAAAGATCCCAAAAAGAAAACTCCTAGGAATATTATAGTCAGGTTCCAGAATTCCCATATCAAGGAGAAAATACTCCAAGCAGCTAGGAAGAAACAATTTCAATATTGTGGAAACACAATCAGAGTAGCACAGGACCTGGCAGCTGCTACACTGAGGGACTGAAGGGCATGGAATATGATATTCAAGAGCGCAAAAGAGCTGGGATTAAAACCAAGAATCACATACCCAGTAAATCTGAGTATCTTGTTTCAGGGGAAAATATGGTCATTCAGTGGAATAGAGGACTTTCAAGCATTCTTGAGGAAAAAATCAGAGTTGAATAGAAAATTTGACATTCAGACACAAGAAGCAAGAGATGCTTGAGAAGGTAATCAGGGAAAAGAAATCAAAAGGAACTTATCAAATTGAACTATTTACATTCCTACATGGAAAAACAATAACTGTGATTGATGAAACCTTCCTCATTATGAAAATAATTGAAGAAGGGTGTGTGGTCATATGAATACATATGTGAATGTGTGTATATATGTTTACAGGTATATATGGATAGAGGGCACAGGTTGAATTTGGTGGGAAGGGATGATACTTAAGGGGTGAAGCTAAGAGGTGAGAGAGGAAATTGGCAAAAGGAGATGGGGAAGGACAAGGTAGGGTAAACTATCTCATGCAGAAGAGGGGAGGGGAAGTAGTTGCAGGGGAGGGGCAGAACAGGAAGGCAAAAAGGCAAAACCCTATTCTCTGAATTTAGCTCAGGGAGAGAATCACATACATACAAAATGGGATATCTCACCCTGCAGGAGAGTGGGGGGAACGGGGCTAAAAGGGGGGATGATGGAGGGGAGGGAAGGTTGGAAGTACCCAATTTCAAAGAGGGACAGGATCAACGTAGGGAATGGACCAGGTGGGGGGTGGGATTGGTGGGAGGGAAATATAAGGAGTCTTTTACAATATACCTAGTATGGTAATGTTTTGCATAGATATACATGTACAACACATACTGAATTGCTTATCTTCCCAGAGGGAATGGGTGACAAGGGAGGAAGGGAATGGATCTGAAATTCGAAGTTTTAAAATTAAATGTTTCAAGGCCTGTGTGAGCCGTGGTTTTAGCCCCAGGTTGGCCAGGCCAGAAGCTGGCTGGAGGGACCCCAGAATACCAGCAGCTGTGGAGATTCCAGAATTATCAGCACAGATATGCCTAGGACAAAGTGAGAGATTAGTGCCCTATGGACTCTGGGACCAGTATTTGGGGAACGTGTTGTCTTCCTCCCTTGGGGGAGAAAAGCTGCTGAGGAAACACAGCACAGAAGCCACTTTGCTGTGTCAGCGGCAGCTCCAGCCCCTAGTCTGCGAACTGTAGAGAGATCCAGCAATCAGTCTGGAGGTTAATTGCTCTTGCTTTAACCTGCTTGGATCTGGATTGTGGTCTTGTGGGGAGGCCTGGTGTGGGTATCCAATTTGCCAGAGCAGGTGGAGACTTTACAGAGGCCACCCAACTAATACCTCCGGAAGTTGTGAAGACCCCACGTTTGGGAAGGAATCTCTCCTGCCTGGTGGCAGAGTCCTACTGTGACAACAAGCCCCAAAATCAAGTAATTAAGTGGCAATATTCCTAGGCAAAAGAAACAAAATAAACAGAAAAATGCAACGTTAGACTCCTATTTTGGTGGCAAAGAGGATCAAAGCATGGAACAGGAAGAGGACTATGAGGTCAGAACTCCTGCACCAAAAGTCCCAAATGAAAATACAAACTGTCTACAGGCCATAGAGGACCTTAAGAAGCAGATAAGAGAAGTGGGAGAAAAACTGGGAAGGGAAAAGAGAAAGATGCAAGAAAAGTATGAAATGACAGTCAACAGCCTGACTGAGGAAAATAACACCTTAAAAAATAGATTAACTCAAATGGCAAAAAAGGCTCAGAAAGGCAATGAGGAGAAGAATGCCTTAAAAAGCCGAATTTGCCAGATGGAAAAAGAATCTCAAAATCTCACTGAAGAGAATCATTCCTTCAGAATTAGACTGGAGCAAATGGAAGCTAGTGACTTTATGAGAAATCAAGATTGCTGTTAAACTGATCCAAACAAATGAAAGAATAGAAGGAAATGTGAAATATCTCATGGGAAAGACGACTGACCTGGAAAATAGATCCAGGAGAGACAGTTTAAAAATTATTGGACTACCTGAAAGTCATGATCAAAGAATGAACCTAGAAATCATCCTTCAAGATATTCTGAAGGAAAATTGCCCTGATGTTTTAGACCCAGAGGGGGAAATAGAGATTGAAAGAATCCACCAATTGCCTCCTGAAAAAAGATCTCAAAAAGAAAACTCCCAGGAATATTATAGTCAGGTTCCAGAACTCCTAGATCAAGGAGAAAATACTACAAGCAGCCAGGAGGAAACAATTTCAGTATTGTGGAAACACAATCAGAATAGCCCAGGACCTGGCAGCTGCTACACTGAGGGATTGAAGGGTATGGAATATGATATTCCAGAGGGCAAAAGAGCTGGGATTAAAACCAAGAATCACATACCCAGCAAGTCTGAGTATCTTGTTTCAGGGGAAAACATGGTCATTCAGTGGAATAGAGGACTTTCAAGCATTCTTGAGGAAAAAACCAGAGTTGAATAGAAAATTTGACATTCAGACACAAGAAGCAAGAGATGCTTGAGAAGGTAATCAGGGAAAAGAAATCAAAAGGAACTTATCAGATTGAACTATTTACATTCCTACATGGAAAAACAATAACTGTGTCTGATAAAACCTTTCTCGTTATGAAAATAATTGAAGAAGGGTATATGGACATATGAGTACATATGTGAATGTGTGTATATATGTTTACAGGTATACATGGATAGAGGGCACAGGTTGAATTTGGTGGGAAGGGATGATACTTAGGGGGTGAAGCTAAGAGGTGAGAGTAAAGTGACAAGAGGAGATGGGGAGAGACAGGTGGGGTAACCTATCTCATGTAGAAGAGGCAAGGGGAAGTAGTTGCAGGGGAGGGGCAGAACAGGAAGGCAAAAAGGCAAAACCCTATTCTCACTGAATTTGGCTCAGGGAGAGAATCACATACATACTAAATGTGATGTCTCACCCTGCAGGAGAGTAGGGAGAAGGGTGATGAGACGGGGGATGATGGAGGGGAGGGCATTCTAGGGGGAGGGGAAGTTGGAAGTGCCCACTTTCGACGAAGGACAGGATCAAAGTAGGGAATGGACCAGGTGGGGGGTGGAATGGGTGGGAGGGAAATATAAGCAGGCTTTTACAATATATCTACTATGGTAATATCTTACATAGCTATACATGTACAACACATACTGAATTGCTTATTTTCCCGGAGGGTGTGGGTGACAAGGGAGGAAGGGAATGGATCTGAAATTCGAAGTTTTAAAATTAAATGTCTCAAATGTATATAAATACTATTATTAATACTATTTTGCATGTAATTGGGAAATAAGATGTGCAGGCATTGGGGCTCAGAGTTTCACCTTGCCCTAACGGTAAAGTCAAAGGGAATATGGGAGAAGATATGGGAGAGAGCAGATTGGATGAGGGGATATCTAGTGGGACTGCTATTCTGGGGTGGTGGATAGAGAAAACATGGGGAAAAATTGTAACTCAAAATATCGTGGAAATGAATGATGTAAACCAGAAGTTAATAAAGGATTTTTAATAATAAAAAAATAAAATTAAATGTTTCAAATGTATAGAAAGACTATTATTAATACTATTTGCATGTAATTGGGAGGTGAGGTGTGCAGGCATTGGGGCACAGAGATTCACCTTGCCCTAATGGCAAAGTCGAAGGGGGTATGGAAGAAGATGTGGGAGAGAGCAGATTGGATGAGGTGATATCTTGTGGGACTGCTATTCTGAGGTGGTGGGTAGGGGGAAAATGGGTAAAAATGTAACTCAAAATCTGGCTGAAATGAATGATATAAACCAGAAGTTAATAAAGCATTTGTTAAAATAAAAAATATAAAGATATTATCTCTTTAAAAAAAGAACTAGATTCTCTACACCTTGCCATAATTTTATCTCATGGGAAACTGGAATAAAACAAAAAATCTTCCCAAGTAATGAGAACTGTACAAGTCATCGCCGAGGAGAAAACGATGGTAATGATCAAGACATTTTCTTTTTTGTTGATGCTGGTATATTTCTAAAATGTTTATAAATTTAAAGTTATTTTTACATCCTTCATGGATTAATATTATATTCCACAAGATTTTAGAGTTGGAAAGGACTGCTTTTGTTTTGTTTTGTTTTTAATTGCATGTCAAATTTGTCAATCTCCCCTTTATTTTGTGTGCATTCAGAGATATACATTTTTCCTTAAGTATTGCTTTGGATACATTCCTGAAATTTTGGCATGTTGTCTCATTATTGTCATTATCTTTTATAAAATTATTGTCTTTCTTATGATTTCTTCTTTGAGACACCCATTCATTAGGATTAGATTATTTCATTTTCAATTACTTTTAACTATACTCCAAAGGTCCTTTATTGATTTTAATTTTTTTCAGGTCATAGTCAAAGAATGAGACATTTAAAATTTCTGCTTTTCTTAATGTGTTCCTCAGGTTGCTATGCTTTAAGATATTGTCAGTTTTTTGTGAAGGTGCCATGCACAGTTGAGAAATAGCTATGACCATTTGTATTCCCTTTTAGTTTTCTTCAGAGGGTTATCATATCTATTTTTTTTCAAATGCTTTTCCTCTCTCAACTTCTTCCTTGTTTATTTTATGTTTAGATTTATCTATGTTATACTATTTATTTCCTTCTATAATTCATTTACCTTTTCCTTTAAGCTTTTGGATGCTTTGTAATGGTGTTAATTAATTGTCAATGATACCTTTAAGCAAGATGTAGTTTTCCTGCTTATCTCTTTTAATTGGGTATATTATTGTTTTTGCTTTGTCTGAGGTCATTATTTTCACCATTGTATTTTTTATTGCACCTGATGTGTAATAGATTCTGCTCCAGCCCTTCATTTCAAGTCTATGTGCTTTTTTTTCTGCTTCTAATTGTGTTCTTTTTTATAAACAATATATTATCAGGGGGCGGGTAGGTGGCACAGTGAATAAGAGCACTGGCTTCGGAGTTGGGATGACCCGGGATGACCCGGGATCAGTCCCAGCCTCAGAAAATGAGCACCCACACATAAATAATGACTGGCCATGTAACCTTGAGCAAGTTACTTAATCCCAGTTGCTTTTAAAATATATATATATATATATATATATATATATATATATATATATATATATATACATATATAATTGTATTCTGGTTTCTAATCTATTCTATCTTCTGTTTTATGGGTAAATTCATATCATTCACATACACAATTATGATTACAAACTTTGCATTTATCTCTACCCAATTCATTTATATTTATCTGTTTTTTAATCCTGTACCCTTCTCAAGAGTTTGTTTTGTTTCTGACTACTACTTCTCTTGATTTTCCCTCCTGATTCCCCCTAATCACTTTCTCTCCTGCTTCCCTGTTAGGTAAGATGAATTTCTGTACCCAGCTAGGTATGCAAGTTTAATCTTCCCTCCTTCAAACATTTCAGATGAGAGTGGAGTTCAACTATTATTCTCACTCTCCCCTCTATTATATAAACTTTTTTGGGTATCCCATGAATGGGAGATAATTTTCCAATTTTTTTTCTCCCTTCTTCCTTTTCTTGAAGCATCCTTCTTTATAACCCTCCCGTTCTTCTTTTGAGATCATCCCAATATCAAAGTCACCTAAGTCCCTACCACTAAAACCCCTGTTGATGATACATTTCTGTAGCAGCAAGCACCCCAACATCGCCGGGGTGGCTGCCAACACAGGTTCCTAGATCTGCTTTTCTAAAAGAAAGCAACTCAAAATGGGTTAACAAGCTTACTTTAATCAATCAAACGTATATCATTTACCTAGTTCAGGGAAAAAGGTCAGCACCCCAAACTTCAAAGTATACAGACAGAAACATTTCAAGACAGAGAAATAAACAAATCAAGCAGACAGGTTTCCAAACTGTCCAACCATTACACATCAATACCAAATCAGTTACCAGAGAGGGAAGCATCAACATCTGGGTTTTCAAAGCGGGGGGGCTCTCAACAGCTGCCCAGAGTCTCATCTGGTCAAATCACACAACACTTCTCAAAGTGAGCCCCAAAACAAAGCCTCACATCAGGGATTATATAGCCTTCTCCAGGCTCAGAGAATGTCACAACCCTCTTGACCCACTGCCCAATCACACAGCATCTAGGGGTGGGCATTCCTGAAAACCAAGCCTCCTGCCACAGGCTCCATGTGACCACATTCAGCCTATTAGGAGGCAGACTATATTTTCAAATCAAGGAAGTTTCTCAGAGCCTCTTAAGCCCATCAAAGGGCCTAGGGGCAAGGAAGATCTTTAAATTTTCATTTCCATTACAATTTCTGAGGTAACATTTTATTTTCTGTCCATTTAAGAATATAAATAGTTTATTTAACTTTGTTTTTCCTATTGTAATTTATCCCTCATGTTTACCCTTTTATGGTTTTCCTTGTGTCTTCTACATGACTATAAAATGTTCTATTCAGCTATGGTCTTTTCATCAGAAATGGCTGGAAGTCTTCTAATTTATGAAATAACCATTGTTCTTCCTGTAGGATTATGTTCTGTTTTGTTGGTTGTAATCCAAGATGCTTGGGATTCAGGAATGTCATATCCTAAGCCTTTCATTCCTTTATAAGAGTGGCTTCTAAACCTTATGTGATCCTGACTGTGGCTCAACAGTACTTGAATTCATTCTTTCTAGCAACTTGCAATAATTTCTCCTTTATGTAGCAGTTCTGAATTTTCACACTAATAATCCTGGGAGTTTTCATTTTGGTGTTTCAATCAAAAAGGTGAGTGGTGAATTTTTCCAGTTTTGACTTGCCTAGTGGTTCTAGGATATTTGGTTAGTTTTCCTATATAGTTCTTTAAAATATGATATCTAGTATATTTTGTTATTTTTCATAGATTTTAGGTAGTCTATTTTTTTAAATCACCTTTCTTCAATCTATTCCCTAGGTCAGTTATTTCTCCAATGGATTATTTCAAATTTTCTTCTATTTTTCCTCTAAAGGCTTTTGAGTTTGTTTTTATTATTTACTCATGAATCATGGAGCCATTATTTTCCATTTGGTCAATTCTAATTTTTAAGGAGGGTTTTTTTCCTTAAGTAAAAATTTCTTTAGTTTTGTACCCTTTAAAACTGTTACTAATTCTCTTTTCATAGTTTTTTTTTAATAGCTCTCATTTCTTTTGCCAGTTTTTCCTCTATTGCTCTTATTTATCTCATCTCTTCTAACAACTCTTGTTGAGTTTGTGTCCAGTCTATATTTTTCTTTGAAGTTTTGTTTGCAGATATTTTCAAGTCATTTTCTTCTTCTGTATTTGTGTGTTAAGCTTCCTTGGTACCACAGGAGTTCATTATGGTAAGGTTCTTTTTGTTTGTTTGTTTTCTCATTCTTCCAGTCTACTTCTTTATTTTAGATATTATGCTATTGTTGGGCTCTGCTCACTCCTTTAGCTGGATGTTTGGCCTGAGGCTCCATTATTTTTAAATCCCATTCTAGGGATCTGCAATTTTCAGTGCTTCTAAAATGGTGTGATTCAGGGATAGGTCTGTTTCCCACCTTCTTGTAAAGCGAATCATAAGTAGCTCTCCTGAGGACTGCTGCTGTGAATAACTTTAATGATCCAATGACATAGGATAGTGAACTCTCTATTCAACAATAAACTAAAGCAAAACATTCAAGAAACTAAAGCACAACATTCATAACAATATAACATAACAACTTATTACTCAGGTGGCCACATAGTCTTAAAAAAACATATCATTCAGAAAATCACAAGCTCCTCAATCTATACAGAGTACCCAAGTAAAGTCTTCTTTCATCTTGACTCCAGCCTGGCTTCCAATCATCCTTAAACCAATCATCTTTAAGGGATAATAGAAAGTACAAACGCCATTCACCACTAGGTCACAGTAAGTCATAATATTATCAGTCAGCACTGAGTACCCAAGTAAAGGCCTCCTTCACCTTAACTTGGGGCTGACTTCCAAACCCTACAGCTCCTCTTCCATGGGCTGGCCCTCCCAGCTCTTGCCTGGATTCACAAGTAGGCAGCTCTCTGCTCCTGTTTCATATCTCAGTTTATAGGGACTGCTCTTCAAAGTTTCTGTTTCTAGGGGGACAAAGCTTAACAGAGTTACAACAATATTTACATACGTTAAGCTTAACAGAACTACAACAATATTTACATACATTGCCAGCACTATCATCTCAAGTCACTTTCTAACAAAGTAACACAAACAAACAGACAAAGCTTCTGTCTGAGAAATCAAACACAAATCAACAGTAAAGTCCCAGGACTTCTCTAAGCAGCAGTAAAGTCCTCTTTCAGGGCTTCTGTATCAGAAGTAAAGTCCTTTTTTAAGAGACAGAATGCTTCATTCTGACAAAGTAACATCAACACAGACAGAACAGATTGCTGACATCACAGATATTCTCCCTCTCAGTTCTGCTTGGTCCCAGCCCATTTTCAAGCTTTTCTCTGCTCAGCTCCTCCTTCTTCTACCTTCTGGTTCTGCTCTGTCTGCAATCTCCTCCCTCTGTGGGCTCTTTGTGATGGGAACTGCCTTGGGCCTATTAAGAAAAACACAATGCATACTATTTCCAACAAAGACTTGGCAGGATCAAAGGTGAGGGTCAAAGAAACCTGAATAGCTGAGACAAGCAGTAAAGTATTACTTTGCTTGCCATTATACCTCCTGGTCTGATCTCTGCAATTTCTTGACCTAGGTTTGGGTCTGTTGGTTTGTGTATAGTTGAATTTCAGCAGAATGCTGCTGAACTTAAGTCACTGTTAGCCCATAGTGAGGTTCTGTAGCTTCAGAGTGACTACATCATTGGCTCACCTTTGGTCATGGTCTCTTGTCCTAGTTTGCCCACTACAGACTTATTCTATGGGTCAAAGGTTGACTGTTATTCTGCTGCTACATTCAGAGCCACACAGCTAAGTTTCCGGAATTTGTTTTGTGGTTTATACACAGTTAGCACCCCTGTGTTTGGTCACAGCTACTCTTCTTCAACCTGGATCTGTTAACTGGAACTGGGCAATAGTTTGCAGAACTGTCAGAAGATACCTTATTTTTGCTCCTAGTCCTAGTTTAGGGGTCTCCTGGGATCTTTTCTACCCTGGAATCTTTTCTACTCCTGGGATCTTTTCTACAGTGCTTTGTGCTCTGATATTTAGTTTCAACTCCAGCCTTCATTGTTGTTGCATTATGCTCCTGGCCAGCTCCTATTCCAGGGTCTGCAGACCTCTCTATCTTCCTAAGATGCCCTTGGCTGGAAAAATTATTTATTATAACTTTTTCTTGGCTTTTCCCATCAGAATTTGGCCTGGAATGTTATGGTGGAGACATGTTGGGTGAACTGGGTAAAAATACTCATATACAACCATCTTGATTCTACCTCCAGAGCTACTTAAAAAAATAACGCTGCTATTATTTTCAAGTAACCTCTTAGCCCCTGTTCCTGGACTAATAGAATTGTCCTTTCTACCATAGTCTAATTAAGTCAAAACAAAGTGACACAGTATCATATCTGATTCTGTAATATTTTATTCTGGTGTTTTCTGAAATGTTTCTATTGCAGAAACACTTACAATATCATCGAGCTGGTATAGCAGGTTACTGTTTTGGGCTGCATAAATTTCTGCCTCAAAAAATTATAGATTTATATAACCAGAGGAAAAACTTAAACACTAAACATTTAAGTCATTATTTACAAATATATACATGTGTATATATTTAATTATGTCCGTTTTTTAGTAAATCCTTCTTAATCCCCCTTCAATTCCTATGATTGTATATTCAGGAGTGTATACGTGATGCGTCTGTAAGTTCAACCTAAGAGTTGTCATTTTTTTCTTACTTAGTGTATCATTTTTTCTCCCCTGACTTTGTTTCAGAGTACAAGGAGGAATTAGCTTGTAGCACAGTCATAGATAAAAATAAAATCCTGTAAAATGTTTCTTGACCAAAATAAATAGGGGTTAAGGACAATTTATTCGGCAAGACTCTTTTGTAATTATTGGCAGCTTAATTACTTCTTTGGTTCTCTTTGAAATTGCTGGTTTTCAAATGACCTTTCTAGTGCAAGTGAAATGGGCTGTGACCTTCTCTTCGATTAAGCACTGCCTTCTAATAGGAGACTAAAAGAAAGTACCATTAGGAAAGATGTCAGAAAGTAGGAACTAACCACCATGCCAGCAAATCTGGGCCTCCCAAAATCTGCTGGAAGTTCCTTAACTTTCAATGTAGAAGAGTAGTGTATAAACACAAAGTGTCTTCGTTGTTTTTTTTCATAAGAAATATCACTGAATTTACTGCCAAGGGAAGGCCGATTAAAACAAAACAAAACAAAAAAACCATTTGGTTAGTGTCTAGTAAAGCAAGTGGTACCTTCTGGTGGAAGATGACACAGAGGTCAGGAACACAGTGACAATTACCTTTAATTTCTACATAATGGTTGCTCAAATGATATCTTCAGATTTTGCGCATTATCAAGAGACTCACAGAGTAGTCCTTTATAAAACATTATTTGGATTGTATATAAAAGTCCTTTGTTCATATCTGAAGCTGCATCTTGATTCCATATAGTATCTGTTGCCTTATAGTTATAAACAAAAGTTGAATAACCCCAAAAAAAAATTCAAAGAGTAATTTTCTGATCCAATGGCAAAGCATTGTGTACATCCAAGAAGAATTTCCTGCTGCTTCTACCTTAATCTAATCATTTCTATCTGTCTATCTATATAATCACATCTATCTCTCTATCCACACATATATGAGAAGCAATGCCTACATAATGTATATACATATACATATATACATATATGTATATAATATATATGTACATTTTTATACACTCCACCTCTGTCATACACTGAAACTACCCCAAATTTACTATAACTGTCTGCCACTATACCCTGTTCTTTTCTTTAGACAGTGTTTATTTTTTCACTGGTTCTTCATCACAGGTAATATTCTCTAAGCCACAAAAGGGATTTATTCTCTAAGCACAAAAGTGCAAAAGGGATTGTTGTTTCTATGGGAAAAGACAGTGGAGTCCTGTACTCAAGTATAATGAGTCTGGATGCTATTCTTTTTTTAATGAAATAATTTTTTACCTCTGATTTAAGTAAATATATAACTTGGGAAACCTTGCTTGAAATTTTGGACGAAGAAAAGATATCATTTAATTAAATCAAACACTGTTTCCCTTTCATATTCACTATTATATCAGTAGTGACTTACCAGTCACTCCCTATTCACAGCATTTCATTTGTCACCTCTGTCTTTGAATATGTCTAGAATCATATCCTTCCTCAATGTCTTATTGCTTAGAATTTCTAGCTACCTTCAAGGCTCAGTTCAATGTTACAGAATATCCTTCTACAGAACATCCTTGATGATATCCCTACCTTACCTCGCCAATATTTCTTTATATTTACTTTTAATGTACATATAGAGCTCCTTGAAGGTAGGAACTGATTTATGTTGGTCTTTGCATCCCCAGTGCCTATCATAGTGCCTGGTACATATTAGGCACTTAAAAAAATCTTGTTGATTGAATAAATGAATGAACTGAACCATAAATTATTTAGAATACCAGGTGATAGCTAAAGGAATAATAACAGTAATACAATACATCAAAGATCTGCTTTCCTATTCTCATGGAAATAAAAAAGTTCACTCAAGATTTGCTTACAGATAAAGAAGGGATCAAGTTAGTGATTCAAAATCAGGTCCTTGCTTCCAGTCCTACAGAAAGTTCATTCTAGATATAGTTATTGATGCCAATTTTTCCAGGAAGTGTTATAAACTGCCCAACAGAGCACTGTAAGTAGCAAAAAAATTACTACCTATGCAGGATTGAGGAAGAAAAGGTGAGCCAGCCAGAATTACATACATAAAGCTTGCTGTTCTTCATAAACCAATATATGGCAAATTCATATATTACAAACACAAAGCTGAAAATATCCTTGAGAATTCAACAAATAAATAAATTATACTTGAATGAGAGTATTATTGAAGACAAAGCCAGCAAGTATTGCATGTACCACACAAATACACACATACACAAATGCACACACGCATGCACACATCCTCAATAGATGTCACCATACTGAACTCCAAACCTTTAACCTACATGGAATGAAAATAATTCTCAAAATTTAGGATCACAGATCTAAAAGTGGAAAGGACCAGAGAGATCATTCAATCTAATGCCATTATTTTATACTTAAGGAAACCAAGGCCCACACATGACCACAGATTGTAGAAAAAGAAATCAAAACCATCTAGGAAACAGATGGGGTACATATTAATCAATCAAGTAGCATTTATTAAGTGCTTATGATGTTCCAGGCACCATGCTGAATTTTGTAATTAAGCCAGCTATTCTGTCTACTATAAAAGTTGTCATCCATACTTTTTATCAATTATCAAAAATACTAGATTTTATCTATCTGAGTAATAGCCTGCCAAATAACAAATATAAAGTTATAGCAGGAGGATATGAACTTGTCACTATTTTCTCTCTGAACACCATCAAATCCAAACATTGGAATCTTGGATGAATATGCAGGAGTATACTAAAGTTTATAGAACATTTTATATTTATTACCATATCTGATCATAATTAAATCCAAAGAATATCTGTTTCTTCATATGTTAAGTGAGGGATTTGTACTAAATGTTTCTGGGGTCCTTTTTAGTTGTATGATTTGGTAAAGGAAAGTCTGGAAGAATATCATTGATTTCAGTCCTTCTACTTGGTGTAAACCCCAGTGGATTGTAGTAGGATTGAACCCAATCCAATTGCTTCTGAAAACTATTTTCATGTTCTGTAAAGGTAAATATTTATTTATATTGCATTTCTGAGACCTCATTCCACCAAACTGGAAGAGTTTGTTTCATCCTGTTTGATTGTTCCAGGAACTTGCTGCATTGGCATTGGGTGAGTACACAAAGACACACTAAAAGTCTTATTTGCTCAATATCTCCTTTTCTAAACACTTCTATTGAACTACTTTGTTGACTATGCTGCTATTGGAAGAGAGATAAAAGGTGGCTGTAGGTAAGTTAGGTGAGTCCCTAACTTTCAGTAACAGGTAGTGAAATGGGGTGACAGCATCTTGCTACCTGAGGAGCACATTCCAAATCCTTTTTGATGAACATAGAGTGAGCAAGAATACCATTTTAGCAAGTTACATTTTAGTGAAAGAATTGCCAATTAGGAAATTTAGCCTTATTTTGAGAGCAGATACTTTCCTCTGATGAATTCTTTTCATGTATATAAGGCATATTCACCCCCAACATGTGCTGGGAAGTTGCAACATAAGCTAGGAATTAGCAGACTCTGTGTGCTTCTTTCTTTTACAGGTGGCACCTTTCACAGGTAAGGACGACAAGAGAAACTCCAGGCTGGGATTAAGGAGATGTGGCCTTGAGTCCTTCCTCTGACAAGAACTGGTTGTGCCACATAAGGCAACCTACTTCACATCCTAGGCTTTGCTTTTCTCATCTCTAAAATGAAGAGCTTGTACAAAGTGACCTCTAAAAAATCCTTTTCACTGCTAGTAATCTATGTCATTTCTTTGCCATGTGACCTAAGTTAGTCATGGAACCTCTGGATAAAAATAGTACCAGCTCTACCCAGGGCTATTGTGAAGACATAATGAGTTATCATTTGTAAAAGTGCTTTGAAATCCTTAAAGTGCTATATAAATGCTAGCTATTATTAAATGATGTGATCATAGTTACTCCAATCATGGAGTTGAGATCTCTGGATGATCTCATTCAGTGGTATCAAAATTAAAATCCCTGCAACCACATACGACTCAGAAAACCACATAATAGCATTGTCTCTAATCTATTATATTTTTATTTACTATCTTAAATATTTCCCAATTACATTTTAATATGGTTCTATTCTCTGGGCTGTGTGTTTGACACCTCTGATCTCTCCTTCCTCTTTGGCTCAAACAAGATCAGACTCAAGCTATCCCAGTGAGGCCAATTTTCTGTCCGCCCCCCCCAGATTAATAAAATATCAAGTGAATGCTAAATAGCACATTCACTTAATCCATCCTAGATAAAAAAGTGTCAAAAGTACAATGAAGGCAAAGAAAAACAATGACTATCAGCATTCATTGAAAAGTTATATTTATTCAAGGCAAAAAGGAGATTATAATAATAATAATAGTAGCATAAAGCACATTTACATTCACTATTTTAATCCTCAAAGCAAACGCTACATTTAGCCATAGCCCTGTTTTGCAGGAACCTTAGGTTTATTAAACAATTTGCCTAATACCACAGTTAAGAAATGAGGCAATTAGGTGGCACCATGGATATAGTCTCCAGTCTGAAGTCACCTAACTCATCTTCATAAGTTCAAATCTGGTCTCAGATGCTTACTAAATGTGTGATCCTGGGTAAGTCACTTAAACCTGTTTCAGTTTCCTTGTTTGTATGAGCTGGAGAAGGAAATGACATACCACTCCAGTATCATTACTAAGAAAACTCCAATGGGTCACAAAGTGTAAGGCACAACAGAAATTGACAAAAACAAACAAACAAAAAAAATTAGGAAATGGCTGAACTGGAACTGGAACTAGATCTTCTAGCACCCAGTCTAGTGTTCTTTCCGCTAATCCACACTGCTTTAAGGAACGATGAGCTATTTTTCCTCAAAATTTATAGCTCCTTAGAATTTAGTAAGTTCGTTTTATGTTGTCTCAAAGAACTGCTGTTTAGCCCAGAGTGATTTCACAGGGCTGGGTTTGCCCTCTACTGGGGCAATACTGGTGGTGCAGTGGAAAGAGCGCTGGATTTGCAATTTAAGACCCTGGGTTTGAATTCTAGCTCTCCTATTTAAATAATCCATGACCTTGGACAAACCTTGAAATTCTCTGTTTCTCAGTTTCTTCACTTAAAAGATGAAGGCTAGATCGTCCTTTCTCTGCTATAAATTACATGATTCAATTAACCCATCTCTTATATATGATATATACATATATAATATATAGGTAATATATGGATGGCTAGGTAGGCAGCACAGTGGAAAGAATGTGGGAGTCAAGAAGACTGATAAAATCTGGCCTCAGACATGTATTACCTGTGTGACCCTGGGCAAGTCACTTAACTTTGTCTCCATTTCCTAATCTGTAAAATGAGCTGGAGAAGGAAATGGCAAACCACTCCAGTATCTTTGCCAAGGAAATCCCAAATTGGGTCACAGAGTCAGATACAACTAAAACAAAGGAACAACAAACATACATATGAAACATATATTCTAATGTGTTATATCATCATAGTATAAGATTATACATATTACATATTATGTAGTATATACAATATATACATTATACTGATATATATGAGTGATAAAGCCTCATGCTATTCCTCTGGGATCGAACCCCACAAGATTTATCTAGCTTTCTTCTCAGATCACAGGCATGTAATTCAGCACTGGGTCCATACTGAAATAATTAGATTTTTGTGTGTCTCATTACCCATATACTTATAAGTCCATCTCTGCCATGTGGCAGGAAGAAGCCTGATGCATCTCTTTAATTGTAACAAGGTTTATGGCTGTATATCAAGTGTAAACTCATGGGGACCCTGGTAACTATGACATGGTAAATCTATCCTAAAACATATGCATAGAGAAGGGACCCCCCGCCCCAGCCCTCAGGAAGAGAACCTGGCCTGGCAAATAAACAGTCCATTAGTTAGTTATTGCCAGCCCTAAATGAATAAAACTCTTCAGAGGGAATCGGGACTGTGCTGTAATAATCTGCATTAGGCCTGTTGAATGCTATGGAGAATGGCCCAAGTGTTCACCTGGCTGCCGTGAAACAGGGGAATGCAGGTGCAGAGCCAGGCCTGAGGATGTGTCTAATTTGAAACCTGATGTGCTTCAGTCGCTTAACGGCATCCTGAAAAACAGCTGGCTCTGAACCCTCAAATATTGATTCAGTGTTTGGAAATCTGGTTGGGTTTCTGGGCAAACAGCTTATATAAACACATTGTGCCATCTGGTTTTATGACTTGAGTGTTTCAAGCCCCTTCCCTCACCATCTCCCCCTCTTTTTTTCCTCTCTCCAAGGGCAGAGAGGATGATTAATTTGAACAATTTATAGTAGTCGCTCACTTTCCTCAAGGTGGAGGAGGACTAAGGCCCAGTGCCTGCAAATGTTACTGTCTGGCATTAGGAGGTTTCACAGTTAATGGTTAATGGCCAGAGCATCGCCAACCATGCATTTCTGTCCGGTAGTAGGATGATACGCTTCGGATCCCTTAGAGCATAAACTTGCAGCCTGACAAGGAAGTAGATTTTTCAAGCAGTGTGTGCTTTTATGATGCCACATTTACCACACATTATCAAAGGCAAACAAAGGGAAAGGAGAGGGTTTGAAGAGACAAACGGGTTGTGGACCTTTTGCAAACAGCCACAGACGTTTTAAGTCTGGTAGCCAGGCAGTTCCTGAAAGTGGAGCCCGTTTTAAAGTCTGTGGAATTCACTCAGATGAAAAAAAAAAATAAAATGTTGGCTCTCGCATTCCTTTCTCACTAGTGTGATTCTCCCACAGAGCTGCCTTGGAAGGGTCATCTGAGGCCTTGCATGTAGAGAAGGAGACATCTTTGTTGGACTGAACTGGGAATTCTAATGCGTAAGATATATGCTCTTGACTTGGGAAAGTAGGCAAGCAGCCATTTCACACATAGATATACATACACACACATAAATCCACATATATAATTCTGCGCTTAACCCAAAAGTTTCAATATAAAAAACCAAAAACTGAATTCTTATTGTGTATAGGTATATATTAAATTTAACAAAGAAGTAGTAAACTGCCCCATTTGTATTCCCTTCTGAAGTTTTTATTTATTTTGGTTTTGTTTGTTTATCTTTTTTTCCTACATATTTTAAATGTTTTCATTACAGGCTGTCTGAACATCTCTAGCACTCCCCATTAAATGGCCCCCAGCCCAACAAATAGGACCCCTCTCATAACAAGTAAGTTGTAAATAAGTTATATTAAGTTATAACTCAAGGAAGACCAATCAGCATATTGGTCCTATCTGAACATGCATGGCTGATTCTGAACTGCTGGTGCATCAACTCTCTACCAAGAGGTAGAAGGCATTAAACAGCTATTTCCAAGGATGAATTAGAGTCTTAAATCAAATTCAGTAAGCCAAAGACTCTCAAGGAAATTGCTGTGGTCTCTTAGCTATCTCTTAAGGAGCAAACTACTAGTAATGGACTAGTCATCCATTTTCCCCACCCCTGAGCTATTAAAAAAATCCTTCTTTAAATTATTACTCCAGAACAAAATGGAGTCTTTTTCTTTTTCAAATTCTCGACAGAAACACTTGAAACTCCACTTATTCTCTTTTATAAGACAGTTCAATTTGGTTCAACAAATATTCATGAAGAGTCCAGTATGCAGAAAGCCCTATGATAAGGCCTGGCAATCCCTCATTTTTAGTAATAGAAACAAAACAAAACAAAAGACTCTACTCTCAAGAACTTACATTCTACTAGGAACATAAAACGCATACACAAACAAGTAAATACAAAGTATATGTAATATAAAATAAAGTAATTGCAACAGAAAGTACTAATAACCATGGGTATGCTGGTCAATGTTTAAGTAATAACTGAGGGCAGGGAACAGGGACTGTAGGTGGCACCTGAGATATGCTATAAAGGAAGATAATGTATAAGGCAGAAGAAAAGAGGAAGATATTTCAATCATGTGAAACCACTTGTGTAAAAGCAGCAAGACAGAGTGTCATATTCAGAGAACAGCTAGCAGGTTAGTTTGACGAGTATAAATTGTATATGAGGAAGGAAGGACAGAAAATAAACCTGGAAAGGGAGGGGGAACATAGATTGCAGAGATCTTCAAATGCAAAGTTGATTACTTGATATTTTATTATAGAAGTAATAGGGCACCAATGAAGATTTTCTTTCATTAGAGGGGAAAACAAGTAAGATCAATATTTTATGATTATCAATTTGGCAGATGTGTAGAAGAAGGCTTGAAGAGGAGAGAGACTAGAAGCAGGGAGACTATTTAGAAGTTTTGGCAATATAATGGACAAAAAGTGATAAGGGGAGGAAAGGAAGGAAGGTGGGAAAGAAGGAAGGAAGGAAGGAAGGAAGGAAGGAAGGAAGGAAGGAAGGAAGGAAGGAAGGGAGGGAGGGAGGGAGGGAGGAAGGAAGGAAGGAAGGAAGGAAGGAAGGAAGGAAGGAAGGAAGGAAGGAAGGAAGGAAGGAAGGAAAGAAGTTGGTTGTAGTCTTCCAGAATATTTCAAAGTCTTAACAATGCACAAATACCTCAATCATAGAGCAACTGATGGGAAAAGCTTCCAAGGGGAATATGCCCTCACAAAATCACCACATCACCAACCATAATTGTGATTGCAGATTTATAGGTAGTGATCTTAAAGCACACCTAATCCAACTCCTCATTTATAGATGCAGAAGCTTAAACCCAAAGAGGTTAAATAGCAAGTCACACATGTAGTAAGTGGAAAACTGGGCTTCAAACCCAGGTCCTTTGACTGCAGATCTACCATACCTTTTTCTCTGTCACTCTGCCTCCTTAAGCAGCATACTGAATTTCCCTCTGCTTTTCTCTTCTTCTAAATGGAACTGATTTTATCTGTTATGTTTTCTTGTGCAACATTGATCACAGTACAAATAAGTATCATAAAAATCATCAATAATCCCCATTGTACCCAACATGGAGAATTCCCTATTTTATCTATACTATTATTCTATAAAGGTAGCTTTCATAATTTTTTTTAAATTTTAATTGGTCCATTTAAAATTTTTATTTAGTATTTTATTTTCCCCAATTGCATATAAAAACAATTTTAACATTTGTTTTTAAAACTGAGTTCCAAATTCTCTCCCCTCTTCCCTCCCTACCACACCTCACTGAGAAGGTAAGCAATTCAATATAGGTTATACATGTGTAGCCATGCAAAACATATTTCCATATTAGTCATATTGTGAAAGAAAACATAGACCAAATAAAGAAAATGAAAGTAAAAAAGCATGCTTCAATCTGTATTCAGATGCCATCAGTTCTTTCTCTGGGGATGGATAGTATTTTTCATTGTAAGTCCTTCAGAATTTTTTTGGATCATTGTATTGCTAAGAATAAGTCATTCACAGCTAATCATCTTAAAATACTGCTATTACTTCATACACAATACATTTCACTTTGCATCAACTCATGTCTTTCCAAGTTTTTCTGAGAGTAACCTGTTCATCATTTCTTATAGCACAATATTATTCCATCACAATCACATAACACAATTTGTTTGGTCATTCTCCAATATAGTCACATGGTCATTATTAGCTTCTGATCTCTGAACTTAAAAATTAATAACTGGGGCGGCTAGGTGGCGCAGTGAATAGAGCGCCGGCCCTGGAATCAGAAGGACCTGAGTTCGGAGCCGGCCTCCGACACTTAATCCGCACAAACAAAAACCTAGCCGTGTAACCTTGGGCAAGTTACTTAACCCCAATTGCCCTAAAGGGGCGGCTAGGTGGCGCAGTGAGTAAGAGAGCCGGCCTCGGAGTTTGGATGACCCGAGATCAGATCCGGCCTCAGAAAATGAGCACCCACGCATAAATCAAATGACTAGCCGTGTAACCTTGAGCAAGTTACTTAACCCCAATTGCTTTAAAAAAAAAAAAAATTAATAACTAAATTTCAGCACAATTTGTTTCCTTAGTAATATATTTAATGTATGTTTATTCATTTTAAAACATTATTCTGATTCCCCAATTGATAAATGTTCAAAGTATATGAACAGGCAATTTTCAGAAGAGGAAATTAAAGATATCTTTAATCATATGAAAAATGCTCTAAATCACTACTGATTTAAAAAATGCTAATCAAAAAACACTAAGGTACCATATCTCACCAGTCAGATTGGCTAAGGTGATAAAACAGGAAAATGACAAATGCTGGAGAAGATGTGGAAAAATTGAAACACTAATGCATTGTTGGTGGAGTTGTGAACTGATTCAACCATTCTGGAGAGCAATCTGGAACTATGCCCAAAGGGCTATAAATAATTTCATACCAGGGTCATATTTTGACCCAGCAATACCACTTCTAGGGTTGTATCCCAAAGAGATCATAGAAGTGGGAAGAAGACCCATATGTACAAAAATATTTATAGCAGCTCATTTTGTGGTGGCAAAGAACTGGAAATTAAGGGGATGTCCATCAATTAGGGAATGGCTAAACAATTTGTGGTATATGAATGTAATAGAATACTATTGTGCTATAAG
The DNA here is from genome assembly GCA_011680675.1 of Gymnobelideus leadbeateri. Classification (NCBI taxonomy): domain Eukaryota; kingdom Metazoa; phylum Chordata; class Mammalia; order Diprotodontia; family Petauridae; genus Gymnobelideus; species Gymnobelideus leadbeateri. The sequence goes on from WOXC01008033.1 coordinate 190,237, forward strand.
AAATGAGGAGCAAATGGACTTTATATATACCTGGAGAGGCTTATGCAAACTGATGCTGAGTGAGAAGGGCAGAACCAGGAGAAATTTGTACACAATTACAGACACAACATATGTGTGATGACCAACTTTGATAGAGTGGACTCTTCTCAACAATGCAGGGTTATAAGACAACTCCAAAAGACTCATGATGGAGAGAGATGTCTACACTCAGAGAAAGAACTAGCAAGAACAGAGTTCGAATGCAGACTGAAGCAAATTACCTGCTCTCTTTTTTTTTTCTTGTTTGGTTTTGTTTCCTCTTTCCCATTGTTCATTCCATCTGTTACAATCCTTCTTTATAACCTGACTAATGTCTAATGTGAAAGCATTTGCAGATCCTACATTTGACTGCATGCTGCCATGGTGGGGGGACAGAAGGGGGGAGAGAAGGGAGGGAAGGAGAGGGAAGGGGAGAAAATATGAAATTCAAGGGATTGTGAAACTGAATCTTGTAAACTAAAAGTAAACAAACAAATTAATAAAGACAAAAAATACATTATTCTGAGATGGGCTTCATACCCTTCAGATTGCCAAAGGGGTGCATAGAGCAAAAAAAGGGTAAGGAGGTACAACTACTATTTTTTATTCTATTGGCAAATAAGGGGAGAAAGCCTGTTAAAACTCAAGTGTGAAGAGTCCAGCATGCAAGTTTGGTCCCATTTCTACACCTCTTGAGTTCCACTTGAACTACCCCAGTCTTGCTGTTTCCCCTACTCCTTGACATTGGCCCTGTCCATGGCCACTGCCTCCTGGGTAGTTGTAATGGAAATGCAGATTTAAGATCTTCCCTGCCCCTAGCTTAAGTGCACCTGGAGCCTGTGGTGGGAGGCTTGTTTTTCAGGAAAGCCCACACCTTGATACTTTGTGATTGGGCAGTGGGTCAAGGAGGTTGTTACATTCCCTGAGCCAAGAGAAGGCTATATAAGCCCTGAGGAGAGGCTTTGCTTTGGGGCTCACTTTGAGAAGTGTTGTGTGATTTGACCAGATGAGACTCTGGGAAGCTGTTGTTGAGAGCCCCCCGGCTTTGAAAACCCAGATGTTGATGCTTCTCTCTCTGGTAACTGTGATTTGGTATTGATATAATGGTAGGACAGTTTGGAAGCCTGTCTGTTTGATCTGTAAGTTCTGTAACTCTGAAGTTTGGGGTGCTGACCTTTTTCCCCTGAACTAGGTAAGGTGTGTTTGTTTGATTAGTAAGCTTGTTAACCCATTTTGAGTTGCTTTCCTTTTGAAAAGCAGATCTAAGAACCTGTGTTGGCAGTCACCCTGGGGATATTGGGGTGCTTGCCGCTACAGTAGTTGGTCTGGTCTAAGTAGACCACCATACTTTGCCCCTTGAAGGGTACTGACTTTTATGTTTGTCTCTGTCCATTTCTGTTTCCTTCTCTCTGTATCTGTCTGTCTCTGTCTTTGTCTCTCTCTCTCACAGACACACACACACACACACACACACACACACACACACACACACACTTCATTCCTTTTTGTTTTAGTTCAGGGAAGAACTTGAAACACATTTGCCATTCTTTAAAAAAATAAACTTCTATATACCGAAGATGGCGGAGTAGAAACGGCTCCTCCAAGCCACTCTGCCCCCAGATTCCGCCCAAACTATGTAAAAGGGGACTCTGAACAACTTCTGGAGCCCCAGCACCCACAGAACGACACAGAGAAGCTAACCTCCCACTGAGGACAGCCCAGCAGCCCTGCAAGAAGGACCAGCACAGCGGTCTGGGAACCGGCAGCGCGCAGAGTGTGGCAAGCTGAGCCAAGCCGAGCCGGAGCTGAGGTCCCCATGAGCCGAGGTTTTAGCCCCAGGGCACCAGAGCCAACAGCCGGCGGGAGGAACCCCAGAACACCAGGAGCTGTGGCGACTCCAGAATTATCAACATAGACATGCCTAGGACAAAATAAGAGGTTAGTGTCCTATGGACTTTGGGACCTGTATTTGGGGAATGCGTCAGCTCCCTCCCCTGGGGGCTAGAAGCCGCTGAGGAGACACGCCATTTTGTAGTTTTCAGAGGCAGCTCCAGCTCCTGGCCTGCGAATTTGTAGGGAGATCCAGCGATCAGTCTTGGGGGGTAATCGCTCTTGCTTTAACCTCCCTGGATCTGGATTGTGATCTAGGGTGGAAGTCGTGGGTGGGTTTACAGCTTGCCAGAAACGGAAGTTGCCCCCCACACGTTCGGGACGAAAATTCCTCTAGCTGGCTTTAAAGCCATAGTGTGGCAACAAGCCCAAAAGTCAAGTAATTAAGTGGCAACATGCCAAGGCAAAGGAAACAGAAAAATGCAACCCTAGACTCCTATTTTGGGGGCATAGAGCGGGAAAAGGACTGTGAGTTCAGAAGTCCTGCTCCAAAAGCCCCAGGGGAAAACATGAGCGGGTTGCAGGCCATAGAGGACCTTAAGAAGGACTTTAAAAATCAAATAAGAGAAGTGGAGGAAAAATTGGAAAGAGAAATGAGAAGGATGCAGGAAAAGTATGAAATGAGGGTCAACAGCCTGACTGAGGAAAACAACACCTTAAAAAATAGACTAACTCAAATGGCAAAGGAGGCCCAAAAGGGCAATGAGGAGAAGAATGCCTTAAAAAGTCGAATTTGCCAGATGGAAAAAGAATCTCAAAAGTTCACTGAGGAGATTCATTCCTTCAGAGTTAGACTGGAGCAAATGGAAGCTAGTGACTTTATGAGAAATCAAGATGCTGTTAAGCAGATCCAAACAAATGAAAGATTAGAAGGCAATGTGAAATATCTCATGGGAAAAACCACTGACCTGGAGAATAGATCCAGGAGAGACAATTTAAAAATTATTGGACTACCTGAAAGCCATGATCAAAGAAAGAACCTAGAAATCACCCTTCAAGAAATTCTCAAGGAAAATTGCCCTGATGTTTTAGATCCAGAAGGCAAAATAGAGGTTGAAAGAATCCACAGATCACCTCCTGAAAAAGATCCCAAAAAGAAAACTCCCAGGAATATTATAGCCAGGTTCCTGAATCCCCAGATCAAGGAGAAAATACTCCAAGCAGCCAGGAAGAAACAATTTCAATATTGTGGAAACACAATCAGAATAGCCCAGGACCTGGCAGCTTCTACACTGAGGGATCGAAGGGCATGGAATATGATATTCCAGAGGGCAAAAGAACTGGGAATGAACCCAAGGGTCACCTACCCAGCAAAACTGAGTATTTTGTTTCAGGGGAAAATATGGTCATTCAGTGGAATAGAGGACTTTCAAGCATTCTTGAGGAAAAAACCAGAATTGAATAGAAAATTTGACATCCAGACACAGGAAGGAAGAGATGCCTGAGAAGGTAATCGGGGAAGAGAGATCAAGGGGAACTTATCAAAGTTGAACTATTTTCATTCCTATATGGAAAAGCAATAACTGTGACTGATGATACCTTTCTCACTATGAAAATAATGGAAGAAGGGGGTGTGGTCATATGAATACATATGTGAATGTGTGTGTATATGGTTACAGTTATATATGGATAGAGGGCATAGGTTGAATTTGTTGGGAAGGGAGAATACTCAAGGGATGAAATAATGAGATGAGAGAGGAAAGTGGCAAGAGGAGATGGGGAGAGACAGGGTAGGGTAAACTATCTTATGTAGAAGAAGCAAGGGGAAGTGGTTGTAAGGGGGGGAAGAATAGGAAGGCAAAAAGGCAAAACCACATTCTCATTGAATTTGGTTCAGGGAGAGAATGACATACATACTAAATGGGATATCTCAACCTGCAGCAGAATAGGGGGAAGGGGGATGAGAAGAGGGAAGATGGATGGGAGGGCATCCTTGGGGGGAGGGGTGGTTGGAAGTACCCACTATAGAGGAGGGACAGGATCATGTGGGGAATGGACCAGGTGGGGGGGTGGGATGAGTGGGAGGGAATTGTAAGCAGCCTTGTACAATATATCTAATATGATAATGTTTTGCATAGCTAGACATGTATAACATATACTGAATTACTTATCTCCCCAGAGGGAATGGGTGACAAGGGAAGAAGGAAATGGATCTGAAAGTCGAGGTCTTAACATTAAATGTTTCAAATATATATAAATACTATTATTAATACTCTTTTGCTTATAATTGGGAGATAAGATGTGCAGGCATTGGGACACATAGATTCACCTTCCTCTAATGGAAAAGTCGGGAAGGGGGTATGGGAGAAGGTATGGGAGAGAGCAGATTGGAGGAAGCGATATCTTGTGGGACTGCTATTCTGGGAGGTTGGGTAGGGGAATAACGGGGGGAAATGATTGTAACTCAAAATCTGGCAGAAATGAATGATGTAAAACAGACGTTAATAAAGCATTTGTTTAATTAAAAAAATGAACTTCTAATAGGAAGTAAGAAAAACAATAACAAAAATCCATACAAAAGAATAGAAACAATGGCATTAGGTACTGAAGATTTCTTAATTTAACTTTAACTATTTTCTAGAGAACAGTTGTCTTTCCTGACACAACATAAAAGATACTCAACCTCTGTTTTCTCCCTTTTACCTTAATTCTTTCGGGAGTGGATGCTAAACAAAGGGACTCAAATGTCTAATCTGATATAAATTTGATTTAGCAACATTTTCCTGTCTGGTGGTCTCCACAATCCCTTGCATAATCCCACCCCCACCCCAATCTCATTGCTGAGTAAGGGCTATTCCCTCTTTCTGAAATCTATTTATTTATTTTCTGAAGTCCATCTCGAATACACAGACCTGCAAAACAGCAGCAGGCAGGAGTCAGCATTCAAATGGACTAAACTTCTTCAGGCTATAGAAAGGTGTCTTAAAGGTAAGTTGGGGTCACACAGTGAAAGGCTTTGAAAGCTCAACAGAGAAGCTATTCTTTGATCCCAAAAGCAATAGGGAGCCATTAGATTTTTCTGAGCCATACTGAAATGGTCACACCTGTACTCTGGAACATCTCTTCAGCATTTACCACATCTAGTCTCCCCCAAACCCATATGGCCTCAAAGACAGATGCCATCTTTCCTAAAACCTCTCTGTATCATCTCAGTTCCCTCTAAAAGTGAGAAGCTAAGTCACTTTTCTCTTCCTATTTCAAAATCTGAGCACACCAGAGTAGAGATGATAACACTAACAGCTGTTTATATAATCCTTTAAGGTTTGTAAAGCATGTTCAATATATTATCTCATTTTATTTTTAAACAACCTTGTGAAGTCAATGCTATTTTTATTATCATTTTACATATGAAGAAGCTGAGGTTAAGTGACTTGTCAAGGATCACACAGCTTGTAAGTGTCTGCAGGGCTGGTAAATCTGAGGCCTTAAGGCCACATGTAGCCTTCTAGGTTCTTAAGTGCATCCTTTTATTGAATCCAAATTTTATAGAACAAATCCTTAAATTTGGATTCATTTGAAAGGTCACATTTAAGGACCAAGAAAGCCACATGTGATCTTGAGGCCACAGGCTCCCCATCCCTAGATTCTAAGGCATGATTTGAACTCAGTTTTTCCTTACTCCAGAGACAACATTTTACCTATTATACCACCTAGCCCTAAGGATAATGAATTACCAAACCTTACTTACCTTAGAATGCCCATTCACTCTGTTTCCCTTTGATCATATCATTTTAGTGCTCCTAGGGTAGAAAACTTTCAGAATAATAATATTACAGTAATAATATTACTGACAAAGTTTTTGCCAAGGTAAGAGGCAGATCATTCCCTCACAAAACTTCCAACCAATGCTATGCTGCTCATAGCTTTCTCTCTTTAGGGAGCTAAACTTTCTCCTACCCTAAATGAAGTCTTTTTTTTTTCTTTTTTAAACAGGGAGCAAGATTGGCCATCATTTTCTGCATATCATTCTTCATTCTCTCTCAAAAATTATTGGAGGAATTGCATACAATTGCTACAATGACTATTTTCCAGAACCCTGTTAACTACCAATACATAAAGAAAAGGTTAAAATGATAGACACTTAGGGGCTGTTCATCCACTTTGTGCCCACCTGTACCTCAACTCTTACTTGTCGCTCCAAGAAGTTGTAGCATGTGCAGTTGCCACACCCAGTAAAATGTGTCAGCAGACAAGCTAAACCAAGTTAAGGAGAACCAATGGGCCTCAAGGGCATTGGTGAGTTAGGGGCATTTTTACCCCAGTATGTGAAGACTTGTCCAGCAGAGTAGATAAATGAGAACAATTTGCCCCAAGAAACATGAAGGTGGAAGAAGAATATACTGTAAGGTGCTTAGAGTTTGGTCAGACAATGAAGATGCCAAAGTCATTCACTGCATCTAGAGCCATCACCAGTCATATTGACTTTTCTCTTGCTACTAGACTCTGATGACTCTAAAAGATAGAGTGAGGTTAAAGATTTTGTGCAACTCTGCCTCACTTAAATCTAATTCATGTACAAGTCAAGATATCAGTCCATAATGTCACTGGGATTCTTAGAAAACAAAGAACAAATAATATTAAGTGCTAAGTGCCTACAAGGGGAGCTAGGTAGTGCAATGGATAGAATGCCAGAAATGGAGTCAGGAAGACTCATCTTCCTGAGTTCAAATCTAGCCTTAGACATGAATTGTGTGACCCTGGGCAAGTAATTTAACCCTGTCTGCCTCAGTTTCCTCATCTATAAAAAGAGCTGGAGAAGGAAATGACAAACCACTCCAGTATCTTTGCCAAGAAAACCCCAAATGGGGTCCCAAAGAGGCAGATATGACAAAAGAACTGAACAACAAACAACACATACCAGGGCTGAGATTCTAAAGGGGGGGAGGGGCAGCTAGGTGGTGGAATTAGAGCACCAGCCCTGGAATCAGGAGGACCTAAGTTCAAATTCAGCCTCAGAAACAACACAAAAACTAGCCGTGTGAGCTTGGGCAAGTTACTTAACCCCAAATGCCCTTAAAAAAAAAAAAAAAGCAAAAATAAATAAATAAAGGTGAGGGGAGAGTAAATACATAAGTTTATACAAGACACCCATAGAGTAGGTAGAGGGGAAAGCACTAGTCGTGGGTGGAGAAAGAACCAAGAAATTCCTTCTGCAAAAGGTTAATTCCAAGAGGTTGAGGTAGGAAGTGAGAGCATCCCAGCTGTGAGGGATAATCATTACAAAAGCATGGAGACAGGAGGTGGAATGCCTATGTGAGGAACAGCAAGTGAGTGAGCAGATTTGGAACACAGAGTGAGTAAAGAGTAGCAACAGAAGAACACCTGAAAGGCAGCAAAGCACCAGGTTGTGAAGAGTTTTGATTTACATTTGATCCTAGAGGTAATAAGAAGCCAGTCCTAGGGAGGTGTTTATTTCATCACGTGTAAATCAGATCTTTCTTCTAGGCTTTCCATGATAATGCACATGCATCATTTGCTTTCTATGTTAAAAGCAAGAGAAAAGGGCGGGGGGGAATGAAGTAATATGGCTCAAGGAGGTGATCTTAGATGTTGAAGGACTGCTGGCATTGGGGCCCACAGATTCAAGCAAATCTGGATATTCAGGTACAGAATATCTCATTTCTGCTGAATCAGACAATATTTTATCTCTTCCAGTAGCTTAAGTTTACATTGCTTTGTCATCTGCCTGGCAGCAGGCTGTGCAGGTGGCAGATGGAGTCAGAGGGAGCGTTTGACAGCCGAGTTAATTAGTAGATGGCAGTTTGGAGTGTTGTCAAGCTGCCAGTAGAAACTGTAGGTGCTTTTGGTGGGAGTATGCAAAGATGATCTCAAAGGGTCAAAATATTTGTGTTTCTCACATGACTTTGAATTTTTGTATGCTTTCACACTTTAGAGGAAATTACCAGGAATTAATTTGTAGATGTTGTTTCTATTCATGGATGAGTCAAGTTTCCAAGAAGTCTACAAAAATCAGAATGTCTTATTATTGACTTGGTTTGCACAGAATACATCCTACCAAAGTGCTCAATCTACTTTTAAGTGATAATAATATTCCCTGGTGGTACAGTGGATAGAGTGCCAGTCCAGGAGACTCATCTTCCTGTGTCTAAAAATCTGGCCTCAGACATTTACTAGCTGTGTAACTCTGGGCAAGTCACTTAATCCTGTTTGCCTCAGTTCCCTCACATGTAAAATGAGCTGGAAAAAGAAATGGTAGACCACTCCAGTATCTCTGCAAAGAAAATCCCAAATGGGGTCATGAAGTGTCAGACACGCCAGAAAACAACTGAACAACAAATAATATTTCCATGGTGGATTTTCTTTTTCAAGTTCTCAAGGACTTATCTTTCTATACTTTTCTAGTTCCCGGATTATATAAGATAATGACAAAAATATCACTTTCTCTTTCATGTAGAAATTATTTTTCTTTTTAGATTTTTCCTGAGATTTTAACATACTTTCTCTCAATTAGTCATTTTTAAAGGAGTTCATCTTTTAAGGGTCTGATTTTCCTTTTACATTTTCAGTCATTTTTCCATCATACCCAACTCTTAATGACCTCATTTTGTTTTAGGTTTTTTGGTTTGGGTTTTGGGTTTGGTTTTTTTTTTAAAGATACTGGAGTGATTTCCCATTTCCTTCTCTAGTTCTTCCAGATCATTTTGCAAATTAGGAAACTGGGGCAAACAGGCTTAAGTCAGTTGCTCACAGTCACACAGCTAGTAAATGCCAGATTTGAACCCAAGAAGAGGACCACACCCAGAATATTATCTATCCACTTATGCCACCTGTCTGTCCTTCCTTGCACATATCCTCGTGTAATGTGTAATCTATCTCTGTAGATCTTTCTTTCAATGTGCATGTCTATATATAGAAGATAGATGATGTATTCTATATTCAGACTCTCTCAAAGTCTCCTTCCTGATGTGTCTATAGCATTTAAATTCTTACCTGCTCTGTCTTCTATGGTTTTCATGACCTTCCTTCTTGCTTTTTGATAGCCCCATTGCAGTTTCCTTTTATGGCTCATCATCTAAATCATTTCCCCTGTGAGTGTTTTTCCAAGCCCTTTCTTGGACTTGATAGTGCCCTCCCTTGCTAACTAATTATTTTTATTTATTCTCTTTAGATTTGTTCCATATACCCATATATGTTTTTGCCGTCTCCTCCATTAGCATGTAAACTCCTTGAGAGTAGGAATTGCTTCATTCTTTGTATTATATTCTCCTGTGATGCATGGCACATAAGGAGGTACTTAAATGCTTGCTGACTTATTAATAATAGAGAGTAGATATATATGTATATATACCTGTATCTATATATAGGTATAGCTCTACATACATAAATGTATACATATATACATGTGTGAAAATATACTACAGCCTCTAAAGTTGAGATTCAACAAAGGGTGGGTTATCTGCTGCTGGTGCTAATTTTGGCCTAACAATTAACACCAAGAAAACATGGGTATTCCACCAGCCAGTACCACAACATCCATACACAGAACCAATGGTTACAGTAAATGGAGAAGTTTTCAATGCTATGAATAAGTTCACTTACTTTGGCAGTATACTTTCTAGGGATGTACAGAGACAGAGCTATCTAAGTGCTTGGGTAGGTATGTATGCATGAATAAATGTATACAGATAGATAAAATCTGGAATTATTTTGTACTTCCCTGATGAAATTAAGCATAACTCAGTTTCTGACTGAAAACAATCAGACCCTTAGACTGAGTTACTGATCAACATTGAATAACTGAGTTTCTCTTCCCATTCATATTATATCTTCCTGAGGAGAACTTGAAAGTTTTCTTTTAAACTGAATCAAATTTTCTCAGCTTCATTTGCTATCTTTGAATAAATAGATACTTTCCTTTGTAATGCTCTATCAACTCTTTCAGAAAGTTGAGAGAATCTGAAAGAATTGACAAAAGCTTCCAGAAAATCTAATCTGAAAGAAGGACTGTAGAAATTAAGCTCATTGTCTTATTACCACACATTTTTCCTTATAGATTTAAACCATATCTGATGTTTTTTTAGTTCTGTAATGTATAGGTAAATGGCACCGTGGATAGAGCACTGGGCCTGGAGTCAGGAAGACCTGAGTTCAAATTTGACCTCAGATACTTACTAGCTGTGTGACCCTGGGCAAGTCACTTACCCTGTTTGCCTCAATTTCTCATATATAAAATTAGCTGGAGAAGGAAATAGCAAATCATTGCAGTATCTTTGCCAAGAAAACCCCAATGGGGTCACAAAGAGTTGGATCCAACTGAATGATAACAACAATCTGCCTGAACTAGAAATTGATACCATTGGTGATTTTATTTTTGTTTCTGTTTTCTCAAGGATGAGGAAATAAGTGCATTGATTAGCAACTTTCTAGACTTTCAGGACCTCTTTAATGCTAGCAACTGTCCATTACTGGGCCCAACCATGGCCAAGCTGATCATCTGGTGTGTTTTAGAAGTGATACACAACATAGATTGTTAAAATGGGCCAGAATGTTAAATGTTTAAAATGGGCCAATGTTAAAATAGGCCAGAATGATTAGAGACAGGTGGTACAGTGAATAAACATTGTTTTTGGAGGCAAGGATCCTGGATTTCCAAGTCTGGACTCTGCCACTTGTTAATTCTCCTTTGGGGAAGTCACATAACCACTCTGGGCTTCATTTTACTTCCTTAGAAAATGAAGGGCTCGGACTAGATCGGGGGTGGGGAGCCTGTGGCCTCAAGGCCACATGTGGCCCTCTAGCTCCTCCAGTGCAGCCCTTTGACTGAATCTGCACTTGAGGATCTAGAGGGCCAGAGATTCCCCACCCCTCACTAAATGATCTTCAAAGCCTCTTCTAGAGCTATGATCCCATCCCTTAATATGAACACAAGTAAACTAGGTCAGAAAGACGTTCAGTTCAACTGTAACCCTTGTGCCAAGGGCACTGATATGACCTGAAGAGTACAGATAGGATTTGGGTTCTTGATCACATTTCTATTCACTGATTGTGGTATCATTTACTTCCTTTGAGAGCATGCAAATCAAGAAGAAGAAGAAATGATGGAGAAAAGGTTTATTACTATTTGGTCAGGTAGGGGAGGAAAACAAATAAAAGCTAATAAAGTGGAAACATGAAAGAGCAGCCCACTCCTAGGTACTTGTAGAGCCTCAACAACTTAAAGTCACACTTTAGGTAAGACTTCTTTTTCTAGTTCTTCTGTTTATTGCAACTAGTGCAATTATCCACAACTCCAGAAGGTAGAACCTGTGCCTCATGATCCCTTATGTGGACTACTGACACATTTCCAACTGATTTTTTCTAGTCTTTCAGCAGCCCTATAGCACTCCTGCAATATTTCTGTGATTCTTGGCAGCTCCAGAAGGTGGCAACACTACCCCTTTCCCAAAGAAGTAGCTTCCTTTCTTTTGGAAGACAAATTCTAAATGGAAGATATAGATAATTCAGATTCCTTAACTTCATGGCATTACTACTAAATTACAGAACCAGATCACACTGTATTCAGGTTCCCACAGACCTCTACTATCACACAAAAGTTTGACCAGAAGTTTGGAACACATACACCCTTTTCATTTTTAAATGGGTCTCCATCATTAAGGTCAGAGTAAATTAGTATTGTGATGCCATACATCTCCCAGCTCCTAGAAAGGCTATTTCTCACTATGTATAATTCTAGAAACTCAGCAAAATACTCTAATTCTCTTCCAATTATCCCTAGGGCCCCCTTTGACCATTTATAGTCAACTTGTTGGAGTTATTCAAATTACCATGTTATACCTGATACAACAACCATTGTAAAGGGATAACTAATGAAACCTAAGCACTCCCTGCCATTATTGCAAAATCACAAGAGAAAAGCTTGCGATCCATCCTTAACATTTGTTCAAGATTTAGTGTGTTCATAGTATTATTCTAAGAACTAGGAAATAGAACTGAGATCATCTGCAGACCCTTCTTCCATAGCGTCCACAGTTTCTGGCATCAAATTACTGCACTCATACATTCGTTAGAACTCAAATGGATTTGTGATTTTATCATGGTCACAATTTCCTCCAATGATGTAAACCAAAATGTATCTTTGTACTTACCTTCGTGTAAAATATGGATTGTACTAGTCTAAAATAAACATAGGTCTACTATTTAAGAATATCTATTTCTTTTCAAAGGCAGTTTATTTTTAATGCTCTTCTTAATTCAAATACCCTACAGCTCCATGATTTCATAAATGAGGGCAAACTGCCCATTGATGGATATCACAATATTTTCATTCATTGCAACAGAGTATTAGTAAATCAATAAACATATATTAAGCATCTATTATGTGCCAGGCAGTATGATAAGTGCTGGGAATACAAAAAGAGGCAAAAGACAGTCCCTGACCTCAAGGAACTTATAATTTAATAGGGGAGACAACATACAAATATATATAAAGCAAGATGTATACAAGGTAAACAGATAGTAGAGGGAAAACACTAGAGTTAAAAAAGAGTTTGGCAAAGGCTTCTTATAGAAGGTGGGACTTTAGTTGAAATTTCAAGGAAATCAGAGAGGGCAATAGATGGAATGAAGGATAGAGAGCATTCCAGGCATGGAGGACAATCAGAGAAAATGTCCAGAGCTGAGAAATGAAGTGTCTTACTCATGGACAGTGAGGTGTCCAGTGTCAGTAGATCAAAGATCACATCTCAAGGAGACTAGAAGACTAGAAGGTAGGAAGGAAGGAGTTTATGAAAGGCCTTGAATACCAAAGAGAACATTTGTGTTTGTTTTTGACAGCATCAATGGCACTAGGAGGTCACTAGTGTTTATGGGTCAGGGTAAGGATAGGAGGTGAGGTTGTGTTTCATTTTTGGACTTGTGCTTTCAGAAAATATTTTCATGTTCACAGACTAGTAAGTGTAGCTTTAATTCTCTCATTGGTATTATATATGATTTCTCTCACATAAATACATATCAGCAGTTGTAATGGAATATATTCCTATATCTATATGATGGTAGATTAATATAGATAGGTAGATAGATGAAAGATAGATAAAAAATAATCCATAACTAGGTCAGACTTAAAGACTTTTTAAATTGATTTGAATTTGTCAAATCTGTAGGCTAGTGACAGTGCCTTTGAGAACTAAGAGATTCTCCATGACACAATGAGGCATTGAAGAAACACTTTCATGAAGAATTCTCTTTTTGCCACCTACAAATTGTTATAGAATTTTCCTACTTCTTTTAGTGAGATATATATTTCATAGAATAACATCATTTCTAATCTCTGTAGTTCTATCAAAATACTAAGCAGATGCCAGATGAAATGAATGAATAAATGAACAAGGAAATAAAGGATTTATTAATACCTTACAATGTGCCAAGAACCATGCTAAGCTCTGGGCACACAAATATTAAAACAAAATAGTTGTCCCTGCTCTCAAGGAGCTCACATTCTAATTAGGGGAGGTACACGTATACAAAATTTAGCTGCAAAGAAGGAAAACTCTAATAATCTTTAAGGTGTTGTTGCAAGATGGATAGCAATGCCCAGGAGTCCTTAAATTGTACATCCAGGGATCCAGATGGAAGAAGAGTAGAGGAAATGGTAAGTTTCAGTGGACCTTAGGGAGCAAGGACCTGCAGATCATAAGGAAAAGTGGTCCATGATTTTATTATTTATTTATTTATTATTTTCGTTTTCCTGAGTTATATGTTAAAACTATTTTAACAATCATTTTTAAAACTTAGAGTTCCAAATTCTCTCTCTTCTTCCCTCTCCACCCCCACCTCAATGAGAAGGTGAGCAATGTAGTACAGGCTATGTGTGTGTTGTCATGCAAAACATATCCATGGTAGTCATGTTGTGAAAGAAAACAGACAAAAAAACACAACAAAAAAAGAAACTCAAGAAAAATAAAGTTTAAAAAAGTATACTTCAATCTTCTTTCAGACACCATCAATTCTTTCTCTGGGGATGGATAGCAATTTTCATCATAATTCCTTCAGGGTTGTCTCAGGTTGTATTGCCGAGAATAGCTAATTCATTCACAGTTGATCATCTTACAATAATTACTACTACTTTGTACATAGTACATTCCATTTTTCATTAGCCCATGCAGTTCTTTCCAGGTTTTTCTGAAGGAATCCTGCTCATCATTTTTATAGTACAATAATATTTCATCATAATCACTTATCACAACTTGTTCAGTCATCCCCAATTGATGATATCCCCTCAATTGCTAATTTCTTGCCCCCAGAAAAGAGTTGCTATAAATATTTTTGTACATATAGGCCCTTTTCCTTTTTTTATTTTTCACCTCTCTTGGGATACAGACCAAGTATTGGTTTTGCTAGGTCAAAGGGTACGCATGGTTTTATGGTGTTTTGGGAGTTCCAAATTGTTCTACAGGTTGGTTGAATGAGTTCACAACTCCATCAACAGTATTTAATGTTTAAATTTTCTCACACCTCCTCCAATATTTGCCATTTACTTTTTCTGTTCTATTAGCCATTCTAATAGGTATGAGGTAGTACTTTGGAATTGTTTTAATTTGAATTTCTCCAATCAATAGTAAGTTAAGAGGTTTGTTTTTTTTTTCATATGGTTATAGATCACTTTGATCACTTCATCTGAAAACTGATCCTATCTTTTGATCATTTATCATTTGGGGAATGGCTCTTATTTTTTTTACAAATTTGACTCAATTTTTTATAAGTTTGAGAAATGAGGTCTTTTTTAGAGAAACTCGTTTCAAACTTTTTTTCACAATTACTATTGTTAACTATATTTCCTTCCATCTTATAATCCCCAATTTATTTTATTCTCTCTCTCCTTTCACCCTGTTCTTCCTCAAAAGTGTTTTGCTTCTGACTAGCCTCTCCCTCAATCTTCTATTACACCCCCTTCTCTTATCCCCTTCCCCTCCTACTTTTCTGTAGGGTAAGATAGATCTCTATACCCAATTGAGTGTCTATGTTATTCCCTCTTCAAGCCAATTTTGATGAGAGTAAGGTTCACTCATTCCCCTTCACCTTCTCCCTCTTCCTTTCTGCTGTAAAAGCCTTTTCTTGCCTCTTTTATGTGAGATAATTTACTGCATTCTACCTCTACCTTTCTCTTTCTCCCCGTACATTCCTCTATCTCACCCCTTAATTTTCTATTTTAGATATAATCCCTTCATATTCAACTTATACCTGTGCTCTCTGTTTATATATACTCCTTCTAACTGCCCTAATAATGAGAAAGGTCTTATGAGTTACAAATATCTTCCCCATGTATGAATGTAAACAGTTTCAACTTACTAAGTCCCTTGTGATTTCCCTTTCCTGTTTACCTTTTTATTCTTCTCTTGAGTCTTGTTTTTTAAAGTTAAATTTTCTATTTAGCTCTGGTCTCTTCATCAAGGATGCTTGAAAGTCCTCTTTCATTGAATGTCCATCTTTCCCCTAAAGGATTATACACAGTTTTGTTGGGGAGGTGATTCTTGGTTGTAATCCTAGCTCCTTTGCCCTGCAGAATATCATATCCCAAGTCCTCTTATCCTTTAATGTAGAAGCTGCTATATCTTGTGTTATCCTGACTGCAACTCCACAATGCCTGCTCTGAACTATGCTCCTCTTTCACCCTGATACAATAGACCTTTCCTGCTGACTTTCCAAGTTGTCTTCTGCTGTAAATGTGTTTTATTCCATCTTTTGGTGGGTTCTTCTGCTCTAGAATTTGTTTAGAACCATTTAAAGGTATCTAGAGGGGCTTGGGGGAGAGCTCAGGTGAGTCCCTGCCTTTACTCTGCCATCTTCACTCTGCCTAGTGGTCCATGATTTTAAAGGCAAGATGATACTTGTTCAGTCTCTACTCATCCAGCTTGTTTGACTGGATATGTCCCCAGCACATGACTGTGGGGATAGAGTAAGGGTGCTAGGGAATTCCTCCCCTGGGTTGAGAATTGGGGTTCAGCATCTATTCTGAAGGAGTCATTCACAATCTAGTAAGAATTGGGCAAAATGATTTTGGGCAGAGACTGGAAGATCTTCTCATGGCTACTCCCTCAGGCCACCTATTTGTATCTGATAGTGAGTAGAAGCCAAATAAAAAGTCCACCAGTCTGCAGTCAGTCATAGTGTGTTTCTATTGAAAACAGTTACCAAAGGCATTTCGTGATTCAGGCTGTTCAGTAATAACAAATGTGTATAAGGATGCTGCTGAGGTATTTAAGGGAAGAAAGGATTAAAAATGTAAGCTCCTTAAGAATTTACTATTTCATTTTTGTACTTGTATTCCTACCACCTATTTCAAGTGCTTCTTCAATGTTTATTTAGATGAAAATAGTAGATAATACAATAATAGACGTGGTAAATATCTATCTAGATAGATAAAGACCTCAGAAGTCATCTAGTTCAAGTTTCCTTCCAATGACAGAATATTCTGTATAAATGTTATCAAGCTTCTGCTCTTACTACCCTCAGTTGGGAATTTCTTACCAATACAAGGTAGACTATGGTAGTGATAATTATGGAAGTTAGGATAACAGTGACTTTTGTGGTTTAACACCTTTGCAAGTTTGAAATTTGGGGAAAGAAAAGAATAAATTCTAAGAGATGATTCTGAGTATTTGGGACTGGTTACCTAGTGATCATTAGCAGAAATAAGGAAGATAGGAGAATGGACAATGTTGAGGGGAAAAATCATGAGGGCTAGCATAGTGTGCCTTCATCCAAGAAGGTACTGTGTTCTATGAGCAAAGCAGAATTGAAGTAGCTCAAAAGAAACATGAGATGTTCAAATTTAGAGAATCCACCCCAAATGTTTACACGGACTATTTGTGCCAGACTTGTGTTCAAGCATTCCAAGCTCATCACAGTCAGACATACTGTAACTTGAATCTAACACATGTTATTTTGATCCTCTTCGAGACTGAAGGATAATCACCTAACCTAACTGAACTTTAGGTATCAATGAAACTATTCAGTAGCTAGGAATGTGGAGCAGGAGCTTAGAGAAGAGATTGGGGCACAAGAAGTGAATACTGACATGGAAATTGATATAGATCTAACTGTGATTATAAATATTTGATTGACAAATGCAAGAAGCAGACCATAAGAAAGCACTAACACAGAAGTCAAAAGATGAAAGAACAGCAAAATAGAAAGGGATAATAATATCAAAAGGCATTGTAGCAGCAAGCACCCCAATATCCCTGGGGTAGCTGCCAATATAGGTTCTTAGATCTGCTTTTCAAAAGGAAAGCAACTCAAAATCAGTTAATAAGATTACTTTAATCAAACATATTACCTAGTTCAGGGGGAAAAGGTCAGCACCCCAAACTTCAGAGTTACAGAACTTACAGATCAAACAGACAGGCTTCCAAACTGTCCAACCATTATATCAATACCAAATCACAGTTACCAGAGAGGGAAGCATCAACATCTGGGTTTTCAAAGCCGGGGGACTCTCAACGGCTGCCCAGCGTCTCATCTGGTCAAATCACACAACACTTCTCAAAGTGAGCCCCAAAGCTAAGCCTCCCATCAGGGTTTATATAGCCTTCTCCTGGCTCACAGATTGCAACAATCTTCTGGACCCACTGCCCAGTCACAAAGTGTCAAGGTGTGGGCTTTCCCGAAAAACAAGCCTCCCACCACAGGCTCCAGGTGCACTTAAGCTAGGGGCAGGGAAGATCTTTAAATTTGCATTTCCATTACAGGCATGTAGATATTAAAAAGGATGAAAACCTAGCAAAGGATAGTACATGCCAAGTCAGCAAGCATGTATTAAGTGCCTACTATGAGCCAGATGATTAAAACTGGAAGTGCAAAGAAAGGCAAAGACCCTCAAGGAACATACAATCTAGTGGAGAATATGGGGGAGACAATATGCAAAAATATGTACAAACAAACAAGAAATATACAAGATAAATTCGAGATTATCTCAGGGGAAAGGCAATAGCAATAAGGATGAAGAAAGGCTCCTTGTCAAAGGTGGGACTTATCTGAGACTTGAAAGAATCCAGAGAAGATTGGAAATGGAAATAAGGAGAGAAAGAATTCTGGGCATTCTAGTGAGTTGGGAGATGGAGTGCCCTGTGGGAGGAATAACAAGGATGTCAGTGTCACTGGATCACAGAGTACATGGAGGGGGGAAAGTAAAGGGTCAGGTTATAAAGGGATTTCAAAACTCTGCTGAGGATTTTATATTTGATCCTAGAGGTTATAGAGAGCCACTAAAGTTTCCTGGAGAGGTGGGGGGGGGAGTCACCTGGTCTGACTTCACCTTAAGGTTTGAGTGGAGATTGGACAGGAGTGAGGAGGTTTGTGGCTGGGGACTCACCCAAAGGTTACTATATTAGTCCAGGTGTGAAGTAATAAGGACATTTCCCAGTACAGTGGCAGTGTCAGAGAACAGAAGAAAGCATACATGAAGGATATTTCAAAGGTAGTCAACAAGAACAGGCAACAGGGAATAGGATTGGTGTTAAGAGAATGAGGAGCTGAGGATACCACCTAGGTTTGCAGCATAGTGACTGGATATAGTATGACATCCCTGGCTCACATATAAAACTTTCAGTGGCCTGGTGAGCAGGTATCACACATCAGTCATCTCCTGACTGTCAATGACAGTCAATGACTCCATCCAGGTAATAAGTTTCCCCATTAAAAAAAAAAACAAAACAAACAAACAAACAAAACAAACAAATTAGCTCCAATATTGTCTAGTTGAAACATTTTATCATGTCCATAGATGCTTAACTTGAAGGGTTAATTGGGAATGCATTCTTATATAATAAGGTTTTCCACAATCCACTATTTCAGTTTAACATCTTGCCCCTACAACTGATAAAATGACCAAGTATAGTGTAATATATTCAGGATAGTAACTGGTTGCTGGTTGCTTGAATCTGATAAACAGAGCCTATTAAAGTGTCATGCACTTTGCAGCTGCTGAGTGAATATTTATTGAGCATGGCGATAAAGAGAATATTGACACTAACCAGAGTAGATCATATGTTTTCCTCCCACAATGTACACAATGGTTCAACCCCAGCTGCTAACCATCCTAGTTAAACAGTTTCCAGTTAGGGAGTGTAAAGTAGTGGGAAGAAACTGAATTCAGAGGATCTGGATTCCAATCCCTATTGTGCTATTAACTATTTGTGTGACTCTTGACAAGTCAATTAACTTCTTCCTGAGTTTCATTTCCCTCAGGAATAAAATGAGATTGTTCTAAAACAGGGGTGAGGAACCTGCAGTCTCGAGGTCACATGTGGCACTCCAGATTCTCAACAAATTTGTTCTGTGAGGTTTGGATTCAGTCAAAAGGCCTCACTTGAGGACCTTGGCCCCTGCCCTCAAGGAGTTTATATTACACTCGGGAGATATGACATGTTCCCTGATAAAACCCTGCTTTTGAAATTCACTGCTATGGCCTTTGGCAAATCATTTCACTACCCTGGGCTTCAGTTTATTCATTTGGTAAATGGCAGGTTGAATTGGATGCCCTCTGAGTTTTCTTCTACCTCTAGATATTAAAGTAAATTGTTTTGGTTATTCCCAATTCTCTGTAACTCTGGGCTTTTCTTGGTAAAGATACTGGAGAGGTTTGCCATTTCTTCTTCTAGTTCATTTTACAGATGAGAAACTGAGGCAGACAGGATTAAGTGACTTGCCTGGGGTCACACAGCAAGTAAGTGTTTGAGACTGAATTTGAACTCAGGAAGATGTCTTCCTGATTCCAGCACAGTACTTTATCCCCTGTCCACCTAGATGCCCAGAGTAAATACAAGAGTTCTACATAATAAATACGATGTAAATGGGAGAGGATAACTAACGCCTCTGGGAATCAGTAAAGGGTGTCTGAAGGAGATGGCTTGAGGTAAGTAGGGAGATGAGCTAGAGATGTTGATAACAGAAGCTACATGCTTGCCTGTAAGCATTATTAGATTTTTTGAAAACATTGCCTTGTCCTTGCATGAACTGATGTTGAGTGAAATGAGCAGAACCAGGAAAACATTGCACACAGTAACAGCAACATTGTTCGATATCCAGCTTTCATAAACTTAGCTCTTCTCAGCAATACAATGATCTAAGACAATTCCAAAAGACTCATGGAAAATGCACATTCAAAGAAAGAACTATGGAGTCTGAATGCAGATCAAAGCATATTTTTTTTCCTTTTTCTTTCTTGTGGTTTTCCCCTTTGATTCTAATTCTTCTGTACAATATGACTAATGTGGAAATATGTTTAACATGATTATACTTGTATCATCTACATCAATTTGCTCTATCTTGGGGAGGAAGAAGGGAATTTTAAAATTAAATTTAATTTAATTTAAATTAAAAGGAAGGGAAAATTTAAAAACTCAAAATCTTATAAAAGTGAATGTTGAAAAGTATAAATAAATAATTTTTTTAAAAGAAAATACTGTCATGTCTATAAAAACTCATTGTTTCACTTCCATGTTGCCATTTGCAATTTGGTTCTCTCTAAGCACTTATGTGTTGCTTTTATTTCTCAAAATAGATATTATCTCCAAAAAATAGATTATTATCTTCAACCTGGCACAGTTGTGTCTTTTCATTTCCCATCCTGTGAAAGTTCCCTCTATAGATTAGTCAGATGCCTTCTCACCAACAAAAAGCCTGATGGGAGTTAACATCTCTTGGACCATTACGTTCAGTTAAGGCTATAGCCATTAAAAACTTCGCTTCTGACTCTCAAGTTATCTCCTCTATAACCTCACCAACTACTGGGCCCCCCTTAAGTATGCTTTCTCCACCCCTAGCCCACTTCCAGATTTGTAACCATAAGCATAATTAAACTAACTCTGTCCTTGCTGCCCCATAGAATGTTCAGGAATAAAATATCCCTTTCTGGCCCTATTTTAAGTTTTCTCTCCCAATAGAACATAAGTTTCTTGAGAACAGAAATTCTCTTTGCTTTTTATATTTGTATTTCCCATATTTAGCATAGTACTTGGCATATAAGGGATACATATAAATTATCTAGATATGTAGCTCTCTCTAAAATCATTATGATTGCAATTTAGAATATAAGGGATATATATCTATATCTATATCTATATCTATATATATCTTCCTTATTATATGCCATGCTCTATACTGTCTATATAAATGTTAGGCTTTTTCATTCATTCATTTATTCATTCCATGTCACCTTTCCTCTGTACCACTCATGCTATTTCTGCCCCCCCAAAAATAAAAGAGCTAGACTTTTCATACAGAGAACCATGTTCCATGAATTTTTAAAAATATGTATTTCTATTCAAAATGAAAACAAATTATTTAATTATGTAACAAAAACAGAAGGTGAGAGTTTTTAAATTGTTATTCTGAAGTGGAATCATCATAATTTTAGAATTATATGACTTTAGGCATTTTGACTTCAGTACATGGGGTGAAAACATTTTAGATACATTTTAGCAAAACAAAAGTTTAACTCCATTGACTGAAAACAGTTTCACATAGTCACTTTCTTTTTGAGGTAAAAACAATATTTTGACTAAATTATTTACTTTTTTCTACCATTTACTTTAGGTTAAGTAGCTATAACCTTGCACTCTTTTCTAAGTGAATGACTTTTGGAATGGGAAATTCATGAAGCCAAGTATATATGCTATAGGAAAATTGAACATCTTTCCTGAGGTTTTTTTTTTGTTGTTTTTTTTTTTAAGTACCACTACATGGCTATCATATGTGTATTATGGATTTAAGATTTGCCATATTGTTAGAATATATTTAATCAATTACTGTGAAGATATTTGTAGATTCTATATTTGATTGCATGCCACCATGGTGGGGTGGGGAGAGAGAGGGGGGAGAAAATTTGAAACTCAAGGGACTATGGAACTGAATGTAGTAAACTAAAAATAAATAAACAAATTAAGAAAAAAGAATATATTTAATCATGTAGTAATTAATATATTGGGTGAGTTTTACTTTTCTTTGGAACAATATTTTATTTTTAGAAGAGATAGTCCTTTCAAAAGAATGAAACTACTTCTTAAATGTCAAAATACTTGAACCATTTTTTAATTTAATTATTTTTGTTTTATTTATATAAAAATAACTTTTTGTATAAAAAATTTTTAAATTTTAATTTAATTACCACCAGCTTTATTTGTGTCAAAGAAGATGTGTGTATGTGTGTGTGTGCGTGTGTGTGTGTGTGTGTGTGTGTGTGTGTGTGTGTGTGATGGGACAGTTTGTAAATTCTCATATTAAAAGACAAACTTGGGTCAAAAGGGCTAGATGATAGCCCCAAGGTCACTTAGGTGGTAAACTACAGAGTTGGAATTTATGTTCGCATTACATTCAATACTTGTTCATCTATACCACAAAGTCCTGAGAATAAAAATCAAGAGACATTTGGAAAATGAATTGAGATAATTGAGAGCAGCTAGATGGTACAGTGAATAAAATTCAGGACTTGGAGTCAGGAAGACCTGAGTTTGAATCTGGCCTCACACACTCACTAGCTGTTTACCCTAGGCAAGTCATCTAACCCTGTTTGCCTCAGTTTCCTCATGTGTAAATGAGCTGGAGAAGGAAATGACATACTACTCCAGTATCTTTTCCAAGAAAAACCCAAATGAGGTCAGGAAGAATCAGACATGATTGAAACAACTGAACATTTGATTAATAGGAAATGCAGATGCAATTAAGTGACTGCATTTAGTTATTACTTATAATGTCTGAGTAATACATGAGGGTCTTTATGACAAGCTCTTCACAGCTAGATGTGGGTGTCATGTTTCATATTTCATGAGAAAGAGGACCTGGCATGCTGTCAGTTCAAAAGCACAGAAGCAATTTCTAGATTGATAAATGACAGTAGTAGCTCTAGTCTATTGCCTCATGGAAACTCACAAGACAAAGGCAAGGAAGCAAGGAAGAAGAAATGCTCTAAGAATATGTTAAAGCAAACCTTTAAAATATGCTTTCTCCTTCCACATGAGGTCTCCATATGGCACCCACAAAAATAAAAAGAAGAAGCACCATAGACTATGTTTTCTATTACAATAACCCAGATTGGTTAATCTGAAATCAATAACAAAATCTCATACACAGTAGGTGCTTAAAAATTCTTACTACAATGAATATTGATGGAGGTAGATAGGGGAAACAGGAAAAGTACATAACATGATCTATTGCTTCCAATTGGTGAAAGATAAGCCAGGCGAAGATAAGGTGGTATGGAGCACATGTGTTATGTGTTCAGATGAAACACAGAAAGGTAAGAAAAGAAGCTTGCTTTGCCTTTGGCACAGCCTTGCCTAGGCATGGCCTGGGAAAAACCTCTTCATTAATGTGGTGAGGCAAGACTAACACTTGTCTCACCAGTTAACTTTCTTATATAAGATCTTTATTATAGGCAGTTATGATCTCTTTTTTGTTTTGTTTCTTAAATTTATTTGTTTATTTTTAGTCTACAAGATTCAATTCAATTCAATTACAATTGAGTTTCAAATTTCCCTTCCTCCCCTCCCTCCACCCCCCACGACAGTATATAGTCCAGTATAGGATCTGCAAATACTTTCACATTAGACATTAGTCAAGTTACAAAGGCGTATTGTAATACATGGGATGAAAAATGGTAAAGAAGAGATAAAACCAAACGATGAAAAGAAAAAGTTCAAGTAGTTTTCTTCCATCAGGATTTAAGCTCAGTTCTTTCTAGTTATTTCTCTGGATGTCACATCTCTCTCCTTCATGAGTCTTTCAGGATTGACTAATATCACTGCATTGCTGAGAAGAGTCCAGTCTGTCATAGTTGGTCATCACACATATGTTGTGTCTGTGATTGTATACAAATTTCTCCTGGTTCTACTCTTCTCACTCAGCACCTCCAGGTAAAGCCTCTCCAGGTAAATATGAAAACCGTCTCCTCCTCATTTCTTATAGCACAATAATATTCCATTACATGCATATACCACAACTTGTTTAGCCATTCCCCAATTGATGGGCACCCCTTTAATTTCCAATTCTTTGCAACCACGAAAAGAACTGCTATAAATATTTTTGTACATATGGGTCTTCCTCCCTCTTCTATGATCTCTTTGGGATATAACCCTAGAAGTGGTATTGCTGGGTCAAAGGGTATGAAATTATTTATAGCCCTTTGGGCAGCAGTTATGATCTTTGAGAGATAAAATTAGAAGGTGGATAATCATTATAAAATACAGAAGTTCAGTTCTCTCTTAATGCTATTGTCTTGCCTTTTTTAATTATTCCCAATTTATCCTGAATATATTTTTAGTAGTATATAGGTATTTATATGTTGTCTTCCCCATTACACTGTGAACTCATTGAAAGCAAGGACTGTCTTTTGGTTTCTATTTGTATCTCCAGTGCTTAGGGCAGTGACTTGCATATAGTAGGTGCTTAATAAATGTCAGCTGACTCATAACAATATAAAGAGGGAAATGAACAGAATGAGTTATAAGTATGGCAAGAAGAAAACCGGCATTACTTGAGCTAAACACTTGATTACCCAGTTAACTCTACCCTCATTAGAAGTGGAGGTTAGGGTGGTAGAGAAGTCCAACAATTACTAGGTAACATAGGATTTATTCTTTCTTTTCAGTTTACACAGAGTTCAACAACATGAAAAGGCCAAGAAGGGTGTTAATAGGTCTAGGCAATATGAAAGTAAGAATCATGGGTGTCTTGCAATTATTGGCTAGGATAGTTAACATTAGCAAGCCAGATTTTCCAAGAGAAGATTTCATATATGTTAGCTAATCTAAAAAGCCAAGTAAGCAGGTATATTTAGTTCTGATGGTAGCTATGATGAGCAATATGCAGGTTTTATGGAACTAAAATTGAGAGGAAGAAGATTGAGTAGAATAGTAACTGAGAACATCTGAGGTTAGTGAGCTAGAAGTTGCTCATGCCTGAATGTTTGGTTTCTTTACATTTTCTTCCAAATTGAATTCTCCTTGTTTACTCATAAGTTATGGTTATCTAATTCATAGTATTATTTTGAAAGGGACTGTTTTGTACAAAAAAAAATTCAAGTGCAAATGTAGTTTATTTCTGAGTCATCAACAATCTATATGTAGAATAAATCTACTCATTGGGCCTAAGCTGTACTAATTGACATTATTATCCACCTGGTGGCAGTTTTTGCAGTTGGGTGCATAAAAAAAAGGAATTAATCAGCATCTAGAAGCCATGCTTCAGAAATACAATCTATTGAGTTAAGTGACAGTAAAGTCACAGTGCAACTTATAAATATATCAAGCAAAGGAAGAAAAAAAGGAAGGAAAGAAGGAAGGGAGGAGAGAAAAAGAAAGAACACGTTAATCAATAGTAATTGTTTTCCTTACTAAGGCTATTAGTCACTCTCAGTATTAAGGCAGGATATATACATTATTGCAATGCAATTATACATTACATATAATTTCACATATTTCACATGTATATTGTATGGGTATATGTATTATCTAGGAACCAAAATGATAAACATAAATATACACATAGATATGAACCAAAAATGTAATCATATATATATAAACACTCATGTGAAGAAAAGATATTCATATATACATATGTATCTTGTGTATTTACATCTGTATTTATATGTAAATGTATATACATACATAAATATATTGCATATATGTACATATACATATATGTGTGTATATGTTTATATAAATATACACATACACTAAATATGGGAAGAGTAGCACAACTGCTGAATCTTTCTGTAATGGCCTAGAAAGCAAAGCACATGCTTTAATCTGATGTCTAGGCTGCATTTTAAGAAATTGGATTGAAAAGGATTAGATTAGATTAGACCCTCTGGATTTAGAAATGTTAAAGCTCCATTTATGCCTTAACATAATCTCCTTCCACTCTCTGGAGCCATCGAACTGAACACCAGTCCAGGGCAGTCTTTTTATATATTATATAAATTTGTTATTAAATTTGTGTCTTTTTTTCATTTTAACATTCTGACTGCATATTTGCAATAGAAAGAAATCCTTTGAGACTCAGCTGAAAGTTCTTTTGACCTGGTGAAGGAAAGGACAGCCACTTAAGCCTCAGGATTTTACAATGATTTTTAAGTATTTACACAGTTACAGATGTAAATATTAATAGGTAGTTTTTATAGCCAAATGACAATGAATAGGTTGGAGAACTTTGAATTTTTGTGGAATCCTATTTCCCAATACAACACTTTATTATACAGTATTATTATTTTTAAAACCTCAGTTAAAGAGTTGTTGAATAGTATATCCAAATCTGACATACCTATTACCTCCAGGCTCAGTAAATAAAAAGGACAAATTACTATACACCATTCTCAGGCTACTGAAGTTCAGAATACAAATAGGTCTGTATTGCAATATCAGTTTTCATGAATAATAAAAAATGGAAAAAAATAGCATAATGAAGTTTAAAATTCTGTGGAGTATTCTGAAAAGGGAAATTTGAGAAGTAGCTTTTGCATGATAAATGTAGCATTTCCCTTCAGCAGATTGCTTTTAATTCCCTAAGATTTAATTATCACCTTTCTCACACATACATATACATATACACACAAGGGCAGGGATTTGCTCACAACATCTTGGCCTGTTATGTTACTGCTGTCTTTGGGATGCATATTGCGTAGACAAATTGTGATTATAAATGGCCATTTTAATGCTTGTAGAGTCTTATATGGAAGACTTATGGTTACTTTCAGACAAATTAAAATTATTATGCATCTGAGCCATAACAAACACTCTCATCTATCAAAAGAGCCCATGGGATATTAACAGTTTAATTAAAAAACTAAACTAAATTATATGCAAGGCCACCAGTCTAGGAAAACTCATGCTGGTCTATTCATCATTATCAACACCCACTTAGTGAGTATGTACAGGGCACAGGATACTATGAGAGGTGGTATATACAAGGCTGGTTTTTAGTTAGTGTTGATAATGTGATAGTATTGTTACAAGTGAGCTTGAAAAATTGGTTTATGTACTCTTTTATAGTATCTAGTAAGATATCCTTGTTCTTAGTCTACTGGTTTCATTTGGGGCTTTAGATAAAAGCACATTTTTTTTCATTTTTGGGGAAGGGGAAATGAAATCCCATTTTCAGGGTATCATACTTGGGCACAAGCCACCTCCCTTCCTCAATTCAGATCCTGTCTTCTTTGTATATTTAAAGAATGTCAGAACTCCCGGATCATCTAATTTAACTTCCTCATTTGATACATAAGGAAACTGTTGCCCCAGGTCTCTTGATTCCTCCAGTCCCTTTCCTTACCTTTTCTTGCTCTCAGATTATAAAGGAGCCAATGGCCTCGGAGCTTCTAATTCTCCTATTTTGATTTTATGATTTGATAAGATCCCAACTTGCTCCGTGACAAAGATCAACTTCAGGAAAGCTGTACCAATTCCATTCTGAATATCAATAAAAATGACAAACTTCATATAGTACTTTATGGTTAGAAGGTAATATCACGTATATCTTCTACTTAATTCTCCCAGTCTTTGAAGTATACAGGGCATTCTAGAGAGCAGAAAAGCATCTGCAGGTTGAGAAACTTGAGCAAGCCAATGTACGTTGGTCGACTGGGGTGAGGACAAAGTAGACCGGGAGTAGAAGGGAGAGGAATATGGGAATGAATACTTATTAGCTATCTACTATGTGCCAGACACTTTGCTACGTGATTTAACAGTTGTATCTCATTTGATCCTCATATAACTCAGTGAGAAGAGTGCTATTATTATCCTCATTTTGTGGTTGAAGAAAATGAGGTCGATAGCGATTAAGTGACTTGGCCAGGATCACACCATGAGGGAATTCAGGCCTTCCTAACTACAGTCTTAATGCTATTTCCCTTGGGTTTAAATTTCCACAAAACAGAATATTAGCTTTGGAAGAGTCCAAGTCCAATACATCTCCCAATGATAACATTGTAGCTGTGGGAAAGTTGCATTTGATATTTTTAGTCATAATTTGGGTCTCAAGAAGAAAATGACAAATAAATTTAGAATTCAAATATATATGTTCAGTGATCTCACTGAATGTGAGTATTCACTCCAGGTATACAGACTGTGTAGTCCATCCATAAAGGAGTGTAAAGATACGAATGTATTCAACAAGGCCTTAAACTCACCCAAGACAGCCAGGTGGTTCAGTACATTTGTCTCCTTGGAAAAATCTAGGCTCAATCTTTTGCATCTATTGAATAAAATCTACTCTCTGGGACTTCATACTCACAAACCTAACCTGCGCAGTTTCTAACCTGGAATGTCCCTTTTCTTTTTAAGCTACTTATCAACCCAAGCCCTAGATAACCCCTCCTTTTCCCAGTATTCCACTCCTGGATGAGGTCTGGTCATAGTCTACTGTAGATTAGAACAGGAATGATTGAAAAATTTGGGGGGAGATAACATGATTGACTGTCTGGGTCATAGGGCAGGTCATGAGAGGTGCCTTTTCATGTACTATTGTTTATTACAGGTTTCACACCACTAAAATTTTAACCCATGTGTTTTTATGTTATACTCATCTCCAAACAAATAAAAATAAGTAGATAACTGTGAAGAAAAAGAGAAAAAATCTAACGTTTAACAAATATTTCCATATCTTTGGAATAATGCTGATTTTCAAACAAATGGCACTTTGATTATACTCCATTCTTGTCCTGCATCAGTGGTATGTACTCACAGTGCCCTGTGAATGGCACATAGACTTACAAAACCCCAAATAAACATCATTTATACTTTTTTTAAGTTATTTTGTTAAACATTTCCCAAATACATTTTAATCTGGTTCTGAATGAGTTTCTGGTACCAAATTTGACACCCAGGTTCTAACACTAACTTCTTTTATGAGACATAACATCAAATTAACAAATGAGTATTGGTTTCCTACTCTGGCATTGTACTATGATAAACATTGGGATACACACACACACACACACACACACACACACACACACACAATATGTAATACATGGTTGTGTTCCAAAAGGATTTCACAGTCCAGTTGAGCAGATAAAGCAAAAATACTAAGTTAAATTTGGTTCAATTCAAAAAATAGGAAACATCAATTGTGTGCAAGATACTAACCTAAGCTCTGGAGATACAAAGATAGAAATGAATCCCTGCTGTTAATTTAGTATTATAAATTCAAATTATTATAATCTTATTAACAAAAGAGCTAACATTTATATAGTACTTATTATGTGCCAGTCACTGTGCTAAACACTTTATAATCATTATCTCATTCAAGCATTACAACCACTCTAGAAGGCAGGTGCTACTGTTACCCCCTTTTTACAGATGAGGAAACTGAAGCAAATAGCAGTTAAATGATTTGCCCAGAGTCCCATAGCTAGGACGTGTCCAAGGCTAGATTTGAACTCAGGTCTTCCTGAGTCTACACTACTGCACCACCTAGCTTGCACTAAAATAATGTAAGAAATATTGTATATAATGCAGTGCATTTTTTATTTCTAATTTTATAGACAGAACAAAACTAGTCACTCATCTTGATGCAGCACAAGAAACAGCATTCAGCAGCCATCAGTCATATTTCAGGCAGGAACTGAGAAGTATTGAAGAATGACTTATGGGAATATCTCATTAGCTACCAAACTAGTCAACTGTACCCTTGTACTTTTATAAAAGGATAAATGTCTAAGATAATATATTTTAAGAAGCTCTAACTCTTGAAAGAAATTATGAAAGGGGATAAAAATGTTGTGATGTAAGTAAGAAAAGCAAAAGCACTAAAAATTGAAATCCACAGTGAGGAAAGGAAATGTTTAAAGTTGTAAATGAGTTTTTTTAAATATGCTTTGGGATGAACGTATTAATGAAATATACTTTAAAAGACAGAAAAATGAACAACAAAAAATGGGGAGGAGGGGAATGGCAGAGCAATGGGAAATGCTCGAACACATTATGTTAAAAGGTACTTATTTCATTTGTAACTTGTATTTATATTTTTTATGTGGAAAAAAGACCAGCAAGTAATACATTATGTTAAAAGGTACTTATTTCTTTGTAATTTCTATTTAAAGAAGTAATAGCTTTACTTAAATTACATATAGATTGAATGTGAATCTATATTATTATGTTGTACTTTTTTCCAAGATCACAGTGATATACACTATTTAAAAAAAGGAAAAAAAAACTTTTTTTAAAAATGCCATAATTATTGGTGCATTTTTGTTTGTTCCTAAAATAGTGAGACTCATGGCAATGTTTTATACCAAGTACTTGTGAATGTCTGTGTGCAATGGTCCAATTTGGTCCCTGGATTTCAAATAAATTATTTGCTTCTGAATTCTTCTTTCCATTTCACCATAATGAGTTAGGTTCATGGCTTAAATCTCTCAGTTATCTTTCAAAAGGGAAAGTTTATCCTTCACAAGGATAAAACATGCATCTCTATCAGATCAGGAAGGAGCCAGAACACTGAGGAGTTGGTAATAAAGAGATAGGTTTACCTACTAAGAAGGCTTTATTCTAAGGATAAGATCACTATCATGAGCAACTTTACAGACCCTAATTTGATAGATGGCCCATAAAGAGCTATTTGAGTTAATTGAAGAAAAATTCCCATAACTGGCCAAAAAAAATATTATGAAACCAATGGTAAATCCATTTAAACATTCATGAATATAATTCTATAGACTTCCTTATATTTTGCCCAAGTATTAACTTATTCTTCAAAGAAATGGAAGGTAGCAATAAATCTAATGTAATGGCATAAAATGTGTGAGTTTTTTCCAGATTTTTGGAACCTTTCTGTACATACTATTTTATTTTCTCTTTGGTAATAGTGCCTGAAGAATCTAGGCATCCTTAAAAAAGAAATTTCTCCTAGAAAGCAATTTATAGTTAGAAGGAAACTCAGACACTAATTGCCAGATCCATAACTACTAATATTTGTATCCAGGGTCAATGGCATGAAACACAAACTTGGGCAAGTGCTATAAAATGTGCCCTCTTCAAATCTAGATGAAGAGGCTATCTTTGTAGGGAAGCAGTAGGCCAAGTTACAGCATTCTTGAAATGTGGCTACTAAGTGTGACATCTGGTAACTCTGTATTTTAACAAATCATTCTTAAGTAGATGGTACATTCAGTTGTTTTCATGCTGCTAACAAGCTGCTACTTCTGTCTGCATTGAATTTTAATGAGTTGGGGAAAATCCCCACTTTGTCCCACCATAGTTATGGCTATATCACTTACATATCCCAAATAATTCAGTGTAAACCCAAAGAATTAGTATGGTCCTGAAATTATTAGACTCTTATTCCAGTATAGTAATAGTGAGTTTACAACATTTTTAGGTTTTCATTGTGTTTTTAGTATGCCAGATCATTACGAATATTTTCCTATTGCAAACTATAGTTTTCATGATCTATATAATTCTTTTATAGAATCTTCAAGTACTAGGTTTAAAAAAATTTTAATACAACATTAAATCAGTATTAATGAATTGAACTTTGCCTTTTGGAGAAATGATTTTGTGTATGATATTGATTTTTAAATGATTCATAAGAATCAAGCTTTTGTTTCATTTATTGACTTAAAAGTTATTAGTTCCAAGAGAACTAAATGTTATGTCCATGCCTTAAAACACTGAATTTCTATGCGCTTTCCTCTAAGAGAAGTTTTTCTTCTCCTCTAAGATGCGGTTGTAGTATCTGAATTGTTTAACGAATAGGAGTTGCCACAGAGAAGTACACTGTGAGCTAAGAAAACATTTGAAAGTATCTTATATTTTGCCCTATGACTCACTCCTTGACATTAATTCCTCTCTATAAGGGATTAATGTACTACAGAATCAATATGCTTTCAGACAGCTACTACATCAGTGAGTTTCTCAGCTGGTCGGTATTTTCATTATTAACAACTTATGTCAGCTATATTCTCTGTTTGTTTGCTGGTATTTGAATTTATTCTTTCTTCTTAGTCTTGACTGTTAAGCATTACGATAAAGAGTTTCTGTAACTCGATTTAGCAAGGTAGACAATTAGGAAATTACATGTGCACTCATGCTTTCCAGGTCCTAGGTAACAGAGGGAGATGGTAAGATGTAATTGGATAAGGTACATGTATATGAAAGTCACTTCTTCATATCCTGTAGCTGATTGGGATTATTCCTCTGATTCAGGCTAGAAAAAAATGCAAGGAATGTCCTCACAGTTAACTATAGGCACACAAAGTACTATGGTATAGGCAATCTGGAGTAGTATGGAAACTCTTTGGTTAGTACTGAATCCTTTGAAGTATACAATTGACAAGTCATTTTTTCCCAAGACAAATCATCTAAGACCAAGTTTGGCTCTGTAGAAAAAGTGAGTCTTCCCCAAGCAGGAGAACCAGTTGGAAGAGAAAGTGATATTTTTAAACTAATTGGTACTAGAAGTATCCATGCACCTTGTAAAGGAAAATGCACTAAATTGTCTTCTTCCTTTTCTTTGAAAAATCATCAATTACTTTGACAGGAAATAAGGTGATGAATATAATTATGCACTGGAACATATAAATGGTTATATCTTTTGTTTTATTCCAGTTTGTAAATTTGGGTTTATATCCTTGTAATTTATTATAAAATTGCCCTTAACTGGATTGTCTCTTGAAGAGGTCTCATGGGTTTTAAGTTGTCATTTAAACTTATGACCTAGAAAAGGAAAATTATTAAAGATTTCATGGTATTTAGCTCATTCATATTTCTTAGCTGTATACATTTATATCAGAATCAGAACAAAACTGGTTTAAGGTTCTTTGACATACTATATTTCTATAAATGAAAGTCTAAGATCAAACAAATCAAGATTCAATTCATGTGGGCCAAAAGAGCTTTAGGAAAGTTCAGTATTAAAACAGGTATAACCTATCACCATATCCTTCTCATCAAATATCTACTCAATTTTATTAGCTCTACAGCACTGTGTTATGAACTGATCACTCTCTCTCTCTCTCTCTCTCTCTCTCTCTCTCTCTCTCTCTCTGTCTCTCTCTCTCTTTCTCTCTCTCTCTCATACACACACACACATACCACACACACACACACACACACACACACACACACACACACGGAAATAGACCTCTGCCTGTGATGTCTACCACAACAGAGGGAGAGAACTCAAATCCTACACCCTTTATCCAACAAAACCCTAAAATAAAAACAGACTAAATAATGATCAAGAAATACAATGGCCAGGAATAATGATACATGCATGCAACCCCAGCTACCAGTGAAGCTGAGGCTGATAGATATCTTAAGCTGAGTAGTGCTGAGCTATAGTGGGTTATGAAGATCACGCATCTGCACTAACTTTGGCATCAATATGGTGAGCTCTCTGGAGCAAAAAGGCCAGCAGGCAACTAAAAGAAAGACAGTTTGACCCAGGTCAAAACAGAATGAGTAAAATTTCCTTTGTGGAAATGCAATCAGGATAACACAGGATCTGGCAGCTTCTACAGTTAGGGATCGAAGGGCTAGGAATATGATATTCTGGAGGTCAAAGGAGCTAGAATTAAAACCAAGAATCACCTACCCAGCAAAACTGAGTATCATGTTTCAGGGGAAAATATGGTCATTCAGTGGAATAGAAGACTTTCAAGGATTTTTTTTTTTTTTTGCTTTTTGGAGGGCAACTGGGGGTAAGTAACTTGCCCAAGGTCACACAGCTAGGTTTTTGTTTGTGTGTGCATTAAGTGTCTGAGGCTGGATCCGAACTCAGGTCCTTCTGACTCCAGGGCCAATGCTCTACTCACTGCACCACCTAGCCGCCCCCGACTTTCAAGGATTCTTGATGAAAAAAAAAACCGAGCTTAACAGAAATTTGATATTCAGTTACAAGAAACAAGAGAAGTGTGAGAAGGTAAACAGGGAAAAGAAATCATAAGGAACTTACCATAGTTCCTACATGGAAAATCTATAATTATAACTTAAGAAACTTTTCTTAGTATGAGAATAGTTGAAGGGAATAGAAATGTATATATATATATATATATATATATATATATATATATATATATATATATATATATATATATGTGTGTGTGTGTGTGTGTGTGTATGTGTTGTGTGTGTGTACATACATATATATGTCTATATAGGAGAGTATATGGGCGTATGAATACATATGCGAGTATATGCATATACACATACAGGTATACATAGACAGGAGCAGTTGAATAGGAAGGGATGATACTTAAAAGGTGAAATCAAGAGGTGAGAGAGGAATATAATGAGAGGAGATGGGGAGAGACAGAATGGGGTAAATTATCTCAGATAGAAGACAGAAGGGAAAATTGTTACAATGGAGGGGAAGAACAGGAAGGCAAAAGGGAATGAGTCAACCTTATTCTCAATGAATTTGCCTTAGGGAGGGAATGACATACACACTAAATAGGGTATATATAAACAGGAGAGTAGGGGGTAAGGGGATGGGGGGGGATGATGGAAGGGAGGGCAGGCTGGCGGGGGAGGGAAGTTGGATGCACCTACTTTTGAAAAGGGACAGGATCAAAGTAGAGAATAGAACAAATGGGGAGGTGGGATGGGATGGAAGGAAATATAGTCACTCTTTCACAATATATCCGCTATGGAAATGTTTTGCATAGCTACACATGTACAACCTATATTGAATTGCTTATCTTCCCAGTAAGGGTGGATGATGAGGGAGGTAGGGAAAGAATCTGGAATTCAAAGGTTTAAAATCAAATGTTTAAATATATATGTATATATATAATTTTCCATGTAACTGGGAAATAAGATATACAGGCACTGGGGCATAGAGATCCACCATGCCCTACTGGAAAGTTGGAGGGGGGATGGGGGAAGATATAGGAGAGAGCAGACTGGGGGAGGGGATATTCAGTGGGATTGCTGTTTTGGGGTGGTGGGTAGGGGAAAAATGGGGAGAAAATTTGTAACTCAAAATCTTGTGGAAATGAATGCTGTAAACTAAAAAAATATAAACTCCAAAAAAGAAGAAAATATAATACCACTATGAATAATTATTATAGATCCTGAGGTAACCAAAAAGATAACCTAAATCAATACTAACTCTACAATTTCAAGCAGGGAATAAAAATTAGCAGACTTTTATCAGACCTCAGAATTCATCTAATCCAACTGCCTCATGTCTTTTAGGTGAGGAAACTGAGACCCAGGGAAGTTAAGTGACTTGCTAGACTCACACAGGTAGTAATCATCAAAAGTAGGATTTTAACTTCGATCCTCTGACAGCGTTCTTTCCATTGTACCAGAATGCATTTCACCATAATTGTGCTTTTACTGATATGGGCACTCTCATTGATGCATTAGATTCATGCCTTTCATACTTTCTCATATTTCATGACTTATTTACAACTTCCCATGTCTTCCAAAACAGGATTTTTTTTTTGCCAGCCCTCTTAGTGTTCGCTAAATACCAACAGATCCAACTATCCATCACTCATCCATACGTAATCCTGCTACACTACTGACTCACCTCTTTTTCCGATCATACCTTTCTCCAATGACATTCTTAACTGTGGCTTCTCGTGTACCGTTCTTGATTAATAACACTTCACAGCCTATTCACACTCACCCTGAACCTCTCCACTGAACTCTTTCACCCACTGCTTTCTAATGCCTTTCCACCTCAACCCCATCTACCCTACCCAATGTTATACTATAGATCTACCTGCTTCTTTCATTATGCCCTCTGGAATTCCTAGCACACAATGTAAAATGCCCTTCATTTTTAAACCTCTTTCCTACTCTTTCAGTCTTCTAGTCCTCCCTCTGTAAGAGGGCCATGTAAACATGGCTCCCTCTGTAAGAGGTGCCAAACTCAGGATCCACAGGGTGAAGCATCCTGCAAAACTAAAATGCAATTGTGAAATGTTTAGACAAATCAATAGAAAGGGTAATATAACATAGATAATGTTAAGTTGTGGCTTTCTAAGTCAATATGCAACCAGCTGGTATCCATTTCTATTTGAGTTCAACACCACTTCAGTTGACAACACTGTTTTCCTACATACACTTTTCAGTACTGGCTACACTTTCTCTAATACACCTAATTCACTGGTCACAATCAGAATATTTCTTGCTCCCCATTGCTCCTTCTATATCCTTCCTATATCACCTTCACTAAAAAACTCCTTCTCCTTTGATATTAATGATATCTAAATTTATCACCCAAACCATGTACTGGTGGCTTATTATTATCTTTAGGTTCCTGGGCCATTCTCCTTCTTTCCCTATTGAATTCAATGCCTACCTCACAGTTTTTCTTTTCTCTTCCTCTCTTGCCCTCATACTAAAGGACTTCAACATGCATATTGACACCTCCTCAGATACTCTAAATTGCCAGTTCCTCTATCTATTCAACACTTTGATCTACTCCTCTGTTTTAACTGAGTTACACACAGAAAAAGATGGCCACACCCTTGGTCTTGCCATCACCCACAAGAGCTCCACTTTGTTCATGAAGTCAGAAGTGTTTTTTTATCTGATCATAACCTTTATCATTTCTTCTGTCCCTATGCCTAACCTTGTTCATTATTCTCCCTGTGATTTTTATTCCTTATACCCTTCAGTTCTTATCCAGACCCCAACTCCTGCATTAGCCATGCTCTCCTCCCTTCCATCTCTAATGTTTGATGAACCAAGTCAATTCACCATCTTCTACCCTTGACTCCCTTGCCCCATTGTCCTCTTGCTGATCACATCTTGTCATACACCACCAACTCTAGATTAACCCCACTGTCACATCCTTCTTCTATTCATGTACCACTAATCAGAACTGAAGAACATAACTAAACCAGACCCTTCTGATATCACTGACATCTACCATTATCTCTTCCTTCATTACAGTCTCAGAGAGTAAGGTGGCCCTTCTCTTTGATAAAGTGGATTCCTCTGCATGTGCTCTTGATCCCATTCCATCCCAACTTCTCTAACAAATTACTCCTACTATCATTTCCACATACATTCTTATCTTCCATTTCTCCCTGTCTATTGCCTCCTTCCCAGCTTTCTAGAAACATGCCCATGTTTTCCCCATCCATAAAAACCCTACATTTGATCAAACAGTTTCCACAATCATTCACATCTCCCTTTCCCTTTGTGACTGTTCTCCTTGAGAAAGCTTTTTGCAAGTGATGCTTCCACCACTGTTTCTTCTCAATATCTTGTAGATGTTCTGAAATCTTGCTTCCAGGTCCATTCCACTCAAACTGCTTGCTGGAAAGTTGCCAGTGATCTCATAATTGCCAAATCTGATGACATCTTCTCAATCCTGATTCGCCTTGATTTCTGAAGTATTTGAAACATTTTTTTTGTTTTCAGGGTTTTTTGTTTGTTTTTATTTTATTTACTTTCTAATACTGGATACCCTTTCTACTCCAGTGGCTCTACTCTTAATGACTATTCCTTCTCAGTTTCCTTTGCAAGTTCTTCATCCATTTCACCTTCATATATTATATCTACCGTTTCTCATCACAAGGTCCTATCCTGGTCTTTCTCTTTTCAATCTATACAACTTCATTTTGTGATCTCCTTAGCTCCTGTAGGTTCAATTGTTATATTTATGCAGATTCCTACATCATATATCTATTTATCCATCACTAGTTTCTCTCCTGAGCTATCATCATTCTTCTTCAATTACCTATTGTATATCTCAAACTGTATGTAATATGGTCATCTCAAACACACGTCCAAGACAGAATTCGTTTTCTTTTCCACAAATCCCTTCCTACCTCTGAATTTCTTTTTTATGGCCGAGGGTACCACATTCTCCCAATTACTGTAGTGTCATCCTAGACCTCTAACATTGCCCTACATATCTTATCCATTGTAAAATTGTATTATTTCTTTTTTCATAACATCTCATGTATACTTCCCCCTTTCTTAATGCCATAAACCTAGGTCAGATCCTCATCACCTCTTTCTCTTTTGGGGGGGGCAGGGGGAGAGGAAGGAGGCAAGGCAATTGAGATTAAGTGGCTTACCCAAAGTCACACAGCTAGTTAAATGTCAAGTGTCTGAGGTCAGATTTGAACTCAGGTCTTCCTGACTCCAGGGCCAGTGATGTATTCACTGTGCCACCTAACTGCCTCTTCATCACCTCTTTCTTAAACTATTGTGATAGCCTTCTGACTGGTCTTCCTATATATTCCAAATCTCTTCCTATTTCAATCCATCTTTCACTCAGCTGCCAAGGTAATATTTTAAAGCATAAATCTAACCATCCCCTCATCACAGACATGCTGTAATGTTAATGGGATTCAAGATCTTCCCAGCCCATTAATAGGCATCACATGGAACCCATAAAGAGAAGCTAGTTTAGGGGAGGCTTACTTGTAGGAAGGCTTTCACAACTTTTGTTAATTTTGGCACTGAGTCATGAGGATTGTGATGCTCTCTGGCTCTAAAAAGGGGTTTATATTCTCTGAGGTTAGTATTTTGCTTTGGGCCTCACTCATTAGAAGTGTTCTTGTCATTTGATCAGATGAGACTCTGGTTAGCCATTAAGGAGCCCCTGGCTTTGAAAAACCCAGATGTTGGCACTTCTCTTGCTGGTAACAATGTATTATTGCCTTGGTCAGACAGCCAGATCTGTATGTTGATCTAGCTAATTTCTCACATAGTTAAAAGCCCTGTCTGTTGGTCTTTATTTCTCTGCTTGTATTTTCTCTGTTTTCTTTGTTTGGATTTTCTCTGAAATTCAGGGTGCTGATTTTTCCCCTGAACTAATTAATGTAATTTAAAAAGATTGTTGATCCCTTGAACAGTTGTCTTTCCTAGTAAAGCAGATGTAAACAGTCATCCTGGGTATGCCAGTGTGGTTGCTGATACACAAACACACACATTCTTCTCCCACTTATACCCCATCATAAGTTTCAGTGACTTCCCATGACCTCCAGGATCAAACAAAAACTCCCCTGTTTTGGTATCTAAAGCTCATCATAACCTGGTCCCTTCTTACCCTTTCAAGTATTCTTAACACTCTCCTTCCCTCCAAGGACTCATTCTGCATTTTAAGTCCATCACCTCCCTGTCAGGAGATGGGTAGTATATTTGCTCTTCAGCTTTTTCAAATAGTGGTTTGTCATCAAATTAATGAGAGGTCTAAAGTCTTTCAAAGTCCTTTTCTATATAATGTTTATGACATTGTATAAATTATTCTCCAAGTTTTACTCACTTCACTCTATATCATTTCCTAGGGGTCTTCTCAGTTTCCTTTGACACCGTCCATAATTTCTTATGGCACAATCATATTCCTCTATGTTCATATACCATAATTTGTTTGGCCATTCCCCATATATAAGCACCATCTTAGTTAACAGCTTGGAGCAACTATGAAAAGAGGTATTATAAATATTATTGTACAATATGGGTCCTTTTTCTCTTTGATGAACCCACCTTTAATAGACTAAGAGCTAAGTTAACCTTTACAGATGGACTAAAACCTGTTATTTTCAGGCCCTTCTATCCCCCTTTATGCTGTTCTTCCTATACCACCATAGAAGTGGAAATAGGGCTGCACAACACTGAGGGTCATTTTGTATTTTTCTTTGCTTTACAGATTTTTATGGTCAAAAATGAATAACCAAGTGGCTAACCAGGTGGTGGTTAGCTTCACCGTATTACCTTGGGTTTGGCCACAGAAAGCAGAAATAGTCTGTCATCTGAACTGTACCTAAAACCTCTCCAGCAACATAGAATCCGTTAGAGCCCACAGAAGTGGCCTCCAAGGTCATTCAGGGTCACCTACACATCAATATGAAGAAAAGGAATAGTGTCCTAAGCATGACTTCTCTAATGTCAATTTCATAGAGAGATCAAAAGAAAGGACCCTGAATAGTTTCAGTTAGAAGTCACCTCAGACATCACGTAGGCCAACTTCTTATTTTACAGATACGGAAACTGAGCCCAGAGAGGTGATA
This sequence comes from Gymnobelideus leadbeateri, assembly GCA_011680675.1. NCBI lineage: Eukaryota > Metazoa > Chordata > Mammalia > Diprotodontia > Petauridae > Gymnobelideus > Gymnobelideus leadbeateri. Next base: position 230,081 of record WOXC01008033.1, read on the forward strand.
TAATTTGCCCAAGGTCATAAATCTAGTTAGAATCTAGAAATCAGAATTAATACATAGATCTTATGACTCTCAAGTCAGTATTCATCACAGGATACTGGCTTACCTCTCTATTTTCCCCCACATATTAAGATAAACCATCCAAGTGATGGAACCAAGTAGGAAGACTGAGCTAAGAAGTAGGACTTGCAACTCTACCACAGACCTTGTCACCTTTAGCCTATCTTTCACTTTCTGCCTTTCCTCACCTCAGAGGAATATTTGAACGACACAGGAGATTATAGTATGTGCTTTTGTAGTCAACAACTCAATGTGCATTTTATGTCATATGTGTTTGGGCTTGTAAGTTTGCATAGAATGGTGAATAGGACAGGAGAGGGGAGTATACAAAGGAGGCTTCTCCATTCAATGCTTTTATCCTAGTATGCAGAGGGGAAATGGGCTCCTTATAATAAAACTGTTTTTTCCTCTTCAGGACAAAGGCACTCAGTACTATCAGTCAATCAACAAGCATTTATTATTATGTTCCTGGCACTGGCCTAGATTCTGGGACAACAAATATAAAGAATGAAACAATTCCCTACTCTGAAGGAGCTCATCATTAGCTACTCTTTGTTTTTAAAAAATGCTAAAATGATATCTTTGGTTGTATAATTGTTTAATGCCAAGTATTCTTAAACATTAAAAAGCACATGCAAAAAATAATGGACACATCATCACAAAAAACCCTACATATACAGTTTCCAAACTGAGGAGTGAAGAAAAACTAGTGAGCATACATTAACCATGAATAATTCTTTTAGGGGCTTTCTTCCAGGGATGACATAAAACCCCAAATTTAGTTCCTTGGGCACTCTCTTTACCAGACTCTGCAATGTCTAGTTCCCCTGAAGTGACCATGAATTTTCAGAATTTTATTAATTAACAATCACTTGGGAGTGCAGTGATATATGTGGTGGTATAAGTGCATAATTATATACTGCAAAAAAATATATATATGTGTATATATATATATATATATAGAGAGAGAGAGAGAGAGAGAGAGAGAGAGAAAGAGAGAGAGAAAGAATTAGATAGTAAAAGTCATTCTAGAAATTGTTGACTTTTTACTAATACAAAGAAAACTGAAAGATGTCATTTCTTTTAATGATACAAGATCTGAACACATCATTTATTGTTCCTCAACTGTAGAGTCCCTTTTGCTTCACCCTGTATTTTTCAAAAGAAATATTACATGTTTCTTCAGATTCTACCATTTCTTCCAGGAGAACTGCCTTGATTTGAAACTCCGCCACTGTTCCAAATGTATACAAAGGAATTGTTTCCTTGGCAACAGTCACCATGTACATAGACAGTTCCTCCCTGCCCATTCAGTTCCTTTCCAACCCAACAGTTTGCATAAAGGCTTGTATACAGAATTAAGGATAAAAACTAAAATTCAACACCCGAGTGACAAGCACAAAATGAAGGTGTAATCAGAACTAAATCAGTGTTTATACTAATGCTCTGGCTAGGGCAGCTGAATAGAAAATAAGGCAAAGTTGAGAAAGCATATAAGTGTCACTATAGGAGACTGAAAGATACAGGAACATTAAGACACACAGTCCTATGGGTTATTAACCCTCTCCCCTCCCTATTGTCAGAAAGAATGGGAAACACCATATTTTGTGCTAAGTCTGTCCATAAGAACCTTGATAGTTTTGAAAGGGGGAAAAAGCAGAAATTCGTTACAATGATAGAGGTTCTTAGAAGAGTACATTATGAAGAGGGCAGTTTAGGGTTGGTCAACTGAGGCATCAAAAGTAATAGAATATTAGAGGTATTACTGCTTCCTTGTGGGAGTAGTCTAATATGGTATAAAATATAACACATTTGGAACCAGAAGCCGTGGATTTGAATCATGTCTATTTATTTCTTATGTGACAGTGGGAAAAACCATTGCACACATTTGTGCCTCAGTTTCCTCACCTAAAAAAGGATAGAATTCAACCAGATGACCTCTAAGGGTTCTTTTAAATATATGATCCTATGATTAGTCACCTAACTCTTTAAATAAAAGAAAAAATTGGGTGGCTAGGTAGCACAGTGAGCAGAGTGCCAGCCCTGGAGTCAGAAGGACCTGAGTTCAGATCCGGCCTCAGACACTTAACACACACAAACAAAAACCTAGCCGTGTGACCTTGGGCAAGTTACTTAACCCCAATTGCCCTCCAAAAAAGAAAAAGAGAAAAAAAGAAAAAATTATTAAGCACTTAATATACACTGATGCGCTAAAGTCCAGAGATACAAATAGAAAACAGTCTGTTCTCAAAAAATTCTCATTGTAATCAGAGAATAAAATACACATAAGGCAACTCAGTTACAGGGTGCATGAAAAGACCTGATGGTCCTATGAGGAGTAGCACAGCTGGTAAAGGGAAAACTCCAGGGTTCTTGAAGGTACATGGTCTAGTAAGATAGAATCGCCAGGGGTCTTGAGATCCGAGTGTCAGGGCAGTTAAATGGGATAACAGCTTTAATTTCTTTCATATTTTTCCACATACCAAATCTGTAATCTTATTGGTATAGGAAATTCTTGATGAGTTGCTTGGGGAACTAAAAAAAAAAGAAGTGACATTCCCAGGGTGATATGGTGTGTGTCAACAGTAAAACTTGAATCCAAATCCTTCTGACTCTTGAGACCAGATCTCTATCCACATCATGTCCTGCACCCCCCCTCCATTTACACATAATAGGTTCTTATTGAATATTAAAGTGAATTGTAAATCAGTCTAAAATAATGCAAATAAGTAATGCCAGTAGCCAAAACTTCATTTACAAGTTGATAATAATCAAGCCTGACTCAGGGGTTGATGTCAGGATCAAATCAGATAATGTACATAAAAGCATCTTGTAATTAGATAGCCCTATATAAATATGTGGCCACTCCTGCCCCGTGCCTTTAGGAAATGAATGACTAAAGCACCTAAGAATAGGCTATTTTCTCCTGATTTCAAATATTTTTCCCAATGTTTAAAAAAACAAAATGGATATCCTCTTTGTATCCAACATAAATATCAGTTTTAGCCTAACCCAATGTCCTCATTTTGGGTCTTCCAGGCACAAGGAAAAACCAGTCTGACTTCCACCTCATAAAAAATCAGTAATAAAGTTACCACCTATTAGTTATGTATCTTTTAAAGATTAAAATCAGTTCTCTTACTCTTTCTTCAAAGGAATTGTTTTCTCTCTTTTGAACTATTCTGTTTACTCTTCTCTGGACTCTCTCCAATTTTCTCCCATTTTTTTCAAAAGGTTAGTAGTACCCTTATTCTCAGGACATACTAATTTTCTTACTTGAATATAAAATCAGTTCTACTTAAGTTTTTTTTTTATTTAAAGTATAGAAAATGAAATAGAATTTGAATTTTTAAACCATGTCCAAGGGCTATTTAACCTGTTTTTAATGTCTTCCCCCTACCCCCAGGCTTACTATTTCATCTTTTAACTAGCAACAAGAATCAGAAAGGTTCCTGACTGTGCAATGATCTGATAACTGAATTGTTATAAATAAATTCAACATTTCCTTATCAAGCCCTGATGTGTTCAAGTCACTCTGCTAGTTACAAGGGATACAAAGAGAGTTGAGAAAGAACTCAGCCACATTGCACCTCGGATCAGTAATCTGTATACATGACTTGCTCCCATTATCAGGTGAGAGGTTTCTTGAGGTAAAGTGCAAAGCAGGATTCTAGACAAAAAAAAAATGAAAACAGTGAGAGATTAAGGACGGGATCAAGGAACAGTCCATTGGAAGGAGGAAGTTAAAGTGAGGCTTAGAGAAAGTTGGAGGCTTCAGTAGTTTTACACTTAACAGGATGGGAGTAAGGATGGGGAGTTCTGTTCTCTACCACTTTTTCTTGGTTCTCCTCTGATCACTACTTCTCAGTTTCCTTTGCTGGATCTTCATCCACATTCATGTCTGCTAACCCTGGGTATCCTCCAGAAAACTCTTTTGGACCCTCTTTTCTCCCTCTATCCAAGGGTGAGGAACCATTTCACTTGGTAACCTTATCAGTTCCCACAGATTGAATTATCGTCTTTATAGATGATGCCTCAAATCTATTTATTCAGCCCTAACCTCTATGCTAACCTCCAGATTCACATCTCCAATTGCAAGTTGTCTCCTAGTGGACATTTCATACTTACATGTCCCATAGACATCTTAAACTCAACATATTCAAAAGTGAATTCATTATCACTCCCTTTAAACCTCCTTTCTTTGTAAATTCCCTCTTAGTGTGAAGGACACCATCATCTTCCCAGTCCCCCAGGCTCAAAACCTAAGAATCATCTTCACCTCTACACTTTTTACTGTCACCACTCCCTATATCCATTTTTTCCAAGGTATATCAATTTTACTTTTGAATCACCTCTCATATATGCCTCCTTCCCATCTCTGACAACACCACCACTCTAGAACAGACTTTCATCACCTCATGACTAGAATATTAAAATAGCTGGTTTGGGGGTCTGCTGCTTCAAGTCTCTTCCCACTCCAGTCAATCCTACACTAAGCTGTCAAAGAGAATATCCTAAAACTCAAATCAGTTCCCCTTAATGAAATATACAGCTCCTAGGACACCAGGAACAGCACTAAGGAGAACTGATAGGTCACGGGCTTTCCTTAGGTAGACAAGAGAACAGGGAATTGTAGAGAAAGTGGATCTAGAAAATGGGTTCTTTCACAAGCAGAAAAGAAGTCATGGAGGTTGGGAATCTCAGGAGATTCTTCTTTTTGGAAGGCAAATGAGGACAAGGGAAGAGAAGTGAGTATATCACAATGTAGATTGTAGCATTGTTGGCAGTTTAGCTCTGGGTTCAAGTACACCATGTAAAGAGAAGTGCATCTGTTTGTTTCTCCTGCTCTTATCAGAAGTGATATTATACAAAACTGGAGACATTTATGAAAATGTCTTCTTCCACTATGAAAAAAAAAATCTAAGTGGAAAGTGATGTAAAAAGAAATCAAACCACAAAAAACCCTTTCTTTATAACCTTACTGAGACTATTTCTATACAATACCATATCTATATAACAATCTACATATAAACCTTGAAAGATGTACTAAATTCTTGAATAATTTTATCCATGTGACACTACATGGATAACATCCCCCCAACCATTAACATTTCCTGAACCCACAGTGCACTACTTTTTTTTTTCCCTACTAAAACAATTGATTTGTACATAAAGTATTTATAGGCCCTGTCTTCAATAGCATAACTGAAATAACTGATACTGTCGGGGTATGAAATTTGAAAAAGTGAGGTGTTACTCCCATCCCGTTCAGTGTGAGACTACTGAAGTCTCTAACTTTCTCTATGAGAAGACCCTAAGTCACTTGATTGATTCCTTGTTGTAGTAAGAATTAAGGTAAGAAAGAATAGAGATAAAGCCTTTGTTTCAAGCTAGTGATTATTGCTAAAATAAGCTTAATTTTCAGTGGCAATTACGCTTTGCCTGAATAGTGTATAAAAGCTTGAAAAATCATGAAATTGAAATTCAATAGAGTTCTAAAATACAAGGGTCTCACTAGTAATTACAGGGTAGCCTCTATGTTGTCAACTCTTGTTTAACAGAATGAATGAACCAAAGTAGATTTTTCCGCTATCTCAAATAGTAATATTAATTGAACTAAAACATAAAAATGAAAATGGAATTGATTTATGCTATAAAATCCAGTTTTTATAGTCTTCAAAAAGTTTTGTAATATCGGTCATTTAAATTATGTCATATATTTACTTTGTTTGATGTATATACAATACCAGCTAGGATATTCAGAATAAAACAAGAAGATGGCAACCACCTTAATGCTGGATGCCTCTTGCTTTTTAACTCCTAAGGAACTCAATAAAGTCACAATTCTAATATGGACCTTTCATACAAGCTAAAGTAAATTGCTGTGATCTCATTATATAAGCTAGATATGTGTATGTTCATCCTGTCTAGAATTTTTATAAGATGTTCTGACAAATTACATTTTGGCTTTTTTCATGATAAAAAGATATCATTTCCTTCAGACAGAAGGACGACAGCAAATGTATTCTGGGTACATTAAAAAAAGTCATCATGTATGTCTGTGCATCTCAGGTTGATGATGTGCAAGGTAGACTCACAAAAATTAGACATGCAAAAGATAGATTGGCATTTCTTCTGTCCTCAACATTTTCTACTGGAAGATTATTTCCCAGATTACATTTGATAATATTTAGTTGAGTCCCACTCTAAGTGACTCAAGTTATGGGAGTTCCCAGTATTTACCTTGAAAGATAAAAGCTTAATGGATGAATATATCAATAAAGATAATTAGCCCAAATTACTCTGAACTGAATTATACCCCTCCATTTCTTCCAAAGGAATCATTTACCTTGTGACAAAACTAAATAATATCTGATTTTGGTTGGGAAGGGGATCTAAAATTATTTTTAAAACTTTTATTCATTTGAGTTGTAGTTCCAAAAACTGAACACCTAATATATATATTAAAATGTCTTACTTGATAAATCTAGTACCGTGTTTTAACATGTTAGAATGTAGAAAATATACATAGTAAATGTTGTTATTAAACAGTGTTTAAACCATGAAAGGGGGATGAAGGGTCAGATTGACCCACAGTGGACAAGCTACCCATAGCCACAGTGAATTAAACAACTTGGAAATTAGAGCCCAATACCTATCCTGAATCTGATTCTCACTAACAAGGAGGCCCTGGTCACTAGATGGGAAATGATGGGAACCCCAAGGGTGAGGAAAGGATGACCATTCTCTCCTAAAGTCCATGACAGAAAAAAGAGGAAATCAAATCACCATCTGGCTTGAATTCTTGATTTTGGGAAATCAAATTTCAAAGGATTAGAGGAAAAATAGCAGCCTATGAACATAAAATGCCAATGGGAAATTTAGCTCAAGAGGGGTAAGAGAAGCTTGAGGTGGAAAATAGAATTTATCTAAAGGGATCAAAACATGGAAGGAAAGGCAGTTAATAGGATGAATGCTTCATGGTACTGTAAAAATATTATGAAGTCAACAACAAAACAACAATCATTTAGAAAACATTGTAAACCAGGCACTGTGTTAAGTGTTGGGAATAAGTCCTCAGGAGCTTACATTCTAATAGAGAATAGAAAGGAAACTGATGAAGGTGGAGAAGAAAAAAGATATCTATTCAGGAACATGGTAGAGAAAGATCTGGAAAGCAAGGAGGGGGACTTGAAGAGGAATAAAGCAAGGATGTCATAAGCGTTTTCCTTAAAATGGAGGTTCTGAAAGGAATGAACCAATCAGAGGAAAGAGCCACAGAAGCAAGCGTACTTCTAGTGTTAGAAGTCTAGCTAGGGGTGAAGTGAACTTCCACTATTAGTGGCCTTTGTGTTTCTCATGTAGGTGAGATAGGGAACCCTAATCAAAAGGAAGGGAAAAGGGTAAAGAAACATGGAAAAGAAAAAAGATAAAATTTAATATGGATAAATTCAAAGTCTTACACCGGTACAAAAATATCAACATCAGAAGTACACTATATCAGCTGTTCAGCAAATAGATCTAAGGGAGCTTAGTGGACTACAGAGTTAGCCATGTAATTCAGAAGCCAAGAAAGCTAATGTGACCTTGGGCTGCATTCAAAGATAGATACATAGCTTCCAGGAAGAAGAAAGTGTCCATAGAGAGTCTGGGAGCACACACACTGGGGGAAGGGAACCTGAAGGGAGAGGTATAAAAAAAAATCCTCCTCCTAAGAAAATGGAGAATGCTGGGCAAGTTTTCTGGCTTCATTCTTCCCTAGGGCCATACTCCCCTCTGGTGGTTATCTTGGAGAATTGTTACCTCTAGGGCCACTGATTGGCAGTACCATCCCTCCTTCCCTACTTCCTCCCATTTCTCCTCCCTTCCACAGCTACACTGGGAATTTGGAATCATGAGATTACAGGCATGGCCTTGGCTGGGCGAGAAACCTTATCCTAGTACCGTCAGAAGAGGGTAATGTTGGGCTAAGACTTCCCCCTTCTTACCACTCTTCTAAGCTTGGGTGGGGGTCTTTTGTCAGTGTCTCCCATCCTCTTCTCATTTTCTTCCTTTATTTCTCATGACCCAGACATAACATTTTAAAAAAGAAAACACCTTTTGAGAAAAGATAAACTGTGTTCTGCACAATCAGACATCTGGATTATCATGATCAGTTCTAGGTATAAAAGTTTAAGAAAGATACCGATAAGCTAGAAGGGAGCATCTATAATGGTGAGTGAAGGGCATTGATTCCAAGTCATACGAAGATTGGTTGAAGGAACTAGGGTTTTGTTTTAAAAAAAAAAAGTTAAAAAATAACTTAGAGAAGGTGGGAGAGTGGACATGATAACTGTCTTCATGTATTTGATGGACTGTCATGAGGAAGGCAGATTAAAATTCTTTTTGGACATGTGGGAAAGAACCAGGAACAATGGGGAAAATTGTAAAGAAGCCAATCGAATCTTGATATCAGAAGATAACGTCCTAATAATTAGAGATATTCAAAAGCAAGGGTGGGCTCCCCTTCTGTGAAATGTTTGAGCAGAGTTTGGATGACAATTTGTGTGGTGTTTTATAATTGGGATTCCCTTCATACATAGGTTGGACTATGACAGTTTCCATCTCTTAAATTCTATGATTCTATGATTTCTGACTATATTCACCAGAGGAACCCTTTTAACTTTCCTCATTCTCAGCATAGTTACAGAACTAATATGACATGACTTAGCCTGTGCCAACACAATAACATGGGAAATGGCACCATTTCTTCTCCCCAAATGAGCACAAATTACCTCTCCTGTTGTCTGTAACATTCACATCACTCTGATAGCCTTTCAGCCTAGCTGAAGTAACAAGTTACTTGGAAGGAAAGACAAGAGGCAGCATGTGACAAGCAAGTCAAACCATTACCACCACCTTGACCACCATCTCCCCTCACATCCCAGTGGAGGCAGCCCAGGACTTTGAGTCCAAAAACTCTGGGAATAGCAGTACTTCTAGCCCAGCATCTATAGCCATTATCCCAGAAAGCAAACCCTGTAGAGATGCAGTCTGGCAACTGCTCCTGCAGGTGCTAGAGCCGTTGCTACTGAAGACCTAATGCCAAAGTGCCAAAGTCCTTGGCACTTTCAGATGCTTCAGCCACAAACTAATATTATTTTGCACATGGAAATGACATTAAAAAGAGGCATTATCACCCACTTTGTTGCTTCATCCTAAGGAGTGCAGGACCTTTCCATGTGACTTGCAGATGGAAAACCTTCTCTATGTGTTGTCTCCCCAGTTAGAATGTAGGGATTGTCTTACTTTGTCATTTGTGTCCACATTGCTTATCATTATTCTCTGCGTACAAAGTAAACACTTAATAAGTGCCTTTTCATTTCTCTCAGTGACCTTTGTGCTTCAGATTCAGGGAGTGGAAATGTTCCATAGGTAGTTGGAGTTTGGGGGCTTGAGCTCAGGAGACTTGGGGTTTACTCCAAATTAAAAGACAAGATATTTAAATGATAATCCAGGAAAGAAGCTACCAGAGTGGTTGGACAAAGACCAAAGGAGAAAATCACAAAAATACAGAGAAAAAACAGCATTCAAGAGCAAAGGCTTACTAAATATTTATTTGATAAATGAAATGAAAGAATGAAAGATGAAATGATACTTTATATACAAAATATTTATCGCAGTCCTTTTTCTAGTGGAAACTAAGCCATCAGTGGAGGAATGATTGAATAAGACATGTTATAGGAATATGATAGAGTACCATGTGTTTTAAGAAATGAGAAATATATGATTTCCAAAGGACAAGGAATGACTTATATAAACTGATACAGAGTGAACAGAACTAGAAGAATGATTATACAAAACATCAATATTATTAAAATATCCTTTCCCTCTCCGGCTGCTCAAGGAGCTGGCCGCCACCATGAATGACACTGTAACCATCAGAACCAGGAAGTTCATGACAAACAGACTTCTTCAATGCAAACAGATGGTTATAGATGTCCTTCATCCTGGAAAGGCCACAGTGCCTAAGACTGAAATTCGAGAAAAACTAGCCAAGATGTACAAGACAACTCCAGACGTCATTTTTGTCTTTGGATTCAGAACCCATTTTGGTGGTGGCAAAACAACAGGCTTTGGCATGATTTATGATTCCCTTGACTATGCAAAGAAAAATGAACCAAAGCACAGACTTACAAGGCATGGCCTATATGAGAAGAAAAAGACATCAAGAACTCAGTAAAAGGAACACAAGAACAGAATGAAGAAAGTCAGGGGTACTACAAAGGCAAATGTCGGCGTTGGCAAAAAGAGGGAATAAAAGGCACTATGAATTATATTTATCTGTGAAGATAAATTTTCACCCGACCATGAATAAACTATGTAAAACTTCAAAAAATATTATTAAAATGAATAATTTTGAGAACTTTTATAAATGGAGGAAGAATGAAGTGAGCAAAACCAGGACAATTTATACAAATACAAAGTGATAACAAACAGCTTTGAAAGCTATAAGATTAATATAATGAACATTCATGATTCCAGAGGACCAACGTTGAAGGATGCTAACCATGCTAACCATGATTTAGGGTGTGGAATTAGACATATTTTTGCATATGACAATTGAGAAAATTTATTTTTTGACTGTGCATGTTTTATTACAAGTTTTTTTTTTTAATTAGGTGGAAGTTGGGAAGGTGAAAAAACATTTCTATTAATTTAAAAAATAAAAAGGCATGTGCTACAGATGTGGAATGTTGCAAGCTTCTGCAGATTAGACCATTGTATTTATTGTTACTTTTAATTAGATGTTTTACTTTGTTACAAGAGATCTCTAATAAAGTGGAAATAATCTCTAACTACATAATATTAAGAACAAATACATCAATAAAACTTTTTAAAAGTGTACAGACAGATCATTATTTCTCAAATTGTTTGGAAATGATTTGAAATAATCTCATCTCCTTACTGGGATATAAAGTATAGAGAAATACCTGGTTATAATTGGAACTGGGGACTTTTAGAGTATAAATCATCAGATTGTGCTTTCATCATGAAGTGGGTACCTTCTCTCTCAGCTCTTCAGAGATCAAATGATTAACTCTAAACTTAACTATTATTTTTTTTTTACTATTTCAAAATCTTCAAAACTCAGTTAACCACTAAGGCACCGAGGCAATGAAATAGAGTATGACATCTGTTCTTGGGATGTGTACTTGACTGCTTCAGAGTTCTGTGATTTCCTTGACTGGAGTACTCCCTCCACCAACTTTGGTTTCATTCTTTCTGCAATTGACTAGATATGTTTTGAGAGTTGTCTGAATTATAGCCACACACACGCGTGTGCGCAGGAACACACAGCCCATTGACTTGACTCCAAAAGAAGAATCAGTCAATAAACTGGCAGACACTGGCCTAAAATCTGAGCATAAAAAGAGACTCAAAACTACCCCTTCCCTCAAGACCTTGCATTGGAATAGGGGAGAAAAGAGATAACTAAGTTGGAAGGCATACAGAACAGATGAAAGATAATACATTGGGAGAAGATACTAACAGATAAGTTGACTGGAAGGACCTCCTACAAAAAAGTAGAACTTTCGTTGAGCCTTGAAGGAAGCCCGGGAAACTAACAGGAAAAAATGAGAAACAAGAATATTCCAGAAATAAGTCATACTACAAAGGCAAAGAGATGAAAGACAGTAATAGGGAGCCACTGGAGTTTATACAGTATGGGGATGATGAGGTCAGATTTACACTTTAGGAAAATCACTTTGGCAGTTGAGTGGGAAATGGATTGGATTAGGAAGAGCCCTGAGGCATGGAAATCAATTAGAATTATATAGCAATAGTCCAGATTTAGCTTTGCTAATCGTTATTGAAAGGAAGCATAGTCTATCACTGGGATCCCACAGTAAGCTCCTACTCTGGTACTTCATCATGGTAGGCATCAATCCTGCTTTGCCAGCAAAGTACAAACTCTGAAAGTCCTACAATACTAGAAATGTTTCAAATATGGGCCTGGTGGCTATTAGAAAAAAATATCTAATTAAAAACCTCTACAATGTATAGGGCTTCCTCCTATCTCAGATCAAACTGTACCATTCAGAAAAGTCACCAGAGAGACTAGATGATCTCCTTAAACAATCCCTACGATTGAAGGTAGTATGTCATATCATTATAAGAGTGGTAGAAAGGAATGGGCTTGATTGTGGGGAAGTATAAAACTGAAGAGAGAAGGGAAGTAAAGGAAAGAAGTTCCTAAGAATAAAGGATATTCCATCCAGTATAGATCTTACAGCTGACATCTGTTCTCCGTGTCATTCAGGCCCTGACTTACTGTACTTCAAACACTCTGGTCTCCTCAACTTCCATTTCCTCTATCTCCAGTCTCCTTCAACCATAATTGGGAATGGTCATGATTCACTTCCTTGACTCAACTGAATTTGTCTTAGGTCCCAGGATTTCTAGTTGTAATTCTGCCTCAGTTATTTCATTCATAGAATTCTATTTTTTTTAAACTATCTCAAAAATTGGGGAAAATCCAACCCAAACTTGAAACAGCTGTATAAACAAGAGTCCAATCCATTTCTACCCATCATTATTAAGATGACCTTTCTTCATTAACATTATAACAAGAATTATCTGCTCATTGTTTACTGATAGCAAGTAATAAAATTGCATATTTCATTGGTCACAAAAAATTAACATGTCCAGGGAAGATGACAGAATAGGTCAGAAATTTCCAGGGCCTCCAGTTTTCCTCCACAAGAAAATTGCCTCAAAATGAACACAGAGCAACAAAAACAAAGGGATAAAGCAGTTGTCCTTCTAAGATAACTTGAGGGGACCTCAGAAGGACAAGACCTCCAGGGGCTGAGATTTGGCCTGAGTGAAATGTAGAGACCTTGAGGCCACTCCATTGAACAGAAAAACAGTAGGCCCTGAGGGCAGCTTTGTCAGGAAGCAGACTGGACCTCAAGAAGTTTCACCTCACAAACTTTCACCTCACATCCACAGAAACTTTGACCTCACAACTTTCATCAAAGAACAGCAGATGCTGAATGAGGGAAGACTGAAGGAACCTCCCCCCTAATTTCTGGAAGCCAGACCTAAACTCACCAAACATGATGTGAGGCTGTGACTGGTGCCAGCAGGAGTGAGCACATGCTGGGTGTACATGGTAGGGCAGAGAGCAAAAACATTTTGGGGACAGTATGACTGGGAGCACTAACTGTGATTTAGGATAGGATTCCCTGAATTTGAGCCCCCACACAGACTTCAGAAGGTAATTTTAAAAATTTTAAAAATATGTAAACAAAATTTAATTCATTGTCTAACTCCCCCATCCTTACCACTTCCAAATTTCCCATTTTCTAGAGAGTCAACATCATTTACCTCCCAGATTCACAACTTTGAAGTGATTGGATCAATGGATCAGTTCCTTCCCCTCACCACACAGAACCATTCAATAGTCAAGTATTATGGTACCATTACTGTATATGCAGTGGGAGAGTTCTATTTAACAGTGTTATTCAACAACTCATTTATTAAGCACTACTGTAATATGTGCACAAGGAACTATGCTAGGTACTGAAGCCATGACAAAATAGCCCCTGCCCATAAGGAATAGCATTTCATGTGCATCATTTATTCCACTCCATAGATTATATTCTACTATTGACTAGGACTAGAAAGCCCAGAAAATACAAGTCTGTGCAGCATGGTACAGTGGAAAAGAACACTGGACTTGGAAAAAGAAGTGAGTTCAAATCCTAGTTCTCCCTATATAATCTTGAGCAAGCTACTTTGTTGCCTCACTAGGAAGTTGGACTAGATTAACTCTAAGGGCTCTTCAGGCTATAAATCTAATATAATTAGATTCTCACAACAGCACCGTAATGTAGGTACTACTGTATCATTTTATTTATTGAAGCTAGAAAAGATTTTCAAATTTGCCCACTACTAGGCAGTGCCAGAAGTGAGATTAGAATCCAGGTCTCCTTGAATCTGGAAAAAAAAAAAAAAAAAACTAAAAATCTAGAACATTTTCTGCTACCTCAACATATTTGTGCAGATTGGTATAAAGTTACAGGGCCATTCAGTGTGCTCCATTTAATAGGCAACTTTCTAATTTTATGTATTAATGTATTAGCATATTATGTATTATATGTATTAGCATATTAAGTATTGACACATAGTACTTTGTGAGGCTTTGTGGCATTGTAGACTGAAAAAGTCTAGAACAACAACAAACTGGATATACAAGAGGAAGAATAAAAAAAAGGAAAGGGGAGAAATAAAGACTACATACTACATAATACTACATACTACATAATTTCAATAATACATAATACTCCCAGATGAAAAAAATTTACCCATTAATTCAGATCAGTACCTTCTCTGCAACATGATCTGAGAGCTAGGTGTTGAACTCAGGTCTTCCTATCTCTGAGGCCAACTATTTAACTTGGCTATGCCTTACTACTGCTGTCTGTCCCCACTACTTCCTACCTGTTTCTTTCCTCCTTTTTCTCTTTCCACACACTTGTGTACACACACACACACACCTTCCAAGGTCTTCCAAGCACAATAGCACTATACATCTATTACTTGAGAATCAGAAGAAGAAACTGGAGGCTTGAAGAAGAGATTTGGGAAGGCATAAATGTTGGCTTCAAATAATTTGGAGGGTTGTCATATATTTAAAAAAGTGTAGATTTATTCTATCTGGTTCCAGTGGAAATAGCTTAGGACTAAGCTATTTGGGAAGGCAGATTTGGCTCAATATAAAGAAGGACTTTCTTAATAATTACAATTGTCCCAAAATGGAAAAGGTTACTCTGTGATGTTATGAGATCTCCGTCACTGAAAGTAGTTAAACAAAGATTAGAGGCTTAGAATATGGTAGTAGAGACTCATGAATACCTTAGAGGGGCAAGGTGGACTAAATGAATTTGCAAGTTTTTTTCAACTATGAGATTCTAAAATTCTAAAATGGAAGTAGACTGGAATGACAACATAGAACTCTAGTAATTTCTAAATTAATGTAAAAAAAGATAAATCAGGGGTGGCTAGGTGGCACAGTGAGTAGAGCGTCAGCCCTGGAGTCAGAAGGACCTGAGTTCGGATCCGGCCTCAGACACTTAACGCACACACAAACAAAAACCTAGCCGTGTGACCTCAGGCAAGTTACTTAACCCCAACTGCCCTCCAAAAAGAAAAAAAAAATCATGAAGGACAGCATGACAAAGCAAAAGGAAATAAAACAAGAAGATAAGACTAGATAGATAAGACTACATAATGATTCACACATATTTACACAGAGCTTTACATGCATTATTTTATATTATTCTCATCAAACTCTGGGAGGCAAGTGATGAACATGTTATGGGTGCCATTTGACAGACTGTAGAATTACAGACATAGTTTAAAGATGGCCTTAGAGATCATCTCATCCAACCCCTTCATCTTATAGTTGAGAAAACTGTGATTCAGTTAGGTTAAGCCACTTACCCAAGATCACACTGGTAGTAGAAGTAGTAGTAACTGGAAGAGAAGAGATTTGAACACAGACGCTCTAAGTAAATCCAGTGGTGTTTCTACTATACCACATAGCTTCATATGAGGCAACTGAGCCTCAGAGTGTTCATTTGACTTGCTCAGGGTCATACTGCTAGATAAAAAATAAAGCCAGAACTAAAACTATCCTGGTAAAACTACTTCTGACTTAAAAATCACATAACCTTGATCTGATCATCAAAGACTGGTTTTGTACTCATAATTCAAGAAAGAAAAAAGTGACTGAACTTTGTGAAATAAAATCTATTACTTTAATGAGGTGCTCATCGCTCAAAGAAGAGGCTTTGCATGACCTTCCTGTTAATACCTCTCTCCAATATGTACCCCCCAAAACTATTTAGATCACCAGAAAACCTTAAAGAAGTATATTGTGCAGGTAGATACTGAGTGCTATTTAAGGTCATCAACTGTTGTTACTCCCTGCCTCCCTCCAACCTCAGATCTGTGCTGCAGATAGCTTTCCCATGAGCACTTGCAATCCTCAAGGATGTTAATTGAAATGGCTGTCTACATATGTTTCATCTCAACCATGAAATAAAAGTGTAAGTACAGATGTTCTTATGCACAGTGGAAATCACTCTCCCTTGGCATACATAGAGATGATTGCAAGTACAGTAACCAAGAAACAAAGGAGAAACACAGAAAAACTGAGCAGTACTACATCATGTCAATTTTATCATAGTGGATAAGTTTATAGCCTTGTAGTCAGGATAACTTGAGATCAAGTCCTATTTCTGACAACTCATGGTCATGTGACCATCATGAAGTCATTTAACACCCTAGGGCTACAGGGCAACTCTCTGAAGTTAAGTTGTACAACAAATGTTTGGGAGAGGGATTTTCCTCACCTGGAGCCTATTGCATTGGTAAAGTCACAGGTCTAGACTATGCTGAATTTAGGTTAAAAGATTATAAGCTTCATAGGAACTCAGCTAAATCCATGTAATATTAATGTAATAGGAAGCTCTCCCCACCCCCACTCCCCCATTAGTAGGTCTGTGTGACCTGCTTTGAACTCTGGTCCAGCTCAAAGCCTGAGCCACATGGAGCCCAGTGTGGCAGGAGCTTGCCCAAGGAGGAGAGGAAGAGCATGAGCAGAGAGTGAGAGTGAAGCAGAGCAGAGAGAAGCAAGCTGTGAGTGGGCAGAGGGAGGAACTTGCCTAGGGGAACTTGTTTTTGTGGGGAGGCCTGACAGAAAGAAGGCTTAGGATATCAGCACTCCATGGATTAGTGATGAGTATCTTCTTAAATCTTACCTCCTGGTATCCTAATGGTTTTCCAAATAAATATTTTGATTTTGTCTTTAAGGAAGAGAGTTGATTATATTTTGTGAATCTACCCTGGAAATAAGCATGCATATTTAAAGGAACTGTCTTTGGTATTGCATTGGTGGTACAATACATTCCGAAATCAGCAAATGTATTCACACTTATAAGGATCCTCTTTCACAAGATTATATATCATTGGGAAGAGTAATTCCTCTGACCTCCACTGTCAAAGAATCAGGCATGTTACATTTCACCTCTTCCCAATAGCCTAAAAGGGTGTGTGTGTGTGGGGGGGAGAATATCCAGTCTCTATTATCAGCTCAATACAATTGTGTTCTCCCAATTTTAAGGGATCTTAGCACCTTTGTTCCATATTAATCACTTAGTTTAGTTTATATGCGGTAATATTTACTTGGAAAAACAAATATATTAACATCCTCCCTCAATACCTGGGCAATATAACCTCTCCCCCTTATACTAGCTCAGTGTCTGGGGAGGTGAGGCAGATTATGTTTGCAATTTAACTCGGTAACTTGTAGCATCAGTACCACCAAGTATGAAGTACAAACCTGCTCCCCTGGGCTTGGTTGATGGGCTAGGAGCAGCAGATTGCCTACAATATTGTCTCCAAGGTCACCATGGCTTGAATCCAGGTCCATCTTACTGCCTGAACATAGAACTGAAAAGGACAAATGGAACAGATGCAACTTGTTCGTCCATTTCCCAATTGATGGGCATTCCCTCAATTTCCAATTTTTTACTACCAAGAAAAAAAGAGCCACTATAAATATTTTGCACATGTGGGTCCTTTTCCCTTTTTAATGACCTCTTTGGGATACAGACCTAATAGTGGTATTGCTGGATCAAAGGGTCCACACAGTTTGATAGCCCTTTGGGCATAGTTCCAAATTGCTCTCCAGAATGGTTGGATCAGTTAACAACTTAACCAACAATGTATTAGTGTTCCAATTTTCCCACATATTCTCCAACATTTATCATTTTCCTTTTCTGTCATATTAGCCAATTTGATAGGTGTAAGATGATATTTCAAAGTTGTTTTAATTTGCATTAGTCTTACAAATAGTGATTTAGAGAATTATTTTTTTCATATGACTATAGGTAGCTATATATATATAGCTACCTATAGTCATATGAAAACTGCCTTTTTTAACTTTTTGACTATTTATTGATTGGAGAATAACTTGTATTCTTATAAATTTGACTTGGTTCTCTATATATTTTAGAAATGAGGCCTTTATCAGAAACACTGTAAAAATTGTTTCCCAGTTTTCTCTTTTCCTTCTAATGTTGGTTGCATTGGTTTTGCTTGTGTAATTTAATTTATTTTTTTCTTTCTTGTGGTTTTTCCCTTTTCTGATTCTTCTTTCATAACATGACTAATGTGGAAATACATTTAACATGATTGTACATGCATAACCTATTTCTGATTGTTGTCTTGGGGAAAGAAGGGGGAGAGCAAAAGGGAGGAGAAAAGAGAGAGGGGGAGAAAAATTTGAAGCTCAGAATCTTACAAAAGTGAATGTTGAAAACTATCTTTACATGTAATTGGAAAAATAAAATATTACTAAGAGAAAAAAACTGATTGAGAGATGGAACACTGTAACAGCTGTTCAGTTTGTGGAGGCACTGGCCCATAAATACCCTTATTGACATCAGCCCCAAAGACCTCCGTTGTACTTCACTGACATGATGCTGATGAAACAGAAGAAAATGATTATATAGCATTTTAGAGGACCTCAACAACTCCCAAATAAAATTCTTCTCCATTTTTATAGCACAACAAATAAAAGTTATAGCTTGTACTTTATCTTACAAGAGAAGTTTAAAGAAGACTAGCAGACAATTTAAATCCAAATCCACTCTCTGATCATTTCAATGAAAGGGATTAAAGAGGAGATAAGGGGAATTTCCTTCATTGTGGCTACTCTGATTATACCTTTCCCATTCCTAGCATGTAAAGCTTTTTTCGTCCATGTAAGAAGTGTGTATGACCTTGGGGCGGCTAGGTAGGGCAGTGAGTAGAGCGCCGGCACTGGAGTCAGAAGGACCTGAGTTCCGGCCTGGACACTTAACACACACAAACAAAAACCTAGCCTTGTGACCTTGGGCAAGTTACTTAACCCCAATTGCCCTCCAAAAGGCAAAAAAAAAAAAAGTGTGTATGACCAAATGGATGTCCAAACACATGAAGAGGTGATTTAAAAGGAAGCATTGATAGATATATCTGCAATATTGCCCACTCCTCTCCGAAGGAGACTTTAAGTACTGTACTGAGAGAAGCAGAATACAAAGTCATGAGGCCTCTCAACTCTTGCCTGAGGAAAGTGCACAATAGAATTATACTTATCTACCCTCCTTCAGTATTGCTTATCTAGGGACACTACTGATTTAGAACAAAGATCCACTCTTCTTTTGACTATTAATTAAAGGAAGAAAGTTACCCCAAGCTTACACCCCAAAGCTTGACATTTCTTTCCAAATACAAATTATATACATGCACATGCACACACATGCACACACGCACA
Organism: Gymnobelideus leadbeateri; assembly: GCA_011680675.1. Lineage (NCBI taxonomy): Eukaryota > Metazoa > Chordata > Mammalia > Diprotodontia > Petauridae > Gymnobelideus > Gymnobelideus leadbeateri. The sequence goes on from WOXC01008033.1 coordinate 249,510, forward strand.
CACTCATGTGTGTGTGTGAAATAATGAATGGTGTCCATTTATCCAAGCAGATAGCAAACATAAATCAGAGAGATTCTATGGATTAAAATATATCAGAAAATGCTCGAGAATGAATAAGCTCTTTAAATAGGAGCTAGATGAGATCTTGTTCAACCAAGAGAATGACCTCAATTTTACCCAAGTGAAAATTCCCCAAATTCTCTAGAGAGAAAGTAAATCAGGAAAATGTAGAGGACCTTGCTGCCCCCAGATATTTGCAAGAAAGTCTTTCTCCTTAGGATTGACCTAAAGAGATCTTAGAACCGTATGTGTCTTGATCAAAGATAAAATGAAAAATGTCTCTTCTCTTTAAAGTTCTCAGATTTTCTTCATCAATTAGGAGACTGATATAAAAAAATTTCCATCTTTTGCTGGAAACCTGGATTATAGCAGCACCTCTATTTAAAATGAACAATATAAAGCTGTCATCTAGAGTTAATTCTTTTATTCTTACCTTGTTCTCTACCTGCTAAGGAAGCAGAGGATTTTTGTTTATCTATTGGGTGATATTTTCTTAACTGGTAATTCTCTGATCTGCTTGACCCTTAAAAAAAAAGCTACTCTGTAAATGTCAAGTATCTAAATGCATGTTATTAGTAGCATAAAAAAGTGTAGGGGGGAAAAAGATTTCTTGATGAGGAAGCTAGAAACATTATTCATGGTCCATTCTCATGTACCTGTATTTTACCCATTTGGCATAATTACTTTAAATGTCCCCTGAGACACCTCTATTTTATGTTCCTCTGTCCAATGTGATGGCTATCAAGACTGTTATATATATTAAGAAACTAGTTATCATCTAAAATCAGCTGACATTTAATGAATTCCTACTGGGTGCCAATTTTACTAGGTAGGCATTTTGGAAAAGTAAAAATAATATAAAAGGAATACTCTCTGACCTGGTAGAGTTCATAGTCTATGAAGGAAGAGAAGATAGATACAGATTTTTGCCACCTTTCCACTGTGATTTTGTTTAAATGTGTTTTTTCTATCACCTTTCAATTGTCCACCATCAGGTCAAACACTGGAAAAGACCAAAACAGGATAGTAAGGGATGGCAATATTAGAGAGCAGGTTATTTACTTACATATCACCTTTCCTATAAATATCAAAGTCATTAATCAAATAATAAGTATTTATGAAGCTTTTACTATATGCCAGGCACTGTGCTAGGAATTGTGGATGTAAAAAAAAATGAAAGCATTCTTACTCTCAATGAGGACTATATTAGCAAGATTAATCAATTATTTTTTTTTACCAAGGTGATTTAGTCTCAAAATTAAGTCTAGAAACATATAGAAACAAACCTTTCAATTATAAAAAAAAGTCAGTACTTAGTCTTGCCAAGTGATAAAATTAAACATTTGGAACTCAATGGGACCTTAGATCACCTAGTGTAACTCCCTCAATTTACATATGAGGAGACTAAGACCCATTAAGGTGAAATGACTTGACCAACTGTGTGTATATATGGGTGTATATACACATACACACATACATATATGCATGTGTATGTGTACACACATGTGTATGAATATGTATACATATATATGTCTAATTAAAGATTGTCAACCCCTTTAAAGTTGCTTTCCTTTAGTAAAGTAGATAAAAGAAACTGTGCTAGCAGCCATCCTGTGTATTCTAGGGTGCTTGTTATACCAAGGTAATAAGTAGTAAGGTTGAGATTCAAACTCATGCCCTTTGAGACAGATCCATCATCTTTTCCACTTCAAATATAATGTAAATGAGTTTTCATTTTTTCATCCTATCTTCATTAAAGCATATTTGCATACAGGTATGTATCCTCTTAACTAGTTAGGGAGTTGAATGTCATTTGTGGGCAAAATATTTACTACTAACATATGGCTCACTAGTTTCTGGGAAAGTAAGAATCACTAATGGACTTAATAGTCCCATTTCTTTTTTGCTGCAAAATATCTAATGAGTGCAGTCACTACAGTGTACCATATCTATATGTGCTGTATCAAACCATGCTTGAGAATTGATTTTTTTAAGTCAGATAAGGAAAGGAAACAAATTGTCATCAAGAGAGGCTTTTGCTACAATAAACCACATGGGCATGTATGAAGGGAAAAGGGCAGTTTGGAATTGGTAACAAGATATGAAGACACTGACCTCTTAAACACTGATTTAAAATGAGATTCAATCAATAATTGCCAGATGTCCTAACATGTAGCCTTTTTGATGCCATATGTCAGATGGCTCGACAACATGGAATGACAAAGTGAACCTAAATTGTCAACTGGTGAACCCAAATCAGTAGCCTAGAAACTAACAGAAAACAATGGCAACCGGGGCACTTGTTATATGTGGCAAAGCTGGACCGGGAAACAGACTTATGTTTAATCCTTAGAGGATTTCTACCTTTAAACATATATAGAAGTCAAATATATAAATTTTACAACAGGATCCATGAAGTATAAATATCACAATGCCTCAACTATTTTGTACAATGAGGAATATACCTATTGCTGATGGGGACTGGTACTAGAAATGGGTCCTCAGAGGTGAAAAATCAGTATTTCACTAATAGTCTTAAAATTTTTATAAGAAATAGCAGAATAAATTTTAAATTCTAAATTTTGAAAGCAAGGTCTCTAATTCAAAATCATATACTTGACCTTTTTGTGTATCATGGACCCCTTCTTGTAATAATGTTTTTAAATAAAGTACATGAAATGCTAAATTCTCTTAGGGATTGGTAAAAATGAAGATGCAATATTTTCCCATACAAGTTCACTGACTCTATGAAAGTCCATGGATCCCAGGTTAAGAATCTCTACACTGGGGTGGCTAGGTGGCACAATGAGTAGAACGTTAGCCCTGGAGTCAGAAGGACCTGAGTTTGGATCCGACCTCAGACACTTAACGCACACACAAACAAAAACCTAGCTGTGTGACCTTGGGCAAGTTACTTAACCCCAATTGCCCTCCAAAAAGCAAAAAAAAAAAAAAAAAAAGAATCTCTACACTACTGCATACACTAAGAAATGAGGATTTACGTCTTCACTCTACCAGTGACTTCTTGACCTCAGGCAAATCACTCTGTTTCTTGTGGCTCAGTGTTTCCAAATGGATAATTAATATAATAAAGCTTTGCTATTAGGATTTTCTACAATGGTAAGGAATGTTTAGCTTGACTAGTTAGAGAAAGTTCATAGGTTGCTTTTCATCTGAGCCAATCTGCTTTGCAACAAGAAATACTATTCCATGGGCACAAATTAAACCCCTTACCCTGAACAGCCATCTTTCAGAAATGGACCGTTCATCACAATGGGACAAGAGGATAGAGTGAGGCTAGATCAATATAAACCTATGACCCAAACTATAAAAACAAAGAACAATGAATGTCATGCTGCCCAAGCTCTTTCTTTATATGGGAAGTTTCAAGTATTCAGACATATAAAATATCAAGCACTTTCCAAATAAAACATAAAACATTTCACACAGTGAATAGAGCACCGGCCCTGGAGTCAGGAGGACTTGGGTTCAAGTCCAGCCTCAGACACTTAACACACACAAAAACTAGCCATGTGGCCTTGGGCAAGACACTTAACCCCAAATGCCCTCCAAAAAGCAAAAAAAAAAAAAAATTCAGCAAGGAAACCTACTAAATGTGGGTATCATCAGTTCTGCTTTTGGAAATATCATTTATTTTATCAGAAAACATTTTTGAATTTTAATTTATTGTTTCACAGTGGCTAAAATGCTTGTACAGTTTCTAGTTGTTAGGACATTACAATGTCTTCTGTCTGTTTCCAGTCGATGGTTGCCTCTTAGTCACTGGAAAGAAATGTCTGAATTGTTCAGATAGTATTTTACAAGCAATAGAGTTCTATCTCTAATTAGTGATAGGAAAAGGAGAATTTTGGAAGGATAAATCTATCTTGTTCTTTCTGAAGCAACCAAAGGTCCACAAGGAATGCTATTCTCTTTTTGATTTCAAGTGTTAATGGTGTCAGCAATTGTTGCAGTAAAAACACATAACTCTATGTCCCTGGTCTTGACAGGTAAAATGCCTCTCATTTAACCAGGGGGTCATTTCTCTCTAGAAATAGTGTCTTCAGGTTGTCACATATAAAACTTCAGAACAACGAAGCAGCAAAAATCGCCAATGAGTGGATGGTATCAGACCCTTGGCAAACCTGGAAGGCCTCACTCAGAAAGTGTTCCAGGAGGAGACTGGGAAATAACTTCCATTACTTAATGGTGTACTTATACATTACATATGTGCCTAATGAAAAGCAAGTTCCCTTGTGGGGATTCTCATCCAGGGTTAGAATACATTTAGGCCTGCTGGGCCCTGAGTGATGTGAAAATGTATGCCACTCAAGAAAAAAAGTGTTGGTGAAAAAGGTGTCACACATCCTGTTGTTTTCCATCATATTGTGACGTGGTGACAGCCTTTCTAAGTTTTTGATTTGGGGGTTGGGGAAAATGCATGGAAAGGAATAACAAGAGCTCAAACTTGGTGCTCTAAGTGACCTATTAGAGCTAATGAAATTGTCACTGTCATTATTTCATTATTGGTAGTCACGTGAAATGAAAAGATCAGTTTAAAAACTATTTTCCTACCCCTCAATAATAACTCAAAACATGAATATAAACACCCCAACAGGGGCATTCAGGAATTTTAAAATATAGTTGAGTGGGTGGTCAATCACACAACTTTGAAAACACTTAATTTGTATGCTAAATAGTCATGAGAAAATATAGCACCTACCTGTACTGATCCACAGTGACACTCACCCAATAGGCTTCAGAAATAGGGTTTAGACCAAGTATCCAGGGGATAAAAGCAGATTTTGCTTCTGTAATTCCCTTAATAAGCAGCTGTCGGTGAGTAGATAAGAGTATTGGACCTGGAGTCAAGAAGATCTCAGTTCAATTTCAAACTAGTTGTTTGATCCTGGACAAGTCACTTAACCTTTGTCTGTTTCAGCTTCCTCAACTGTAAAACGTGGATAATAACAGCAACTGTCTCCCAGGGCTATTATGAGGATCAAATGAGATAATAGTCATCAAAGCACTTAGCCCAGCCCATGACACATAGTAAGCACTATATACATTCTTGTTTCCTTTCTTTCTTTCTTCTCCCTCTAGGCTCTGCCCTATGATTTCTTCACCAAATACTGGCCTACAGAAAGATCTCAAGCAGGCATTGGTCCTGTGTGCTAGTATCTACCAAACTTCAACACTATCAAATTAGGTCAATTAACAGAAGCCCTTTCTCCTTACTCAGATGTATTGTGGAGTGCTGAATAGATACTAGGTTAAGAGTTCAGAAGATGCAGGGTTAAGCTCTACCTATGACATATACTGACTTTGTGACCGTAAGCATTGACACTGAACTTCTCACTGACCACAGACAATTCTTTAAGACCATCTACTAAAGGGGATGTGTGACTCTGTCAAACCCAGGTCAGAGGGGAAAATAAGTCAGGAGTCTGGAACCGCAAAATATGATCTAAAAGATCAACGTCTTTGTTGGTCTCAATCTTAGTAAGAAATGAACTTAGTTAGAAAGAACTTCAACAAGCAACCGTGCATCTGATCTTAACTTCTAACCAATTTATTCCCCCTAAAGCTCTTCACTCAGTTAAAAATTTCTAACCAAAAGAAAAAGAGACTTGTATCCTGAAATATTATCTTATTATCCTTTATGATGAGATGAGGGCTATTACATATAGTTTTATTTACTATCTTCTACCATGCTGTGTCTTAGACTATCATAGCCTCCAGCTTTCCCATTTTGTTTAGACTATCCTCCCTAGTTCTCCTTGTTTACCCAAATTTTCCCTTTCCTTCAAGACCTAGATCAAAATCTTAAATCTGTAAAACCTCCCCTGGTCTTGATCACCCAAGCTGTGAAATGACCTCTTTACTCTGCAGTGTTTTCTATACTTCATATTTAATTAGAACTTTGGGACAGTTTTATTCTAGAAGTTTCTGCCTACTCTGCATACTTCTTGTTATGTAGCTAAAAAGTTCCTTCAGTTTACCTCTCAATTTCCTGATGCAGTGAGTCCTGCAAACCTAGGACACATTTCTAGTTGTCTATTTCTTTCACCTGACACCTCTGTTTATCTCTATCAATCTTATCTCTACCTCTTTCTCCAGGCCTATAGCTTTATCCTTCCATGATGTTTTTAGGAAATGACTCTATAAACCCTTTCCCCCCAACCCTGCCCCTTTATCTTTGAAATCTTACTTTAAAATGGAATTCATTTGATGATACCATGATATTATCTACTGATCTTCAGATATTTTCTCATCTTACTCTATGAATCAAAGCCTGATTTGTGGTTTATCCCACAAGTTTATCCTTTACTTTCATCTTTAGTTACTTCGTTATTCATTACTCAGCACCCTGATCTTGAAGTTATTCAACCTCACAAAGTCCCTATTATCTTCTCTATTTCAGTTATCCATTGAGGTTGATGAATCCGAGAAGTCACCATGATCTTCAGCTCCTCAATAGGCTGTTAATCACACAGTCTACTAAATCCTTGTTCTGACTTTACTTTCCTCTCTCTTCAGTATGGATACTATAGTCAATCCAATTCTATTATATAAACATTTACTGAGTAACTATTATGTGCAAGTCACTATGCTGGAAGCCAAGAATATAGATTTGAAAAGCAAAACACAGTGCTTACCCTCAAGAAATTATATTAGCTAACGCAGTCTATGAAAAATTTTACATTCCTTAACTTCTCTACCCTTATGACACAGAACCCTGAGAGGTAAATATTATTTGTTGAGGTTACTGTTCAGCTGTGTCTAACTTTCATGACCCCACTTGGGATTTTCTTGGCAAAGATACTGGAGTGGTTTACCATTTCCTTCTCCAGCTCATTTTACAGATGAAGAATTAAGGCAAACAAGATTAAGTGACTTGCCCAAGGTCACCTAGCACTTGTGTAAGGCCAGATTTTAACTCAGGTTTAGTTTTTCTGACTTCAGGTCTGGCACTCTATCTACTGCTCCACCTTACTGCCCATAGATATCATAGGTGTCATTGCCTACATTCTACAAATGCTTAGAAAGATTAAGGTATTTATCCATCATAAAATTTGTAAATTTTGGAGGTAGAATTTGAACCCAGGTTTCCTGACTATAGGTCAAGTGCTCTTATCATCATGCAGTGTTACCAGCCTAGAAAAAGACAGACTTCCACAAATGGGAAAATTAGAGATCTAGGCATGGCAAGGGTGGAGGAGGGAGATGGAATGAAGGAGGTAGCTCCTATAAAGGCACCAGAACAACTAGACTGTGATTCCTGGCAGAATTCTGAAGCCCAAGGAGAAATTGGTGGCACAGATAGAAACAATTAGAACCTGAAAAAACTGAAGATGGCAGAGTAGAAACAGCTCCTCCAAGCCTCTCTGCCCCCAGATTCCCCCCAAACTATGTAAAAGGGGACTCTGAACAACTTCTGGAGCCCCAGCACCCAAAGAATGACACAGAGAAGCTAACCTCCCACTGAGGACAGCCCAGCAGCCCTGCAGGAAGGACCAGCGCAGAGGTCTGGGACCTGGCAGCGCATCTCGCAGAGAGCAGGAGCCCAGCCGAGCCCAGGTCCCAGTGAGCCGAGGTTTTAGCCCCAGGGCGGCAGGGCCAGCAGCCAGCTGGAGGAACCCCAGAACACCAGGAGCTGTGGAGACTCCAGAATTATCAACATAGACATGCCTAGGACAAAGTAAGAGGTTAGTGTCCTATGGACTTTGGGACCTGTATTTGGGGAATGCGTCAGCTCCCTCCCCTGGGGGCTAGAAGCCGCTGAGGAGACACGCCATTTTGTAGTTTTCAGAGGCAGCTCTGGCTCCCAGCCTACAAATCGTGGGGAGATACAGTGATCAGTCTTGGGGGGTAATCGCTCTTGCTTTAACCTCCCTGGATCTGGACTGTGATCTAGGGTAGAAGTCGTGGGTGGGTTTACAGCTTGCCAGAAACGGAAGTTGCCCCCCACACGTTCGGGACGAAAATTCCTCTATCTGGCCTTAAAGCCATAGTGTGGCAACAAGCCCAAAAGTCAAGCAATTAAGTGGCAACATGCCAAGGCAAAGGAAACAGAAAAATGCAACCCTAGACTCCTATTTTGGGGGCATAGAGCGGGAAAAGGACTGTGAGGTCAGAAGTCCTGCTCCAAAAGCCCCAGGGGAAAACATGAGCGGGTTGCAGGCCATAGAGGACCTTAAGAAGGACTTTAAAAATCAAATAAGAGAAGTGGAGGAAAAATTGGAAAGAGAAATGAGAAGGATGCAGGAAAAGTATGAAATGAGGGTCAACAGCCTGACTGAGGAAAACAACACCTTAAAAAATAGACTAACTCAAATGGCAAAGGAGGCCCAAAAGGGCAATGAGGAGAAGAATGCCTTAAAAAGTCGAATTTGCCAGATGGAAAAAGAATCTCAAAAGTTCACTGAGGAGATTCATTCCTTCAGAGTTAGACTGGAGCAAATGGAAGCTAATGACTTTATGAGAAATCAAGATGCTGTTAAGCAGATCCAAACAAATGAAAGATTAGAAGGCAATGTGAAATATCTCATGGGAAAAACCACTGACCTGGAAAATAGATCCAGGAGAGACAATTTAAAAATTATTGGACTACCTGAAAGCCATGATCAAAGAAAGAACCTAGAAATCACCCTTCAAGAAATTCTCAAGGAAAATTGCCCTGATGTTTTAGATCCAGAGGGCAAAATAGAGGTTGAAAGAATCCACCGATCACCTCCTGAAAAAGATCCCAAAAAGAAAACTCCCAGGAATATTATAGCCAGGTTCCAGAATCCCCAGATCAAGGAGAAAATACTACAAGCAGCCAGGAAGAAACAATTTCAATATTGTGGAAACACAATCAGAATAGCCCAGGACCTGGCAGCTTCTACACTGAGGGATGGAAGGGCATGGAATATGATATTCCAGAGGGCAAAAGAACTGGGAATGAACCCAAGGGTCACCTACCCAGCAAAACTGAGTATTTTGTTTCAGGGGAAAATATGGTCATTCAGTGGAATAGAGGACTTTCAAGCATTCTTGAGGAAAAAACCAGAATTGAATAGAAAATTTGACATCCAGACACAAGAAGGAAGAGATGCCTGAGAAGGTAATCAGGGAAAAGAAATCAAAAGGAACTTATCAAAGTTGAACTATTTACATTCCTATATGGAAAAGCAATAACTGTGACTGATGATATCTTTCTCACTATGAAAATAATGGAAGAAGGGGGTGTGGTCATATGAATACATATGTGAATGTGTGTGTATATGGTTACAGTTATATATGGATAGAGGGCATAGGTTGAATTTGTTGGGAAGGGAGAATACTCAAGGGATGAAATTATGAGGTGAGAGAGGAAAGTGGCAAGAGGAGATGGGGAGAGACAGGGTAGGGTAAACTATCTCATGTAGAAGAAGCAAGGGGAAGTGGTTGCAAAGGAGGGGGAGAATAAGGAAGGCTAAAAAGGCAAAACCACATTCACGTTGAATTTGGTTCAGGGAGAAAATGACATACATTGTGGTGTTTGTTTTGTGTTGTGTGGGTGTGGTGGGGGTTGTTTTTGGGTTGTTTTGTGTTGGGGTGGGTGGGGTTGTTTTTTGGGGGGTGTTGTGGGAGAGGCTTTGCTTTGGGGCTCACTTTGAGAAGTGTTGTGTGATTTGACCAGTGAGACTCTGGGAAGCCGTTGTTGAGAGCCCCCCGGCTTTGAAAACCCAGATGTTGATGCTTCCCTCTCTGGTAACTGTGATTTGGTATTGATTAATGGTTGGACAGTTTGGAAGCCTGTCTGTTTGATCTGTAAGTTCTGTAACTCTGAAGTTCGGGTGCTGACCTTTTTCCCCTGAACTAGGTAATGTGTGTTTGTTTGATTAAAGTAAGCTTGTTAACATTTTGAGTTGCTTTCCTTTGAAAAGCAGATCTAAGAACCTATATTGGCAGCTACCCTGGGGATATTGGGGTGCTTGCTGCTACACATACTAAATGGGATATCTCAACCTGCAGCAGGATAGGGGGAAGGGGATGAGAGGATGGATGATGGATGGGAGGGCATCCTTGGGGTGAGGGGAGGTTGGAAGTACCCACTATAGAAGAGGGACAGGATCATGTAGGGAATGGACCAGGTGGGGGGTGGGATGAGTGGGAGGGAATTATAAGCAGCCTTGTACAATATATCTACTATGATAATGTTTTGCATAGCTAGACATGTACAACATATACTGAATTACTTATCTCCCAAGAAGGAATGGGTGACAAGGGAGGAAGGAAATGGATCTGAAATTTGAGGTCTTAACATTAAATGTTTCAAATATATATAAATACTATTATTAATACTCTTTTGCTTGTAATTGGGAGATAAGATGTGCAGGCATTGGGACACAAAGATTCACCTTCCTCTAATGGAAAAGTCGATGGGGGTATGGGAGAGAGCAGATTGGAGGAAGCGATATCTTGTGGGACTACTATTCTGGGAGGTTGGGTAGGGGAATAATGGGGGGAAAATGATTGTAACTCAAAATCTGGCAGAAATGAATGATGTAAAACAGAAGTTAATAAAGCATTTGTTTAAAAAAAAGAATCTGAAAGAACTGCTTCATTTTAGAACTCATGATAAAGAAAGAAAAGAAATAGAAAATAGTATAACAGGGACTGTAGATTTGGAGTGAACAGACGTACAGATACTTAAAAAGAAAAAACTGTCAAACCCTAAAATCCAGTAGGTGAAGTCAAACCAAAAGGGACCAAAAGCTCTCAAGAATTAAATCCCAAAGCTGTTGACTGGAACAATTCTTTTTTTTTTTTTAACTTTTTTGGAGGGAGGAATGTAGGGCAATTGGAGTCAAGTGACTTGCCCAAGGTCACATGGCTAGTTTTGTGTGTGTGTATGTTAAGTGTCTGAGGCTGGATTTGAACTCAAGTCCTCTTGACTCCAGGGCTGTTGCTCTATTCACTGTGCCACCTAGCCACCCCTGGAGTGAAACAACTCTAATGAAGAAGAAAACGGGGAGATTATCTCAAGAAACTGATGAAGATGTGCAGAAAACATATAGAGAAGATGGAAACAATAAACTTAATTTAAAATGTAGCAGATCTTATGAGACCAATAGGAAAGACAATAGAGCTCAGATTGTGTCTAGGTGACCAGGGAATGCTAAAGACAACAAAGGGATTTTAAAACTCAGAGTAGGAGAATAATAAAAGCCAGCATTTACATAGGACCTACTGTGTGACAGGCACTGTCCTAAGCACTTTACAAATACTATTTCATTTGATCCTCACAACAGCACCGGGAGATGGATACAATTATAATCCGATTTTACAGATGAGGAATCAGAGGCAAGCAGAGTTTAAGTGACTTAACCCAAGTCATGCATGTATTGAACCCAGGCCTAGCATTCAATCCACTGTGCCATCTAGCTCCCAAATATAAAAGAAGGAACAGAAAAAAAAAATCTGGAGGATTTAAGAGCTCTAAAATTTCATTAAATATAAATAATGTGCAATATAATCATGCGTGTGTAACATTTATAAAGACACAATTGCAAAACAAATTTTTGTAAATAAATGAAGGCAAATAATTAGAGATATTCACTGCTCATGGTTGGACTATATCAATATTATCTAAATTAATTTTGAAATTTAGTATCAAAACAGTCAAACCACTGAAGAGTATTTTAGAACTAGACCAAAAATTTTTTAAATTAATTTTTAAGAAGAAAAGTTCTAGACTCTCAAGAGAAATGATAAAAACATTATGAAAGACAAGAGAATATCATTACCTAATTTAAAGTTATATTATAAATCAGTAATTATAAAAATTATTTGGCACTGATACTTCTGGTTAAGATGAGGATGGAACATGCTAAAAGAGATTATACCTCTTATAAAGACGCTAGATCTAAATAAAACCATTGGGCAAAATGGAAACAGAAATACTATACTGATTACCGGGGTGGGGGGGAACTGAAAATTGAAAGCACCCAGAAATATCCTAGCCAAAATCCAGTCTGAAGCAGCCAGAAAGAGTTGATGCATCAAGGAACCAGTCATGGATCACATAAGACTATGCTGCAACAAATAGAAAGGCAAAGAAATAATAGACTATGACATTCTAAAAAATAAAATAATTAGGGGGGAGAAAAGATTACAACCAAGAGTTACTTAATGGAAAACTTTCAAGCATTCATAAGGAACAGGACAGAGTCTAGTAAAATATTTGAAATGCAATTTAAGAGTCAAGAGAAAACTAGACAGGGAATTAAGGGAAGCTAAAATGGTTCCTGTCCCCAGTGGTCTTGTAATAAAGCAAGACCCCATCCAGTGAGTCAGAAGCACCCCATACTCACCTTTCCTTTGTGGTGCTGCTCCAAAACTGTTACTATGAAAGATATTTCTATTTCCTGTTTCTGTCCACAGAAGCTAAAAACTCTGCTTTTGCATTAAGAACCTTCAGTGTGGAACTAGCTTAGGTTAAAGACTAAGACTCATAGAAAACAATTGTTCAGATAGGAATGCATTGTTTTTTACTTTAAACCACTTTATTACACAAAGGTCATCACATAAGTGACTGTTTCTTTACTTTGTATACAGTTTTAGTCTTTGCACAGAAAGGCTATTTCTGAACTTTCTTTCCAGTGATGGCAAACATTAAAATTCTAATTTAACACACAAATAGTAAAAATGCCTCAGTTGGTTTAAGTTGAAAGTAGAACATTGGTAAATGGATCTTGCATCCAGTATCAGGAAGATGCAAATGTCTTTACTCAAAAGTGCAAAATAAATTTATCTGTAGGCATGGATGATGACAACAGTAAAATATTTCAAATTTTGTGAACCAAAACCAGTAACTGATAGATGCAATGATTTTCTTAATCATTGGCCTTCACTTGAGTCTTCTCTCCAAATGACTTCTCTGAAGTTAGTAAAGAACACTGCTTTGAGTCTTACCTGTATCACATTTCATAATCATAGAGCATTATTCTAGGAAATTAAAACAAGCAGCTTCCCATGCCTCCACCCATGCAGTCCATCCCTCCCATGCCAGGCTCTTTCTCTTCTTTAGGAATTTCAGTAACAACTTCTGCTGTAGTTAGCAGAAAAGCTAAACCAGCTACAGCTAAACAATGCAGTTCTACGGGCAGTTAGATGGTGCAGTGAATAGAGTACTGGCCCTTGAATCAGGAGGACCTGAGTTCAAATCCAGACTCAGACACTTAACACTTACTAGCTATGTGACCTTGGACAAGTTACTTGACCCCAAATGCCCTGCTTTCCCCACCTCCAAAAAAAAAAAAAAGCACTTCTTAAAGCCTTCGTTGTATCAATTAATCCTTTTATTTTCAATTGTACAAAATCTCAAAGCATGGCTGATGGAATAAAGCTGTCCCCAGTCCCAATATTCTAACTTCATTATAGGCCCCAGTGAACAGCAGGTCCACTGTACTTACCTTGTCCCCACCCCCCACCCCAGGTCAATGTCATAACTTTTTCATATATGCCTCACTGCTTACTGGAACAACAAGTGTGTCCATGAACTCTTAGCTCCCACAGAAACAGCAGGTGTGTCCATGTTGTAGGAACCCAGTTATGGTCTCTACCTAGTCACTGCCCCCATACCCATTCCACATATTTGAACAGGTGTGTTCTTGTATTCAATCACAATCACGTCATCCATCTAGCCCAAGACAGGACCACAATACCTATCTATCGTGACCAGACAGCACCACAATAGCTAGTCACTTAGAGGGCAGCATAACCAGAATGTTTAACCACCGAAGCATAGATGAGACGCCTCCTCAATTACCTAATCCCTTAACAAACTCCTCCTCTCTTTTTAATATTAATCATATTCCTATATTCTATGTAAATTTTGATTGTATAATCAGCATCTTTACCCTATAAAAACTTAGCCCACTTCATTAGAGGGGTAAGTATCAATAAATGCCTATACTTGGATTAGAGGTGGTTTGACTTAATTTTTTGAGATGGCTCCACCACAACACATCATGAAATCCCTATGGGTTTTGGGTAGGCAGAGCCCCCACTGCAATATGGCATCTTAAACAATTTCTGAGGAGTCTAGTTAAATTTTCTCAACTATCAATGAGCCTTCAATCCCCACATTCATAGCAATGGCCACTGAAGGGATTTTCAGGGTCTTAATTATTTCTATTCCAATTTGTTTAATCTTGATTAGATAGAATCTAAAGCATCAGTAACTTGGTTTTTCTTTGTTGATGTGTCAAGGAACAAGTCATGGATCACCAACCTTTATTTCAGCTACTGCATCAGAAATTTTGGCCCAACATTAATTTAACTTTTCTTTTTCAAAACTGCTAGCAGTAATCTCTAACTCTTCAGTGATTTCTTGAATACAGTTTTCAGTTTGGTATTTTTCACCCTCTTTTCAAAAGCATGGTATCATTTTTTGTCATAATAACCTCCCCAACTTTTCCAAAGTCATGAATTTGAATATCTTCAAGATACTCAAATACTGCACAACCAATAACAATAGAAATGTTTTAGCTGGTTCTTCCTGTTTTCACCAAAACCTGAAACTTTTACAGCAACAACGTGCAGCCCAACTTTCAGCCTGCTCGAAATCAGTATACTTAGTGCTTCTCCATCAACATCTTCAGTAATTATGACTAAAGGCTTATGGTGGGCATTTACAAATTCAATTACAAGTACAATAGATTGGGTACTAGAGATCTTCTTTTTACTTAAGAAAACATAAGTATCCAGAAATTAACATTTCTGATCATTAGCTGTATGAATAGAGAGAGATATAACCTCTGTCAAACTTTATGCCTTCAATAATTTCTAATTCATCAATGTTGGCTTTTTTTCCATCCTTTTCTATGATAACCTTTCATTCAATCTTGTTCATTGTATCAGATATCATGTTGCCAATTTCTTGGTCTCCATTTGCAGAAATTGTAGCAACCTGAGCAATTTCTTCAGGAGTTGTGACAAGTTTAGATCACTTCTTAAACTTAGTAATCAATAGTCTTTATCTCTACTTGCTTTGTTACTTGTTAATCTTCTCAAAGCCTTTCTTTGCAATGGACCATACAAGGACCACAGAAATTATAATGTGATGCCCAACCTGGCACTGTTTTTATATTTGTCCTTCAAATATATTGTTTTTGCAACAGTCACGCCATCTTTTATGATATTAGGACTTCCCAACTCTGTTCAATGACCACAGTCCCCCTCTTGGGTCCCAGAATAACGATAAACAGCATCTGCTAAAAGATCTACACCTTGCAGCAAGGCTTTAGCATCTGTTTCAAATTTTATGTCTTTAGTATAAACATGTGTCAAGTGGGAGGGTGTAGCCTAGGTACTGGCCTCATTGGATGAAGGACTGTGGACAGCTGGAACATTTCTGCAGGGGCAGGTGGACAAGGGTGTGGTGCAGATCAGCAGAGTTGAAATGCAGTTTTTTATACAAAGCTGTAGAAGATATGGATTCTGACATCCCATCCATCAGCCCATAATCATTGAACCATAGTCCTCAATCTAGACAATCTAGCCAATTAAAAGATAACTTGTGAAAACTATTAGTAAAAAAGAAAAAAGTGATAAAATATTATACCATGTAAGAATGTAAATAAATGCTAAAAAACACAAAAAATACCAGTTTAGTTGCTACTGGAAGTATTGCATATAAGAGAAATCCAGGCAAACAATGCTATGAGTCATATTGAGAAAGCACAAGGCATTTTCACCTGCTTTAGAACAACTCCCCATCACAGTAGGTTAAAAGGTGTTCATTCCTTTGGATAACTGTATGTTGCATGGTATTTCCCAAGAAGATTTTTTAATGTAAGAACTCAGATAAAAATTTAAGATGTGTTTTATGGCATTGCCAGCAAGGAGTATTTTCATCTAAAACATACCATATCCTTCCAGAAGAATTCCTGTGAAATTGCTTCCTGCTTTTCTTCAGATGGTTGCTTTAGAGGATTACATAGAGAAAATTGAAAGAGAAGATTTTTATGTATTTCTTAGCCTTTCCTGGCACATTTACCAAAACTAGTATGTGGTTGTCATAAAAACATATAAATCAATGCAAAAAGCAGTAATATTAAAGTTTTTCCTGAGCACAAATCAACAAAAATTATATCCCATAAAGGATATTAAAAAGAAATTATTCAAAAACAGAGAATAAATAACTTAATAGTGAAGAATGTGTAGGCCAAAGAAAAAAAAACATAGAAACAATAGATACTTTCATCACAGAAAATGAAAACAATGAGACAATGCAAGATTTTGGGAAAGCAACCAAAGGAACCATAGGAAAATTGTATCTCTAAACACTTTTAGTCAGTCAGTCAATAAACATTTATTAAGCCTCTATGTTCCAGGCACTATACTGTAACATTGGGGATAAAAAAGAAATACAACAGGCAGTCCCCTTGCCCTCAAGGAGCTGACTATCTAATGAGGAGACAATATGTAAACAACTATCTGCAAACAAGCTATCTACAGAATAAATTGGAGATAATCGACTGAGGAAAGGCATTAGAATTAAGATGGATTAGGAAAGGATTCCTGTTATTTCAGTCATGTCAAACTCTGCTATGCCATTTGGGTTTTTCTTGGCAAAGATACTGAAGTGGTTAGCCATTCCATTTTCTAGCTCATTTGACAGACAGGGAATTGAGGCAAACAAGGCTAAGTGACTTGTTCAGGGTCACAAAACTAATATGTGGCTAAGGGCAAATTTGAACCCAGGTCCTTCTGATTTCAGGGCTGGTCCGAAGGCTTCCTGAAGAAGGTAGAGTTTTACCTGGGAATTGAAGGAAGTCAGAGAAGCTAGGAGACAGAAAATAGAGTGTCTTGTGTAAGGAACATCAAGGATATCAGCGTCATTGGACCACAGAATATGGAGTGGGGTATAAGATATAACAACCTGTTATAAAGGGCTTTTGCATGCCAGAGGATTTCATATTTGATTTTGGCAGTGATGGCTATGTTTGTCCTTCATTTTCAAAGGGTACCATGATATCAGGGAAATGATGATGTGACTTGCAGTTGACTTTGATTTGAAGGAGGAAGGGCTGTGCAAGGTCACCAGCCTCACTTTCTCCTCTAGAGCCATCTGAGTCCAGTGAACAGATATTCATCAGGATGTCTGGAGATGGCCCAAGATGCTATGGGAGACCCTGACCCTTTTAAGCTAAAGTCTTTTCAGGTTCTCACTTTGCCTGAGGTAATGTCCTTTTAGTGAATTCAGAAGTCAGTCAAGGGATGGCCCCTTTAATTAAAAAAAAAAAAACTGAAAGGGGAAAACCCTCAGGGTCATTGGTCTAAAGAGAAGCAGTTACTATAGACATTCACTCTGAGCCAGGAAGGCCCAGAAGATAGACATTAAGTGGAGCTTGGGCAGGGACCTATTGTGGTATAATCTATGATCTCATGGTGAAATGGGTTTAAGGTTTGGTTTTTGAGAAAAGAGGAAGGAAGGAAGGGAAGGAAAGGAATTTAGCCAGTAAGCCTCAAGTTAAGTGGGCAGCTCCTGACCATCAAAATTGATGACTAGAAATTTTTGGAGGTGATAGGGAGCCACTGAGTTTATTAGAAAGTGGATGATAAGGTCAGACCTGCAGAAGGATGGACTGGAGTGGGAAGAGACTTGAGTTAGAGAACCCTACCAACAGGCAATTGCAATAAACCAGGCATGAGACTGTGAGGGTTCTATATCAGGGTGGTGCCAGTGTCAGAGGACATAAGGGGCAGTATACAAGATATGTTAAGAAGGTAAAATCAACTGGCCTTGGCAAGAGATTGAATAGGGATGAGGAGGTGGGGAAAGAGGAAGGAGTAAAGCATGACAATTAGATTGGAAACCTGGTTGAATGAAAGAATGATGGTATCCTGAACAGTAACAAATAGGGAAGTTAGAAAGAGAGGAGCATTTGGAGCAAAAGATGATTAGTTCAGTTTTCAACATATTGAGCTTGAAGTATACTCTGAGACTAGAGTTGAGCAAAGAGGTTAGAGCTTTATACATAGATTTGAGAATCAACAGTACAGACATGATAATTGAATCCATGGGAACTGATAAGATCATGAAGTGAATAGTATAAGGAGAGAATAAATGAGGGCCTAGGACAGAGCCCTGTGTGACAGGATAGGACACAGAAAAGGGAACCGAAGAGAAATAAATAAAAAAATAAGAACAAACTAATGAGTAGGGCACATATATTTTTGAAAATTCAACATAGAAAATCTGCAAGTCAAAAAACTTCAAATAAAATACAGATTTGAAATTGTGAAAATCAAAGAGAATTAAAATTTAAAACAAATAATTATATTGAGAGCTAAAATGAGCAGGGTAATAATCTAGTATAATGATATAATAATAGAAACTAATAATAGGTAAACCACTTGCTAGTTTGATTTTTTTTAATGAGCAAAAGGTCAAATTGTCAAAAATAAAAATATGAAAAGGGAGAACTAATAATAGATGAAGAAGAAATAAAGGAAATTATTTCACCAAATTATATGTCCAAAACTGATAAATAATGTAAACATAGATTAATATTACAAGAAATATAAAAAAGCTAATTCTAGAAATAGAAATTCCACAACCATAAATGAACCCTTTCCAAAAAGGGAAAAATCCAGGATCAGAGAGAAGTACAATTCTTTTGAACAATTAAATCCAATGCTATTTTATAAATACAAAGACATCAGGTACTAGTTAAGGGCTCTCTAACTTACAAAATGCAAGAACATTTGGCTGAATCTAACTTAATGAAATTCAGCAAGTATGAATGTCTTGTACTTAGGTACAAAAACAATCAACTTAGAACGTTTAAGATGGGGAAGGCATGAAGGCATGGATGTTCTGAAAAATCTCTGGGTGATTTAGTGGACTGTAAGTTCTGTACAAATCAGTTGTGTGATATGTTATTTTCCTCTCCTCCACCCTCACCCCAATAAACCAATGTGCTTGAGGAGCATTAATAGTGTTCTAGCTTCAAGCAATATGGAAGCCATAGTTCAACTGTGCCCTATCTTCATCAAGTCTCATCTAGAGTTTAAGTATTCACTTCTGTGAATTATGGTTTAAGAAGAAAATTGATAAACTGGAAACTGTCCAGAAAATGGTAGACAGGGTGGTAAAAGTCCTTGAGTTTATGGCATGTGAGTATTGGTTGAAAGAACTGAATATGTTTAGCCTGGAAAAAGAAAATTCAAGGGATATGAGAGGTTGCTTCAAGGATTTTAAGGTCTATCAGGTGGAAAAAGACTGGTTCTTGGAGAAACAGGAGCAGTTAGCTGACCAGGGATGATTAAAAAAAGCACAACATTTTATACAGAGCCAATGTATAGCTTTTTTTTTTTCTTGACTTCCTTTATTTGTTAAAAGGGAGAACTTTTATTCAGGAATAGGGGTGGGAAAAGTTGTAGTGGTACAGGGAGCATGATGCAAAAATAAGTAAATAAATAAATGAATGAACAAATGAATGAATGAATGGAGGCAGGGAGGAATTTTCAATATATTGAATTTGAAGGAAGGAAAAGAGGGAGGGAGGAAAGTAGAATGGAGGGAAGAAAAGCACACCAGTGAAATTTTTTTTTAATTCACAAAAGAGAGCAAAAGGGAATTCACAAGGGGATACAAGCAAGGAAGGCAGGACTGCTACTATAATGTTAATTTTGAAATATAAACAATTTGTATGTAAATAATTGTGTTTCCATATTGTAATGTTAATGTTAATAATGTTTCCATATTCTAATGTAATAAAGATATAAGATCTTCCCTGCCCATTAATAGGCCTCACTGTGGAGCCAATTAAGAGAAGCTTGCTGGTAGGAAGACTTTTACACCTTTTTCTAATTCCTAATTAGGAAATGAATCACAAGAGTTGTGATGCCTTCTAGCTCTGGGAAGTGTTTATATACTCTGAGTTGGTATTTTGCTTTGGGGTCTCACTTATGAGAAGAATTTTGATTCCCTGTTCCAGATTCTGAGTGGCCATATGTTCAGAGCTCCCCACCTGCTCATATGTAAAGGCTCTCTTGATCCAGGAATGTATGTAAAATGTATAGCAATATTGCTTTGATTCAGGCAGTCAGAGCCCTGTCTGCTGATTTTTATTTCTCTGCTTATATTTTCTCTGAAGTTCAGGGTGCTGACTTTTCCCCTGAACTAGTGAATGTAATTTAGAAAGATTGTTGATCCCTTAAACAGCTATATTTCCTAGAAAAGCAGATCTAAGAACCTGTGCTAGCAGCCACCCTGGGTATGCCAGTATGGTTGTCACTACACATACATTATTGTCTTTTTTCTATTCTTTGTGCCTAGAAATGTTCATGTCCATTGGTGTTTATTAAGTTCCCAATAAAGAGAAATTTTAAAATAAAAAGCTATGACTGCTTAAAATTGTTGTCTTTTTAATAACAGTGAAATCAACTTGATAAGTAAGAAATAGATGCGAAAGAAAACAGTATTTGATAAACCCAGTAACAAACTGAGTGGCAGGGTAATTTTTTTTAAACCAAAAAATGACTTGGTAAAACTGGAAGGCAGCTTAACAGATCAATATCTTATGCCATGATAAACTCAAACTGGCAATGTGAACTGAATAAAAATGGTAACACCACAAAATATTAGGAGAGAATGAATTCAGGTACCTTTTAAAATTATAGCTTAGAGAAAAATTCTGAATTGAACAATACACAAAATCACTAAAGATAACACATACTTTTATTATATAATTATAAAAAAGAATATATAATATTAAAAATCTTTTGTACCAGTTCCAATCAATTTAAATATCTTTTCCATGCTTTTGGTAGTTTTCTCTTCATGTAGATATCCTGTAAATTTATCCTTCAGTTCTTCATAATTGTATTGCCTCCAGCTTGGATAGATAGATAGATAGATAGATAGATAGATAGATAGATAGATAGATAGATAGACAGACAGATATCTCTCTCTAACTCTCATATATGTAGCTACTTTCTCCACCTCTGTTGTCTTTACTTCTGTAAACATTTCAGAGATTGTGATGTTAACATCAAGTGCTTTGGTTCCAGATATCTTTAATGGAGAAAATAGTGCAATAAAATAGTTGTTTTTAAAATCTTTTCCATTTTCTTTCTGTTTGCAGTCCTAATTCCATTTTCATCATTGAATGTCACTAGGATGAAGAATGTCTATTACCTGGATTCTATGAATATAAATGGAAGCCTTGTAGAGTTTTTTGTAACAGTGCATATATTTGGGTCATATAAGTACAAATGGCCATCAAAGTTGGCACAGAGTTGAAAAGGAGAAGAACAAGCTAGATTGTTTTCAAGATATTGCAATCCATTTTTATTAACCCTAAGCTTCTCATAACAACAAAGATCCATTTTTGATATGTACATGTACAGATATTATTGTATTCCAGTGAGAAGCAGAATACCCTTGCTTCTGAAGAACTAAGTATGAGTATGACAGAGGGCAAAAGAGAGGTTCATGGTAGATGTGAGCAGCTTAAAACATATAACCAATGAAGAACTCTGACAAAAAAAGTTGTCATCAAGGAACTATATAGAACAAAGATTAACAGGGTGATATTGATCTGTTAACTGGGGATAACCAGTCTTCTACTGGTATACTCAACAATGTTAGCAGAAAGCAAGGAAGGCTTTCATAATGTTGGGTGGACCTCATAAAACAAATTTTGGAATAAAAAATAAGAATCACACAAGAAATCAGATCTAGAAAATCAGAAATTTTCAGTATTTGCTGAAATTCAATCAATGAAGAAAGAATTTGAAGGGAAATGATAAATGAGCAAGGATATTTATATCAAATGCCACTAATCAGGACTACTTCTTGGGGTGGTAATAGTCATGAAAACTTGGCTCAAGAATCTAATCCCCTGGGGATGGAAAACAGATGTTTTCTAAATATACAATTAAGCCATTGTCTGAAATTTCATTTGGGATTGGGGCTTCCTAGAGAAAGGTCAGGCTCCATCTGTAGATGTGTATTAGTGTATTAGACTTCTGTTCAAGGTTCGTGGGTGTATTTCAAGGCATGAAGAATTTATTGGGATCTCCTACTAATTTCCCAACATTTAGAGATATGTATTCTCTAAATATATATTTATATAGTGAATGTTAACTCTATACTACTAAGAAATGAGAGCAAAATTCAATATGTGATTCATGTAAACTCTATTAGACTTTACTGAAAGATGTTACATACAACCATACAATTTCCATATGGGTAGCAAGTGCATGACATGTAAAAGAGGCCATGTCTCTCAAATCCAATTACTTCTAGAAGGGTATGCTTCTCTGAATCTGTAGAATTCCTGGCTCTCCTCCAAATTTCAACATGCCAATATAAGTATAATCAATCCTCAACCTTTTCTGGGTAACATTCCTAGAAAACACTGCAAAAGTAAAAATTGTGAATGTTGATATATTTAATATATGGGAAGCAGGGGCTTAGGTTCCTAAGACTGCTGAAAAATGTGCTTTTCTACATAGAATTCTTTATAAAAAATCCATTAATTCTGATAGTATGTACTTACTTTTAACACAGTAACCTGAAATGACCCCTAAAATGCAGTATGCAAAATAAAATTGGTAACATGAAAAACATTTTTCCTCACTAGTAATTCCCTAGCATTATGCAAACTTTGGGGTTACTATCCTCCCCCCAAAAAATTTATTTCATATGATATTTACTTGCCATAACACATGAAATCTACAATTTCCTCCTTTTTATGGATATAACTAATCATCAGTCTATTAACATTAAATTCAGGGTCCATGAATCCTGAAGACATTCCTTCACTAAATTTATCTGTGTAATGGTAATATAAATGGGAAGATCTTTCCCATTCGTTAATAGGTCCAATGTGACCTGCTTATGTCACATGGAAGCCTGAGTCACACAAGTCTATGGTGGGAGGATCTTGCAGAACAGGTGGGTCAGGTGCGGGGTGGGGGGGGGAGTAGAGCCTAGAGGAAGTTGGTCAGAGTAGTTAGAGCTGAGGAAAAGAGAGGAAGCAGGCAGTGAGCTGTGAGCTGTGAGTATTTGTTTTCGGGAAGGCTCTAGCAGGGGCAAGTCTTAGGGATAGCAGTGCCCTATGCATTGTTATTATGTATAGATTTCTTTGTTGTTATGATGGATTTGGTTTCCTGGTGTTTGAATAAATAGAGTCTGTTACATTTTGTGATTCGTAATTATGATGGCATATTCATAATTGCCATAGGTACTATGAATATCATTTTGGCACTACAATCTAACATTTATTTTCTCACTGTCACATCAATGATTTTGTACACTTGGATTTAGAGCCCAACATGCTTGCATTATGCTTTCAGGGTATTATTGCAACAAAAAACTTGAGTTTTAAAGGCAAAAAATTAAAATATGTGAAGAATACATGGGAAGTTTTTATAATGGTGGAGTGAACAAGAGCAGCAAAGTACCATAGAGGATACTGCCCACTCCATAAACTTGCATGCATACATTGTGCCTCTCATTTTTCCTTCTTCTACTGGAATAGCTGTGCACATCACCAATGTAAGGTTACTAATAAAATTACAGGTGAGTGCTTGAAATTACAAAAGTTAAACATAGAAATGTTGAGCATCTGTCTGAGCATCCATGTGAGAGTCACAGGTAAGAATTTTATTTGAACCCAGACTGTTCTTGCTTATACAGAAAAAATAAAATTAAAAAGCTCCACTTCTAACACTTTCAAGCTAAGCCTCATTTCTTATCAGCTTTAAAGATTTATGACCACTAATTGACCAGGTCATTTATGTTTGAGTATATGGACAGTCTTTTTCCTCATGATTGGTCTTTTCCTGCACCTTGGCTTTAGCACTCATTCCAGACACTTGGTCTCAGATGCAGGTGACTCTTGTAAGGAAAGGACTCTATGATGGACAGATTCTTGTAATTAGCTTACAGATGCCATACTGCCAGTGACCTAGAGAGATATCAATTATATCAAGATGAGCAACTTACCCAGTTCAAGTAAGAATAATTATCTTGAGGGTGATCTTATAAGAAGTTATTATTATTTTGGGGGAGTAAGGGTGGCTCTCAGACCCTGGGAAAAGGTCACAAAGGAAAAAGAAAATTTAATTTGTAACATGGGAAACTATGAGGTTACAAGCACCAGTGATTCAAAGAAAGCTATTAACTCAGCATTCAAGCAAAGGATAGGAACTGAATGTATGATTTCACTGATATATGAAACTTCTTCTCCCAATGCAGGTTGGCACCTTCTCTGCAATTTATAATCTTAGAGAGTTGTCTATAATAATGTTGTTAAATTCAAATAGAAAATGATTCATGCAAGCTACATTTTGACTTAAAAACCCACAAATTAATATTAACTATTACATATTTTTATTTTCTTAAACATTTCCCCATTGTATTTTAATCTGATTCCAAGGCACAGGGGAATTTTGCAGCCAAGAGTCAGATACCTCTGGTAGAGCACTCAGAATTTAAGCTTTTTGAAGAGGGTCACAAGGTCAATATGTGTCAGAAGCCAGACTTAAAAACAAGACTTCCTGACTAGAAGAAGGCCAGCTCTCCATCTAGTATACCAATGGGATCGAACACAAAATAGAAACAAGGGACACTAATTCATACATAAGGATCTCAGTTGGCCAGATATTGACATAGTTTTTAAATATGATGATATCTAAGTTTTCTCATACTTTTATTTATCTCATGAAATATTTCCCAATTACATTTTAACCTGCTTCTGGCTGTTCCTGGGAACAGTGCTGTGACTTTGACACTTCTAATTATACTGCACTGCCTTTCATGCAAACAAAAGAAATACAATTAACTACATTTTTAATACAACTGTTTAACAGGTGTTTCTTCTATTTAAGAAAAGAATATCTCAAAAAGGGAATCACACTCACAGTTTCAATGTACAATGAATAATATAAATGTAAGTGTTCCATCTGTCACTTTGTTCACTTCTCCAGGTAGGGATTTCTATATCCACAGAGCCTCAAACTGTGAAGTGGGCCACAGTAGCCAAAACAGGACAGTGGCTAATGAAAACTCCACCCTGGGTCCCTTCCTCTAAATACCAATAGAACTTATGTTGCCTGTGATTTATCTGGCATTTATCATGTTCTGCTCTTTACAATGTTATTTCACTCCTTATCTGTGCGTGTCTTCTCTCCAACTAGACTACATTATCCTAGAAGACACAGCTGTTTACTTCTTTATATCCCTAAAATGCATAGGCCAATAATGCTGAATAGCTATTTCTAGACTGAGCAAATCTACTGAGTGAATAAACAGCTACCAGAACTGCAACATTCTTTCTAAGCCCATTCTTTTCCTTATCTTTTAAATTTTGGGAATTAGGCATCCTTAATTACCCTATAATTACCCTCAATATTATCTCACCTCCTGGACTGGGCCAGATTTAAATGGAATTGGAAAATATTTAACAAAATTAATAAAAATGCAATAGTACGTAGATAATGCTAACGTGGTTTTCTAAGTCACTATACCGCCAACAGGAAACTTAGTGGCACCCACTCTATTTGCTGATCTACAAGGATAAGCAAGAAGTTGTTGTCAGAGGTAGTGCTAGGTAATTGACCATAATATGCTAATATAGATATTACCTATCCCCCTGCTCCCACCTCCAAAAGATTTGGGCCACAGTGAGTAGATGCTACAGAGACAAACTGTCAGTGGCTAAACAGTATTGTCCTTTCTCATACACTACCCCTTTCAAGGGGTTATGATTAGTCAATATTCATAACATACACTACAGAAAAGAACTCCAATCAAAACAAGGAGAGCAGCAAAGGCTATTCAATAATAATAGGCCTACTGTGTATAAATTACCATGCCACACCTTAGGAATACAAACATTAAATGAAACTTTCCTTGCTTAAGTAAAGGTGCTTAATTCTATCTGGGGGGTCAAGTTTATGATAGACAAGAAACAGGTGAATTTGAAAGTTAAATAAAGAACTCTGTACCCACTTCTGGGTTTCATCTTTCTAGGAGAGTCAATCCCACCTTGGATGTTACCTTGTTTTTCAGCTATGGAAATTGTCCTATTAAAACTTTCACACAGTATTGTAAAGGATCACATGTTTTTTGAAATGTATTAGAAAAATTAGATTTGCTAATGTAGTGTTGGTAGAACCTTAAAATAGTCCATCCATTCTAGAAACCAAATGAAGAGATTTGAATAAAAAGACTAAAATGTCTGTATCCTCTGAACCAGAGATTACATTGTTAAGCAAATGCCCCAAGGAGATCAATGACAAAAACAGCAGACCTATATACAACAATATATTTATAGCAACACTTTTTATAGTAGCAAAGACTTGTAAAGAAAGTAGATGCCCATGGTGTGATCATGGAATATTACTGCACCGCAAGAAATGGTGAATATGATATTACACAGAAGCATGTGCAGACTTACATGAACTAATGCAAAGTAAGCAGAACCTGGAAGACAATGACTACAACAACATAAATAAATAGAACAATAAGAGTAAACAATAAAAAAATGAATGCTACAATATTCCACCAACCAAGCTCTTCTTTAAAGAAGATCTTTAAGGAGTTCCTCTCCCTGATCCTCTGTAAAGATATGGGGGTGTTGTAGGTGTGGGAACACTGCATATAATGCTATTTTTAAAAATATATTTAATTTAACTTTTTCATTATTATTAATTAATAAGGGATTGCTCTCTGGAAGGGAGAAGGATACATTAGGAAATGCTGGTGATATAAAAACAAAATAAATCAATACAATTTTAAAGGACATTCTTAACTATATCATATGGGCAGCTGGGAGGCACAGTGGATAAAGTGATAGGCTGAGAGTCAAGAATAACTGAGTTCAAATCCAGCCTCAAACATTTACTAGCTGTGTGATCCTGGACAAGTCAACCCTGTGCTTCAGTTTCCTCATCTGGAAAATGAGCTGGAGAAGAAAATGGCAAACCACTCCAAAAGCTTTGCTGAGAAAACCCCAAATGGTATCATGAAGAGTTAGACATGATTAAAAAACTTAAAATTGTACCTCACAGAGCACAGCTACTGACATATCATTTCCATAGTTTTGTTGTATCTTAGGCCTACTCTAGTCTGTTCTCCAGTCAAAGGCCTTGCATTCTAACTTTGCATCTGATACTTCTCTGTGTAACTTTGAGGGTATGAATCCCCCTCTCTGGGCTTCAGTTTCCTTATCTATAAATTGAAGTTGAACTATATGATCTTTATCCTTTCCAGTTTGAAACCCATTATCCTAAATTTAAAATGTTTATGTAAAGTTTGTTTTCCTCTAAATAACTGAATTCCTGTGTAGAATTTGGCGCTGACAAATAGTTCAATATCAGAAACCAATAAATTTTATACATGTAAATATTAATAAAGAGGCATTACCCTTTGCTTTGTTTTGTCACTGAACCCCAAGTACCATGGGACCTTTCCATCTGACCTGCATCTACAATCTTTAATATGAGCTCTCTATCCCATTGGAATGGAGTTCCATGAGAGCAGGGATTGTAAACCTTTTTATTTATATCTCCAGCTCTTAGCACAGCGCTTTGTACACAGAAAGCACTTAACAAATGATTTATTCAATCACTTATTCCAATTTACTGGCGACATTTTATTCAGATTTAATGACAAGTATAAGATGATTCCATGAAGAAGTACAGCTTTCCTAATATTCCTTCCTAATATTCCCATAAGAGATTACCCTATTCCTTTAGGCAAGGTCAGTGCACTGTGTATTCATAGTCACAACCCCCCCTGGTCTCAGATTCCTCATTTGTAAAACAAGGAAGTCAGACTAGGGAACCTCTGGGGTCTGAGTCCATGATCTTTCCATCCCTGATAGTGCTTAGCACAGTGCTAAAGTACAGAGCACAATGTCCTCAAATACTTGCTAATTTCTTAATAAACAATTTTCCTAGGAAGGGAATAGGCAGAAGATTAGTAGGTTGGGGGGAGAGAGAGAGGGAAGGATAAAAGATAAGCAAAATATCAAAGCTATAACCTCTTTCTTTCCCTTTTGCCCATCTCCTTTTTGTGCTATTACCCTCCTCATGTCCTAAGTCAATGCCAGTGGCATGAGGGCATTGAATACCCCATTTGTTAACACTCAGAACTAAAGAGTTCATAGACTCTGGGGCAGCTAAGAGGCACAGTGAATAGAGCCCTGACCCTGAAGTCAGAAGGACCTGAGTTTAAACCCAGCTTCAGACACTTGACACTTAACTAGCTGTGTGACCTTGGGCAAGTCACTTAACCCCAACCATCTTCCTCCCTCAAAAAAAAAGAAGTGTATAGACTCCTAAACTGAACTATATACAGTATTCGATTAGATTTGTATATAATATTAAAATAGGCATTGTTCCCTTGAATTTATTAACTCATACTTCAAAAAATTTTTTCCTAAAAAACACTTTTAGATGTTGAAGAAAAAACCTAAAATTTAAAAAAAAATGTCACCTTTGCTGGAGATAACATAGCAACAGACAATGTTATAGAACCAAGTCAATGAAAGTGGACAGTAAATAAAGCGAACATTTAGATATTAATTGATAGGTAATTTAATTAAGAAAATATTTGTGTGTAGCCACCTGTGTTAGATGCAGATATTAACTAGATAGAGAAGCTAGCAACATGTCCAGAATGATGAATCAATTTAACTTCTTGTCACTGAAGGGGGATCAATTTCAAGACACTAAATGTATGAAAAATGCATTATGAATCAACGTTGTGGTTAATCGAAATGTATGTGGATGAGGCTAAACTGGTGTTTATTTCTGCAGTATATTTCACACTAGATCAATAGTCACTTAAGGACATTAAAAATGTTTTGTTATGAAACATCCTAAGTTGGTTCTCAAGCAAAATGGAGCCATGAGCAAGTGTATTACAAGCAATACACAAAGAACACTAAAGAACAAATGGAAAACCAAGTCATTAGAATTTATAATTCTCTTACACAATAAAGGACACTTGACAATGTTCTTATTCTAAATTGTGTGTAACAAAAGGACCAAAGCATTATACTTAAAAACAATAGTCCATGGCATCAGTAGTAGAGCAGAAATTGAACCTATGTACTCCATTTCAAATACAAAACACCTCCCTCCCCTTCACAACCACTAAATTCATGTTTCTCTTATGAAGAACCACAGATAGAGCTGCTTTGAGAGGTAACTGGTTTTCCTTCCCTTGAAGTTTTTAAGCAAAGGCTAAGGAGCCATTGGGTCATGGGATTTTATAGAAACACTTCCTAGTTAGATATGAATTGGACTAGTTGGGCTTTGTGTCCCCTTCCACCTCTGTACAGGAGAGGAAGGAAGAAAGGTAGGATAGGAAGGAGGGACTTATTAACCTCCTACTATGTGTCAGGAACTGTACCAACCATCTTATAAATATCTCATTTTGTTGTTGTTGTTCATCATTCTTTCTCAAAGAGGACCCATTATTTCATTTGGTCCTTACAATAACTCTTAGAGACAAGTGCAATTATTATCCCCATTTTATAGTTGCAGAAACTGAGGCAGATGGTGTCTCCAGGATCACTTACCCAGCAAATGCCCGAGGTCAATTTCAAACATAGGTTTTCCCAACTCCAGGCCTACTGTTCCAACCACATCCTCTGAAATCTAACTATTTCACCTATGTGGTATGATTTAACCCTCTTCCTATCCAGCTCTCTGTACCACACACACATACACAAAATCTAAAAGAAAAAGATAAGAATTTATTTAGTTGTTCTGCATCAATAAGACAGAGGAAAGTATAGTGAGGTGAAGGGGTGAGGTTGGAGGGGAAGGGTGTGGAGGATGCTGATTTGATTTTCAAAATCCCAGCTGTGTTTGAAACTTTGAAATTCATTCCTTGGATTCCTAACCCTTTCCTATCTGAGGGTATAGAAGGGTGTAAGCAGAAAGTTGTATACTCTGTTCAAGGTCCCTCCATCACTGTTTTCACAATCATTTGAAACCTCCAAGGACTCAACAAGAATTTTCATTATTTCTAGCATAGTTCCCTCAAACTTCTCTCCACTTTCTCTTGTATAAAACAAAAGCTCTTCCTGCTCTAACATTAGTTCTTAGTGAACACCCCCTTTATTACACTGTACCCTCCCATGCCAAAATACCAGCAGTAAGGTGGCTGACACCTTCAAATAGGATGAAGGAAAAGTAAACACCTGCTCCTTCCTCTCCTCCTGCCCCTAGCCTCTGGCCTACAGCTGATCCTTCTTTCCCATTTAGCCCTATAGCACCATCAAGTTCTGACACAAGATGAATTAATGTATGTAAAGTCCTTTATAATTGTAAAGCACTTTCATCACATGGCCAAATCCACTAAATGATTGCACAAAACAGTGCATTGCTTCCTCACCCCCATCAACGTTTTGCACACCCCACTCACAGCATCCAGCCCAGTCAGATTTGCTCTTTTTGCTAAAATTCTCCCCTGCCCCTAGAAACAAATCAGGTGTTAACTTATACCCCCAAATACTGAGTATTACTGGCTCATCAGAGCAGTATGCTCTTATCCCAACCACGAAACAGCTTTCATTCATATTCATTGTGGAAGGACCACAGAGGCATCAAAAGTCTTCCCAGGTCTGAGTTTTTCATTTGATTATCTACCTTAATCCTATTAGACACTGATCTTTTAAATAGCAGGAAAACTGCTGACAAAATACTGCTGCAAACATTAAAAATTCCCTATGTGCAGAGAATTTAATTTCACAATTAGCTGCTATGGAGGCTGCTGTTTGATTCATTTAACTATTGATCTGGGGGGCAAACTTCAAACAAAAGTGAAAGGCAATCAGTATCTTAAAAATAAACCTTGTCTAACTTCATGGAAGCTTAGTGGGATTAGCTGACCTCTTGCTCTTTTATTCAAGAATCTGGGGGCACTTCAGTTCCCTTTGTTTGGAACCTGGCCATATTACACTAGTTCAAATTTTCAGTTCCATTTGGATGAAAAATGAAATAAATATTCTAACATTAGGGGAACACTTCTAATTTCAGTAAATCAGCTAATGTTTTCCCATGCCCATTGTGTTCAAGGCACTGTAGGAAGTTTGAAAAAGGTATATACTCACAGAAAAAGAATAAATATTTTATAATTATGATTAATATAAATAAAAAGCAATATTGAATAAAATTACGTATATGGATATTGAAGAAATATATCACTAGAGGTTGACCAGGGAAGCCTTTATTAAGAAAAATGAAAATTCCATTCAAACTGGTAGAGTTGAAAGCCAGCATCTTCATGAGCCATAATAATGATGTGTATATATACATATGTATACACATGTGTGTATTTATATACATGGGTATATATTGTCCATGCCTGCATTTCCTTATAAATGATATCATTGGCATAATAATATATCCCCCATTCAATTTAGAAATATCATTGCATTCATGTTGTTTAATAGTAAGTTCTTTCCTGATAAGGAAATGATTTATCAATGCTATATATATATTACTATTGTAGTGGGGATATGGTGGTGGCATTTAATTCTCATGTTTTCTTAACCATGCCACAAAATAAATGAGAAGTTAAAAAGCCAAAGTAAAGGAAAACAATTAGAAAAGGCAAAATTAAGCTTCATCTCCAAGACAGAAACTCATTTCCAAGAACTCTCTAGCACAGCAGTTCTCAAACTTTTTGTTCAAAATGCAAAACATTTTGCTCTGAGGAATTACAGCCAGCTAGTAAGTTGACAACATACCTGGAAGGTCAAAATCCTTTTAATGTGCAATTTTCATTCTCTAAGTATAACCATTTTTATTAAACTCTTTACTAGTTCAAGATTTTGTGTGTTTTGGGAGTAGGGAGGATTTGCAATGGGCAAATTTCATTTATTTTTTGAACACTATACTTAACATACGATGTATATTGATCAGTAATATTTATAATTGTCTGTTATTTTTTTCATCTGCAATAACATAATATCCCAAATTTCACAGCCCCACTACCAAAATTTCCAGCACATATGTGTAACATTCAGTGCATTAGTATTCCATAAATATATATTGCATGAATAAGGCAGTATGGTATAGTGGAATGAGTCTTGAACCTGAAGTCAATAGATTACTAGGGTTGGGTTTTAGCTCTTAGAAATAATAGCTTTGTGACTGAAAGCAAACCAGGGACCTCTCTGAGCCTCAATTTTCTCATCTGTATCTCAGAAATGATAATACACAGAAGTGGCATGGCATCTATTCATGACAATAAATAAAAATAATTTGTCCTGAGGCAAATAGTTTTCATGTCAAAAATTTTTATCTTCTAAAGATCACCTAGTTTTCCTTTTTTTTCTTTACGTATCTCCCCCCCTCACTTTATCAAATGAATGAAATCGTTAGAAACAAAGGAAATATCTTGTTAAATGGGCATCCCAATCTGAGACTAACCCCTAAAATATTGGCATGAGTTCATGTAAAGAAAGACAAAACTAAACTAGAGCCAGTAATAATCACTGCTCTTAGATTGAAAATCAAAACAACTTTCACTGGTTTTTCTCTACTACTATGCAGCTCCCTCATTCCTCCATCCCCACCCTTCTCTCACCTTATTGTGCCTTCTTCTGCCTTAATTATGTAGGTAATGCCCTACCTACAAGGGGTGACTTCATGACCCAGGAAGGTTCCACTCTCAAACACTCCTCCTTTCACCTCATGCTTTCTCCACACACTTAACTGATGCCTGGAATTCTACCAATACTGAAACTTTTCATTCCACAGAGGAAGCTAGTTATTGTAGAGAAGGTGAAAACCTAAAAACAATTGGGAGAAGCAGTGACAAATTCAAACTAAGCGGTAAGTTCAATCACTATTATTAGAGTCTTTTCTAGGAACAGGTTTAGGGAAGGGGAAGGAGCACAGGGCCACAGAAACAAGGGTGTCAGGGAGGAATCCAGGAGGAACTGGTTTCTATCACAGTTCTACCCAGGGAAGGCCTTGGTGGGCTAGAGAATACCTCAAGAATCGATTCTTCCTTAGGATACATGGAAATGAGAAATATTAAAAAATACCCATGATTATTCTGACTTTTGCCAAACATGTGATATTTACTGCACATGGATACTTGTCAATTCTCTGACACTTCTAAAAAGTTATGAAAGGACCAAGAAAAAGAATAACCAGCTATATCACATTAAAATGGGAGTGGTGATTTGCTACATCAATTTTTTATCATAGAATTAAGAAAAAAAAAGTCTGTTACATTTTACACAGTATGTGCAACCCTATGTATTTGGTTCGTATTTGCTTATGGGTTATGGTCAATACCCTGGGACAATTCATTTCTACAGCACCATGCTTTCCCTTCCCCGCCCCCTTCCTTCTTGAAAGTGCCAGTAAATGACTGTAAAATGTGTGTTACTTCTCAGAAAATCAATGATAATTGTTTGGAATTTTCAGATATTTTTATAGCTCTCAAGTTCCTAGTTTCTCCTCAGTTTCATTCCCAAGATTTCTTAAGGTGTTTTTTTTTGGGGGGGGGGGTGGAATTTAACCATCTAGTGGTTAAAGAAAAGAAAAAATTCCACAAACAAACGAAAGGAAATGTGGAGGCACAAAGACATATATAAGAGGGAGAAGGGGATACAGAAAGAAAGACACAGATAGAATATCAGACACAGAGCAAACAAATGCTAGTTTTAGGTGTTCCTTAAATTCTATGCCATTGACCTCAGGGCTGAATTTTCTTTTAGAGAAGATAGCTAGCAAAATGAAGAGTGACATGTGTGAGCCAATGTAACTTTCAAATGGTCACTTATTAAAAGCCATTTAATGGACCTCATTGCAATTTAACTAAAATTCATCTGATCTCTGAAACCTGAATTCTTTATTGTTTTAAAGGAAAAAAAAATTTGAGACTCACCAGCATTTTCCAAATTCCCTGACATCTTGTCCTAAAAGGAGTGCAATGTTTGTAGTGTGATTTGATAAAGTAGATTTTTTTTAAATGACTATACCTTTTAATCACAGAACCTAACCCAAGTCAAAGGAAAAGTCTGGTTTTATCAATATTTTAATTCAAATGGAAGGACAAAGAAAAGCATGCCATTTAGGATACCTTCTTTCCTTTAGTCAATTTAAAACAGGTCGAATCAGGACAAAATTTCTTGCTTTCCTCTGAATTTTCCCTCTAATAAACTTATTTTTTTATTTGCCATGTGTTTGTTTTTGTTTGACATTCTGGGGAAGTGGGCAAGGGGATGGGGACATCAGATTTTCAAAAAGGAATATGTCTGTTTCTCAGTAACAAGTGCTAAGCAGAACGAATCAGCATCAAATACACAGGACTGATACAAAATAGACATTTGCTGCCCTCTTTTGGAATAAATAATGGAGCAATGCTATAAATGCTTCCCTGTTTTTCCTATTGTCTGCTTTCCACCATCACCACATTGCTCAGCAAACAAAGGGCCATGGCCCTATGAAGTAGAAAACTTGCAATGGAGACTGTTAGGTTCATTTTTAATGTAATGTCACACATGCAAAAAAAAAAAATCGCAAAGTCCTTTTAGTGAGGCAGTAGCCTAATCACAAATGTAATATAATTAGAGCTGTTCCGAATGCAACAATTCCAAATTAAATGGTTCCTCCCCCATGGGGTGAGTAATTTCCTAATTAATATTTGGAGTATTATTGAGCCTTAGGCAAGATTGCAATTAAATAAACATTTGTGAATTTGTGGTATGGATCAAAGAATTAACGGTCTTCAATAAGGCTGAAATTAGAAAAGTGGTGGATTCATCTTAATAATGAAAGAACATTGAGGGTTTCATAATCATGAGTGTATTTAGATTCAGTTTTGGTATAACATAAATAAATGTGTAACTGGTGCTCATGTTGTCTGATGAAAGTATATAATCATCCATTCATCTCTTGGGGAATTTTAAAATATACTAGAATCTTGTTATAAGGCTTATTGTTGCAGAAATTCCTATGTGATTGACACCTCTCTCTAAACAGATAAAATACATACAGCATAACCCAGGTATAGCACCCATAGCTTAGTCCTGTGTCCTGATACCAACATTATTAAGGGCTTTCATAGTATTAAAAAAAGAAATTCTGGGCTATATGCCGTAGAGGCATCACATTCAGAACCAAAAGTGTTGTGGGTTTTATTTGCTTTATTTAAAAGCCCCAGACTCCTATGGGCTCCTGGGACAGTCACAGCTCAAAATTTACTATTCTGGTTTGAAAAAACACACTTCTAATTGGACTGTGAGATAAAAGAAACATTCCTAAGGACCTGGTGGAGCTGAGGACAAGACTAGCAGGTTATATAGGTTGACCCTGTTCAACATGATAATTATGAGGAATCCACCCGACTGCTTAAGAAAGGGTTCTTTATGAGGAAGCTGAGTGGACATTTTGGGAATGATTTCCAGCTAAATCAAGAGGCTTCACAATGGCGAGGTTATTCAATAATGACTGATTGGACAGAGTTGTTGGACAGAGATAGATTTCTTCCTATTTCTACTTGAGGACATAGTGGGAAGAAAAGTGTGTGTCATTTAAACTGTGAAAGCTTAAAACAGCACTAAGATTTTTGGAATATCCTGTATAATACTTCTAAAGTTTGTGAAGCTCTTGACATCCATTATATCTCATTTAAGCCTCACAATAACTCTGACAGAGGCACTACATGAATTGTTATCCCCATTTTAGAGTTGGAGAAACTGGGCTGGAGTGGTTAAGTGACTTGCCTGGGGTCACATAATGAGCAAGATAAGAGGTGAATTCAAATACCACGTTTTTCTGACTTCAGGTTCTGCAAGTTATACCAGGTTTTTTCTTGCTCTAAAGAAAACTCATTTATGGTTTTGCTCTAAATAACAAGACAGGTAGCAAGGTGGATAGAGCAGGCCTGGAGTCAGGAAGACTCATCTTCCGGAGTTCAAATCTGGCCTCAGACACTTGCTAGCTGCATGACCCCAGGCAGGTCACTTCACATGCTGGCCTCAGGTCCATCATCTGTAAAATGAGCAGGGGAAGGAAATGACAAACCACTTCAGTTTCTTTGCCAAGAAAATCACAAACTCAAGAAGACTTAGACCCTACTAAAATGACTGAACATTAAATAACAAAAGAGACACTAGGCTCTGAAGTTAGAAAATCTGGGTTCCAATCCTATCTCTGTTCCTATCTGAGTGACCATGAACAAGTGACAACCTCCCTGGACCTCAGCTTCCTCATCTGGAAAATGAGGGAACTAGACTAGATGACCTCTGAGGTTACTCACAGCTCAATATCTATTGTCCCATAATCCTAACCACTAGAGATGAAAACAGGAAACCTGTCACCACAAATCCCTGAACAATGATTTCACACGTTTCTAAAAGAAGGCAATTCTCTGCCATATTCAGTGTCTGTAGGAAAACAGATATGAAAAAAGTGCATTATGAACCCAGCAGAATCTATATACATTGGAATTATAATCAATAGGTTTTTTTTTTATATTGAATGTAAATTCCACACAAAGTAATATCTGGTTCTATTGTGTTATATTTGCAACTCAACAGCAAATAAATCAATTCATTTCCTGTGATTTTTTTTTAGCTGCCTGAATTGAAATGCTAATGAATGTTTGTGAACTTACCAACACTTACACAGTTCAACTCAGACATCTTAAAAATAGCATAAAGACATCAATTCAGCTATAAATCTACCACTGGGGGGAAAAATGAAAGATTATTTCTTTCAACCTGGCTACAAACCAACGTTGTAAACGGATTGACAAAGGTTTACATTATAAGGAAGAACTAATTTCTGGGTTGCCTTCCGGCTAAAACAGGGCAATTCATTGTAAATGAAGTCAAATGATATGGTCCAACGATGAGTCAAAACATACAGGTGCAGTTAGTTATATTGGATATTGTAAATTATGTTTAGATCTATAGACAAAGAATTTGCCAATTGTACACGATAAAATTAAATAGACATGTCTAGACAGAATGATCTCACAGCATATATGCCCCACCATAGACAAGAATCTAATCAAAATTTCTGAATGGATTATCTAGTAAATTTCCCTATCTGTGCCTTCATTTAAATTTTCACCATTATTAAGAATTAATTTCATCATCTGCAATGGTAATTTTGTATTAATGTTAACTTGTTTAAGAAGACACTGTTAGGGAAAAAAAATCACAAAAGAATGTGTAAAATTCACCAATTTCCCCCATTGTAATCAAGTAGGGAAGAGTCTTGCTTGAGTGCTATTTTTCACTTTCTAGGGAGGCATATGGTATCTAGAGTATCCAAATTTTAAGAAGTGCTGAAGGGATCACAAGTAGAAAAAGTTTCAGAATCCCTGGGCAGGCTAACAATCAACAATGGATTGGTCATTACAGAATCACAAATGGGAACTAGAAGGGAAGGACCTCAGAAGCCATCTAGCCTGATGTTCTCATTACAAATAAGGAAAGTCTCTGGGAGAGATTAAATGATTCACCACAAATAACACAGGGGTGAAGCTGTCAGAGTGGCAGTCTTGGAGCCAGGAAGACCTCAATGCAAATTCAGTTTCAGATACTTACTAGCTATATGACCCTGGGCCAGTCATTTAACTTTTGTTTGTCTCAATTTCTTCATCTGCAAAACAGTGATAATACTTATACCCTTACCTCACAGGGTTGTTGTAAGAATCAAATAAGTTCATAATTATAAAGTATTGTTCACAGTGCCTGGAAAATGGTAAGCAATATATAAATGTTAGATATCATTAGGAAAAGGTTCTCTGTGTGTGTGTGTATATATATATATATATATATATATATATATATATATACAGTTGTTTCTGAAGTTCAGAGATGTAAAACATTATATGTATAACATAGACCATATTGGTCCTCACTGCCTGAAGTTAGATTTTACCCTTTCACCCTTCCCTTAGGAAGACTTGGATCTTTTAATCATAAATATACAAACTCATTCCCTCAGCACATTGGAGGTATAACCCTCTTTCCTTTCTTATACCATCTCAGTCAATGGGGAGGAATGAGATAAAGTTCATAGTTTAGCTCCAGTCCCATAGTACATATTTTTAGTTCTAAGTCCAAAACCCCTTTCAGCCTCAAGTCCCAGACACCCTGGTTTGTCAGGGCTTCCATGCCGAGCTGGCTGGCTTGGCTGCACCATCCCACCTGAAATCCTGGCTCCAAGGTTGCAATGATTCAAACTCCAAGGTCCCATGAGAATTACCTCCAGCACCTAAAACTGAGGACAAGCAACATAGGACAAAAATAACCCCCTCCCCCTTCCCTGTAGTTACTTCTTAGAGCAGAAGGAAAAGAGGAGGAAGGGAAGAAGTCCTTTCCCTCTCAGCAGTTCAATTCATAGCATCCTCTTTGTAGGTGAACTGGCATCTTCACTCCTTGGGCTCAGCAAAAAAGAATAGCAGAAAAGAGCAGCCAGAAGACTAAGTTGTACATTCTGGCCAAATTTAAGGACTCAAGTCATCAATCAAAGGAGGCTATCCCTAATCATATGGTAGGGGATAAAGATGCCTCTCTATTGGGTAATCTTTTTTTTATTTGTTGTGTTTTTTAATTCATGGAATAAAATAAGCATTTTCATAGCAGAGTATGATGAAAAAGGTTGTGTACAATTTGTTAGTCCTTTTAAATATAAAAAAATTATTATGTAAGTTTCTTTTTTTCTTCCCTCTTTGCCCCCCACCCCCACCCCAACCCTAGAGATGGCTACCATTAAATACAAATAATATCAATATGTAAAACTTTTCTTTACGTACTTCGTATCAGCTCTTTCTCTGGATGTAGATAGCGTCTTTCTTCATACGTCCTTTGTAGTTAATTTGTGCATTTATTATAGTCAAAATGACTTATTTGCTCAAAGTTTTTTCTTAAAACAATATTGTTGTTACTGTACACAATTTTCTCTTGGTCCTCATCATTTCACTGTTTATTACTTCATGCAAATGTTTCTTTGTATTTCCAAGATCATTGAGCTCAACATTTCTTATAGCTTAGTAGTATTCTATCACAATCATATTTCACAACTTGTTCAATTATTCCCCATTTAATAAGCATCCCTATAATTGCAATCTAAACATCCTCAATAGACTTCTCAGAGCACGCGTGTTAAATATAAATGCCAGTTATTATCTTCATCATTTGCAAAAGTTTATTCACTGTATTTGGAGCTGGTACTATGGGGAAGGCATCCTAAATAACCAGAGGGAAAACCTAGGTCACACAAGATGTATAATCAAAATTTCTTACATAAAGCAATCATGATAATAGCTCACATTTATGTTAGGTTTTAAGGTTTGAAAAGCAGGATACATTATCTCATTTGGACCTCAGAACAACCCTGTGAGACAGGTACTCTTATTATCTACATTTTACAGAGGAGGAAACTGAGAGATTAAGCAACGTGTGCCTTGTCAATTTGAAGCCAGGAGAAATCTAAACCCAGTTTTTCCAGTGAGCTAGTGTGGCACAGTAGGAAGAACACTGCATTTATTCAGGAAGATCTTATTTCAAATATCACCTCTAAATGTTTACTAATTGTGTGATCCTGAGCAAGTCAACTCTCTGATCTGCTGTTTCTATACATTCAAACAGAAAGGGAGGGACCTTTTGGCCTCTAAAGCCCCTTTGAGCTCTAAATCTGCAATTCTCATATTTTTCTGACTCTAATTCCAGCACCATCTATGATGCAAAATAGCCTCCCCCAAAAAATATCATCTCCTGCATTTCTAATTATCAATCTGGACCATTTTCTTTCAGTTTGTTTCTTATGGTTGGGGCAAAGAAATATCCATCAATAAATCAATCAACAAGCATTTGTTCAGGCCCTGGGT
The DNA here is from genome assembly GCA_011680675.1 of Gymnobelideus leadbeateri. Taxonomy (NCBI): domain Eukaryota; kingdom Metazoa; phylum Chordata; class Mammalia; order Diprotodontia; family Petauridae; genus Gymnobelideus; species Gymnobelideus leadbeateri. The sequence continues at coordinate 289,453 of WOXC01008033.1, forward strand.
AACACAGACCCCACTGGTCCCCACTGCCTAAAGGCCAGGTATGTTAGACTTCATCCTGCCCCCACAGAGATTTGGATCCATTAAGGAGATTGAAAGTTGTCTAGGCTTTCTGTAAATGGCTCTAGCCCTTCTCTATGATGTTCTTTCAGTTCTTGGGGGTGGTCTCTTATACGCCAATTCCATTAAACCACTGATAGTTGCATTAGCCTTTACTCAGAAATATTTACTTTCAAAGATATAATCATACATATACAAATTTATTCCTCCAGCACATGGGAGGCATAACCCTCCCTCCCTGCTTGTATTACCTTAGTCTCTAGGGAGGGGAAGTAAGATAGTCTTTGTCCTCAAGGAGGATATTCAAGCTGGCAGGCAGAAATGAAGAAAAGGAATGGTTGATGGTGAGTTAAACAGAACACATCATATTAACTTTGTATTTTTATCTTTAGTACACAGTACAATGCTTTAAACATAATGGGTGCTTAATAGGTATTTGTTAATTGATTATTTGACAAACTGATTTAAGAGGCACAAAGGACAATGGAAGCATGCGATTGAGTTTTAGAAAGAACAAATTGAGAAACATGGAACGATCTATGGTGAAAGAAAGAAGCAAAGAAGTAAAGAATATCCACATGGTAGGAGGAAAATCCAAAATTATTTTGGATAAAATAATAACATCCCTATTCCCATAGCTTGCCCTAATATTAAAGGATTCTTTGAGGCCCTGGGAGAGTCTGTCTAAGCAATACAGCAAGAATTCATAAGAGGAGTATTTTTTTTCAATTGTAGCATTTTAATGATTTTATCAAGAAGTTTAACCACTGTAAATTAATTACCCCAAATGGAGACCAAATGAGCCTTAGTCAGCAAACATCTAACATTTGCCAAACAGAAAGAGATGGCTGCCAAAAACAATACTGGGTTAGCATATAAATTTGTTTGTAAAAATCTTACAAAAAGAACGGTGGAAAATTGTAAACAGAGTTGTCTCATAAAGTAGAGAGAAGCAGTGGAAGGTAAATCTAGTTTAAAGAAAGCTTGGCAAGAGCCCCAACTAAGCAAAATCATCCCAAGGGCATTCAAGGATAAAATGGAAAGAGGACTAAAATGGGAAAAGGGGGGGGGAAAGACTTACAAAAATCATTATAACAAATTGTTTTCTCCATCAGATATGGTGGGCCTAGACATCAAAATTTTAGATATACTAATAAAGGAGATAGAAAAGATACCAATGAGATCAAAAATGGCTGGTGGGGAGTCAGATTGGGCCAAACATATATAAAAGACATCTGTACTGGAAGCAATAACAGTTCTCAGGGAACTGAGAGACTAAAATCAAAAGGTATCTGAGAGAAGGAAAGAGAGCAAAGACATGGGAGAAATCTCAAAACTTAATGGTGCTGAAGAAGTTGATCAAAAGAGCATTAAAACTACTGACTTTTCCCATTGATGTGAAATTTTAATGAGAATTTCTGATACATGCATTGAAGACACACTCTATGAGGAAAATTAGTATGTAACAAGCAAGCTTTCTTTGCAAGCAATATTCAGCAATGAATTGCATCTTTACCATTTCACAATTAGCTGAAAGATACAGAGAATATGAAATCCCATTCTGTTCAGTGTTTGTTGACTATAAAAATAAATTTGATCGGGAAGAATAAAGCATTGCCTTACAAGCTTTTTAAACAACATTTCTATTCACACATCAGAAGAATTTCAATATTACTTGGGAGATAAAATAAAAGAAATAGTCCTGTTTAATCACCTTTTGATGATAAACATCAGGGAGGTCTAGGTTCACCAAAACTATTCAGCACAACCATGGAAAATGCCCAGAACAGAATCAAGGTCAGAGAAGATTTCCCCATGGATGGTGTGGTCCTCCAGATGCTTATGTTTGGGGGTGGTATTGTACGGATTTCTTCAAGTCCCAGAATATTGCAGAGACCTGCAATCACTCAAAGGAGTTTGACCTGTCCAGGAAAGACAAAGTAGATTAAAAAAGTTTATTCCCATACTTCAACCTGCCTTTGGATGAACCAATCTGTCAGAGTGTTTATCTGGGACAGATAGTACAGATGAGCAGTGAGTGGGTCTGAGAGCTGAACAGGAGGATGAGAGTAGGATGGATTGGTGTTGGACAATTCCAAGATTCAAATGAAAGCAAAAGTTCATTGTTTTAATGAAAACATGCTATCAGAGTTGCTATAGGGCAGTGAGATATAAAATAAGCTATCTCTGAAGAATTAAGAGTGACTATTACACAGAAGCCAATGGAGAGACACAGGGTAGTATGTATAAACAACACATCATAAATATAGACCAGGAAGGAAACTCAGAGGCCATTAGAACCAACCACCTCACTTTATAAAGAAAGAAATTGAGTCAATGTAAGTTAAGTGACTCACTCAAAGTCACACAGGTAGAAAACATCAGAGCTGATACTTGAACCCAGGCCCTCTGACTTGAAAATGAATTATTCTTTTCTTCGAACTACACATCTTCATATAAACAATGAGGAGCTCCAAAGAAAAACAAGAGTAAAAGATGTCATCAAAGAACTACATAATAAGAAGAAAAGATGGGCTGATTACATGAGACTTGCCAAGTAAATTGCCAGATGATTCAATGATACCATTAGAATGCCAGGAAAACATGAGGAAGGCACCAGCATATTGGTTGGACCTCCTATGGCAAACCTTTTGGAAGACATAGACAAGAATTATACAGCATGAAAGGGCATAGATAGGTTGAATTTTGTACCACTGTATCACTCCTTGGAGGCTAGAGATCCATTTGAGTTACCATTCCAGAACCAGTACCATAATTATGCTTTCATGTATATGTGGTGAAATGTAAGATCTTTGAGAGCAGGGATTACTTCATATTTATTTTTGTATCCCCAGCACATAGCCTAGTGTCTGGAACATAATAAATGTGTGCTAAGTTAAAATAGATTGCATACATTTCACTTGAAAGTAAGAGCTCTGATGGGTTTTCTCAGCCTAGAACCAAAAGGAAATTGTCACAGGGCCAAGAAGTTTAAACCTTCTATACGGATATCTGAAAGAGCAGCAGCCTACAGAGACTGCAACCAGTGTCATTCGATTTTTGGCTCACATTTGTTGCACAGAAATAAAATAGCTTGGACTGATTATATATTGACATTCATTGCAGTTCCAGGTTTAAGACAAAGCCCTTTTTCATCATGCAAAAATAGCCAGTGGAGTTTTGCTGAGGGAGATAAACATTCTGACTGATCACATGCTTACTAAAAAAATTAACTTACATTTTTGGATCATATCCTCTTCTTGAATATGACAAATTTCTATCAACCCATATGTAAATCATAGGATTAGGCCCTGAAGAGACCAACTTAAATATTGATGATGAATTGGTTAAATTAAGATACAAACTAACTGAATTAAGCAGATCAGGAAACTATATAGAGAAAAATGATCTCTGTTTAATGGCACACTGGAGAAGTCACAGTGATAATAAGAAAATGAATTGACATCATCTAGGTTACCAGGTATTGTTTTCTCAAAGTGATTTCAGATTCTGAAAATCTGGTAGCAACAATTTACCAGTAATCCATCTCTATACAGTAAGTACTGTAACATAAAGGATAAGTACAGCTAGGGAGACATAAATGCACATCACAGTCCTTCAAACACAAGACAAATTCTGCTGACTCTGCTCCTTCTAGCAAAGCTATAAAAACATATGGAGCATCAGCATTCCTTATTTTAGAGATGATCTATTCTGTACGTGGGAATATTGTACCAGGAGCTTCGTTACAATATGTTCTTACGGTTATCAACATGTCAGTCTCAAAGCAACTCATCTTTCAGTTTAAACAGCGTTGGCTGCTGGCTGTTGGTTGCTGGCTGCTGGCTGTTGTCCTCCCTCAGTCATCTACAGAAGGGTGTTGCTTAGTATCAACTCTCTGAAGCATTGACTAATCCTGCCTTGGATATCATCTCTTACTGTCACTTTCAGTTATCAGATGTATTCTCCTCTATGACTAATTCAAATAAATCGGTTCTAGGGAAATGAATGACAACCTCAAAGCTTGAGCATTTGAAATTTGATACTGCTACAGCTTCATTGTGGCAAAGACCTATGCTTTTGCTAAGGGTCTATAATCTAACATCTTAGAGAAGTCTTTACATAGGATTTGCCTATGTTTACACACTTAGTGAGACAGCATGCTACAATGGTAAAAGTCATTGGATTTGCTATCAGGGGACCTCAGTTTGAATCCTGGTTCTGTTAATAGCTACCTGGAGCAAGTCACTTTCCCTCAATTTCATTATCTATGAAATGAGCAGACTGAACCTTGGGAGATATAATAATAAAAATAGTCCTGTTTAGTCATCTTCTGATGATAAACATCAGGAAGGTCTATGCTCACCAAAAATATTCAGCACTATAGTGGAAAATGTCCAGCATGGAGTCAAGGTCAAAGATTTCCCTATGTATGGTATGGTCCTCCAGAGGCTTCTATTTGTGGATTAAGGTCCTTTCCATCTTGAAATCCATGACCCATAAAGATCAGAAAAATTTGAATCCTGACCTTGCTGACTCCAATCCTAGCATTGTATACTCTGTATCACATGGCCCCTCAATTATAAATAGTTTTTAATGAAATTTTTCCAGGAGATGGATGAGACTTCACAAGGATATCTCATTTGCTTCCAGTTGGCTCATCACAGTTTTAGAGAGTTTTCCTTTGCTCTAAGGGAAAAATTAAAATTACCACAAAAAAGTAAGCAAAGAACCAATCTCTCAAACAATATTTATTGGCTACTATGTGTCTAGAATATACTTACTGTACTCATGCCAGATCTTGCTTATTTACCCAAAAGTTAATCTCTGATCAATCACTTAGTCATTCAATTCATGAATGCTGAATTTAGAGAAATAAGGAGCTATTTCCAGCCCAGTGATGTTTGCAAAATTGTGTGACCATATGACAACTTTGTCCATAAGAGATTGAAATATTAGCTTCTTTAAACTGACTTCAATTTGCATTATGATACTGACTCAGCAGTCACAAACAGGTTGCTCCCTCATATAGAACCATCAAACAAATCAATCTCATTAAACCAAGGCCTTAGGGATCAAGTAATGTAGAGGTTCTTAACCTTTATTGTAACATGGACTCATCTGGCAGTCTAGTGAAGCCAGACTATGGGCCCCTCCAAAGAAGAATATTTGTTGCCTATATTAATAATTGAAGATTAGTGAAAATAAAGGTTTTTTGTTTTTTTCCCCCTGTACAAGTTCCTAGACACCCAGAATCTGTCCATGAACTGGAGGGTCCATGTATCTCAGGGCAAGAACTCTATGATCTATTCTTCTATATTTACAAATAAGTAAACTGATGCCTCAAAATACTAAATGATTTTTGTGAAATCTCATAGCTAATTGGTGGTGGAATTAGGACTAGAATACTTCGTGGCAGAGCCAGCTTTCTTTGAGATCATTTTCAATTCTATCTCCTCTCTGTCTCAGGCTCTGTCTCTCCCTCCTTCTCCCTCCCTCTCTCTCTGTCTGTCTCTGTTCTCTCTATGTCTCTCTGTCTCTCTCTCCCAGTATCTCCCCCACCCATACCTTCTGACCTACTAGAAGAGCTATCTTCCTTCTTTGAATTCTCCTGGTATTTTGTGTTTTTCTTATGCATCCCTCCCACTACACTTTGAATTTTCCTTGTTTCTGTCCATGCATATATCTCTTCAGGTTTGTAAAGTCCTTGAGGGCAAGGATTGGCCTTATTCATTTTTGTTTTCCCCTCAGTACCTAGTACAATGCTTTAAATAATGAGATGACCAATAAATGATCCTTGAATTGAATTTCATCTGTACAATCCTTTTCTCATGCAGATGAATGAATTATAGAAAGGCGGTTTACTCTGCCAGGTGAATCAAATTTTTTTAATTTATAGAAAAAAGGACTTTTGTAAAAATTTTACTAAATAATAATAGCTCATAGCTATATAAGACTTCAAGTTTTGCAAAATACATTCAATAAAGGTACCTAAACTACTCATTACAACAACCCTTGGAGGTTAAGTGAGAAAATTGGGGCTGAAAGTGATTCACTCTGGATCACACAACTAATAAATTCCTGAAGTGAGACCCAAATGATATTATATATCGATATAGATATAGATACATACACACATACATATTATATATATATATACAAACATGTATGTGTGTGTATGTATGTATATATGTGTATGTGTGTGTATGTGTGCGGAGATATATAGATATAGATATAGATATAGATATAGATATAGATATAGATATAGATATAGATATAGATATAGATATAGATAGATATATCCATCACTCCATATAGTAGATCATGCTTGTGTCCTCTCAGGTTTAGAAAGAGGGTCAGACCAAAAAGAAAAAGGACCCTAGTTGTTAGAACCTATGTTCTTTCCCCTACTACAGCTCCTTATCTAAGGGGAAGAAAACTCCTAGGTAATTGTTCTTAGAAGCTGATAGTGAAGAAGGTTAGGGAGAGGAAGCACAGGTCAAATCAAGTCCTCTACCATTTAATTCATCTCAGAGTGAGATTACTTCACAGATATACTTTTGTCCCAGAGGCCTTAATGGAAGCAGATTGAAACAAAGTTATCCAATCACTACACTTATGCGCTCCCACACTCAATTCTCTTTTTCAAGCTTGGAAATTTGCAAACAGAAATTTATTCTTGAATTATTAGGAATAAGGATAGAGCCTGGAACTATAATTTCTTGGAGGAGGGGTTCCCTTGTAAGGAATTTTCTATGCCAATGCAAACTGGTACCTTCTCTGTAACTTAGTCTTAGAGAGTTGCCTAGAGCCTAAAGCACTCAAAGGTTGTGTCTTGTCTAGAGTCCGTATGTGTTGGCGGTTGGATTTGAACCTATGTCTTCCTGACTTCAAGAGTGACTTTCTATTTACTAAACCCCCATGCTGCCTTTCCAAGTATTAAGGAAAGAAAAATCTCTTTTCTCTTTCTGGACTCTTCCTTAGAGCTGGTAACTTAAAAACAGTATGGGGAAATTTAGGAAGGTTGTGTTTGTTTGTTGTCCTTACATCAGGTCTAAATCTGGGTCAATAACATATCTATTGCTACTAGTTCTGACCACTAGGGTCAACTGGGAAGAAAAAAAAGAAGTCTGGTTCCTCTGCCACATGACAGCACTCCAAATTCCTTGAAGACAGAAATATCAAGTCCTCCCCAAGGCTTCCTTTCTACAGGATAAACGACTCCATTTCTTTCCATCAATCCTCCAATGGCATGACCTCGAGATCTTTCAGCACTCTGGCCATCTTCCTTAGGACCCTCTCCATTTTATAAAAGCACTTCTCTAAATATGATTCAGAGAAATGAACATACCTAGATGTGGTCTAATCAACTCAAAATAGAACAAGTTTATAACTACCCTCATCCTGTAATCTCTCAATGTAATATAAGATCATGAGAAGGCTGGGTTGTACAGTGGATAGAGTGCTGGGCCTGGAGTCAGGAAGACTCATCTTCCTGAGTTCAAATATGGCCTCAGACACTTATTAGCTGTGTGACCCTGGGCAAGTCACTTAACCCTCTTGGCCTCAGTTTCCTCATCTATAAAATGGGTCAGAGAAGGAAATGGCAAAACCACCCAGTATCTTTGCCAAGAAAACCTCAAATGGGGTCATGAAGAATCAGACTGAACAACAACAATATAAAATCATGTCTTTCATATTTTATATGGTGCTATTGACTCTAAGAACTTGTAGTCCACTAAAACCCCCCAGATATTTTTCAGACAAATTATTGTTTAGTAGCATCTTATACTTTTAATCCAAGTGAAAAGCTTGCTATTTTTCCTTACTAAGTTTCATGTAATTAGATGGAGTTCATTGTTCTAACTTTGTGGATCCTGACTCTGCCCTTAACATATTGTGACGTCCCACCACCTTATTTATCCATTCCATTCTTTTTGGATAAGCTAGCCCTTGGTCTTAGTCATTTTCCAAAAAAAAAAAAAGGTCTTATCTCATTAAGTCTTAGTTGTACCCATGAAGTCAAATTATCTTCCTTGAATTTTTATTTCTAGGCTTTGAGGTTGATTATCCATTTTGCCATGTTTTAATCAGAATATATGCAAAAGAAAAACATAAGGACAAAAGATAAGAAAAGAATTCCACAAGATATATAATATAAAATGAAAAACTTTTTAAATGCCAAAAAATAGTTTAAGATAAAACAAGTGTGAATATACAAGTATAAAAAACAAAGTATAACAATACCAGAAGTCATGATCCGATAGATAGGTAGACATAGATGGTCAGATATAATTGATAGAATAACACAGTTATAAATATGGATCTACTTACATACTCATAAAGTGAAAGAAGGAAAATGTGAAGCAATCTTTTTTAAACCCTATATTTGTACACCATGAAAAGGATTTTTATGAAGTTTCCTCAAAAAAAACATTAACTGTGAGAGTGATGATGATGTCACAGCACTCAAGACAAATCTGTTTTGTTCTTGCATTATTTTTTCTCCATAGTCATATTTCAGAGCTGAGATCTGCATGTAGAGGTTCACAAACATAACAATACAGTACAGTGAGAGTATCACCTTGAGGTCTTGAGTTTTTCAGACATTTCCATGGCATTAGAAGGCAGCCACCAAAATATCAAAGTTCTACTGATTATAGGAATGTGGGTCTTTAGGGTCTGTATATATAAGAAAAGTATTTTGGTTCTATATTTTGTTTTATTTTGATTTTTTGCCAGTCTACTGATAAACAAGAATAAAAATCAAACTTGTTTTGACTGAGTATGCCTACGTGATTCAAGGATTTTCTATTGCTTGCTTGCTTTTTCATTGGGCAAAGGGAGATAGAAGGAAGAGAAAAATAAACATTTAAAACTTGGAAAAATAGGGGTAACTAGGTAGTGCAGTGAATAGATCACTGGCCCTTGAGTCAGGAGGACCTTAGTTCAAATTTGGCCTCAGACACATAACACCAGCTGTGTAACCTTAGGCAAGTCACTTAACCTCAATTGCTCTGCCTTCCCCCCTCCAAAAAGAAAAAAAAACTTGAAAAATAAAAATCTATTTTAAAAAATACAAAGAATAAAATGTTTGGGGGCTCTAAAAAGTGACCTCCCCAAAGACGTTCCATACAACTGTATTGGAGTCAAGGAACCAATGAGCCACACTCTATGGTAAAACTAGGCAACTTCTAAGTTGCTGTTTTGCCTTTGACAGAATTTTGGGAAATGCTCTTCTCATCCTTACCCCCATACACAGTCAAACAATCAATACCCAGTCTATTCAGTGACACTGTGACCCAGGTACTGGAGATACAGAGAATGAATATGCAAATGAATGAATGGCCATTTATTAATTACTGTGTGCAAAGAACTAAGCTAAATACTGAAGACACAACTAGAAAAGAAAGGCAGCCTGTCCTCTCAAGAAGCTCACATTCTAATAAGGGGAGATACCAGATCTAAGAATTTTCAGGTGCAAGTTAGATGGAAAGTTCTGTGGTCCTTAGGGTACAGCAGCAAAGCAGATGGAACCCTTCTCGTAGATTGAAGCAATTCTACTGAGAAAAGTCATGTGTTTGCTAAAGGCAGGCAGTTCATCAGTAGGAAATCCTAGTCCTGAAAACCATTTGACCCATCTGAAAGAAGATAACCATGCATTTTGCCTACAATTCCCCCCACAGTGCAGCAAAACAGTAAATTTTGATGGGACGTTTTCTTTAAATATTCTAACAATAGCTTTAGAACTAAAAGGAACATTAGAAGTTATCTAGTATAGCTCCACTCCTCATTCATTATTCTACAAATGAGGAAAGTAAGGCACAGGGAGGTTTAGGATATGGGCAACTCTTTCTAGCAATAAGTCAGTGATCCCAGATTCTAACATATGTGCCAGCTAATTCCAAATTCAGTGTTCTTATTGCACCACATTGCCCCTCATGAATTTTCCATTAAGAAAGTGCCAACTATATACATACACACCAAATTTCTCTCTTGTAAGATTTCTTTTCTTTATCTCTCTTTTTTTTGGCCATTTCTTACATGGCCTAGTTCACCTAAATGGCACTTTTCCTACCCCCACTTAAACCGTCTAAACTTAAAATTGCAGTGGGGCAGGGGATATGATGGCCTTGACACTTGGAATGAACAGCAGCTGCTAAATGACAGATGGCCCACAAATAGCAAGTTATCATGGTGGAGACATTTCGTTTTTCTGGTCTCTGATGAACTAGAGTGGAAATCCTTATAGGGGAAAAACAAACCCAATCACCTCTCCCTTGTGGTTTGATGTTAAAACCTAGGAAGTATGAAGGTTTGTGTCTGTGTGTTTCTGTGTCATCCTCCAAAGCTTTGAAAGGAGTTACCATGTTGCCACAGTGTGTGTCTGTGTGGTTGTATGGCTAACTATTCAAAAATCACCGGAGTTTTCTTAGCTCTCTGAAGGATGTCAAAGGGTTTAACCAGAGAAGTTTTCTTTTCCCATTTTAGTGAAAAGTTTAAATATAATGAATCTCTGATTTAAAGCATCATGCATATGATTCCTTTAATTGCTTTCCCAGGTTTTCAATTATATAGACACACTTGAAGGTCCTGGAAGTCACAACATTATAAATAAATTCCACTAACTGCTTTCCTCGTGTGTCCCAACCACAAATTTTCATTCACTTTGTCTCCATGTCTTTTTTCCATCTACACCTGTAAACGTATCTTCCATCCCTAGAGCCTAAGTTGAAATTTCTGTTTCTGTCCCACATGTTCAAGTTTAATAGCACAGGCAAGGGCCTAGCATGGTAAAGGAATCTAATCCCTAAAAAACCATGGAGGACCTCAGCCTTGTGAAGTAGACTCTCTTCCAGTTTAGCCCCTTATCTGAAAAAAAGAAAAATCATTCTGTGTACTTGTTAAATACTAGAAAGCATGATACATGTCGATTCTTAGACCAAATTTTAAATTAAGCAGTCTTGGGGGCAATATAAAGAATGCTTTTACTCCTACTACCACATGACTTGTCAAATCCCTAAATGCCCTTCTTCCATCAATAGTCAACAGAAATAACTAATCACTGCTAGAATTTATTACACTGGTTGTAGTTCTTGATATTTAAGCACTTCTCATAAGGAATAAAATATTTCCTCTTTTGAAGAAGAGTATGCAGAATAAGGGTTGACATTTGTCATATTGAATAGTCTCAGACATCCTTCCTTTGGTCAGGGTCCAAGTCTGGACTCTTAGAGTCCATTTGGTTTCATCAGCAGAATAAAATCAAGACAGCCTGTATCTTTTTTTTTTCTTTTCTGAGACCTCACAGTGACTGTGACTCCATCACACTGGCTCTGTGGTATCATCTATATTTCTCTCCAGAGAATCTCAAGGGGTTAGTGTAATAGGAAGGAGAGAGCTAAGGGCCAGTGGGAAAGTGAAGCTTAGCTATCAGCTATTTTACTCTCAATTTTAGCTTTCTTTAGGGGTTAAAACTGTCATTCTGATCAAAGGTCTGGGCACTTGAAGTAGCCTTAGGCAGCAAAAAAGAAGTGTTCTCTACTTTACAGTATCCTATTATAACCATGTATGTGTCTATACATAGAAATGAACATGTGTATATGTCTATATATCGATGTGTATAGGCACATAGGTGTGCTAAAATTTATATGATAACTTATGTAACAACATATGGGTGTCAAATATATGTTGAATAGCATATAAATTATATAACATTCACCTATAAGCATTATATATTTATTTATATGTATAGTCATGCCTATATATATAACATGTAAATAGCATGCACATTCTATAATTCATATGTGATATGTTTATGCATTTCCTATGTATGCATTTATGTTTACATGTGCTGCAAATGTGTGAAATATATCATGTTTTAGTCATTCTTATGTATGCATATATATGTATATAATATTTATAAATACATATTACATGATTTGTATAATATCAGATGATATACACTGGTAGAAATTTGTATGCATGCATGCCATACATATGTCTATGTGTGTCTATATATATATGTTACCTTATAGAATAACATTATATGTCAGAGTTTTCTGACATTTTTAGATCTGTGATACCCTATTGATTATTCCATTCCTAGTCATCTGCCCACTCTCACAACTTCCAAAATATTTAGATGGAATTTTAAAAATTAAAATCAATTGAAATTCATCTTATTTCAGGAAATTCATGAAATCCCATGAGATGAAAAGTGACACTTCATCCCAGAATAAACAATGGGAATCACTACATTCTCTTCACATGAATGTGAAATAGTATGAAAGATTGAATACTTTTATAGAAGCATAAAAACAGCATTATTCATCCATTTGTTCATAATCAAAACATCCACAAAATTAAATCAAGAGAAATATGCCAAATTAATTACATGATATATACATATATATTCACTGAGTTTAACAGTTGGAAAGATAGCTTCATATATTTGTACACTGAGGTGTTTCTTTAGATTAATATTCCTAAGTTTTGAGTTTTAGTGTTGTCCTATTTCTCCAACCCAAATATCACAATCCAATAGTAAACAATATGATTCAGAAGCAAAAGTGACTCCTGGTATAAATTGAAGTTAGTGTGGAAATGAAATTGAAATATTCTAACATTTGACATGAATATTTTGTTGATTGGAAAACTGATGGAATTCATGTGAAAACAATGGCAGGCATGTAGTAAAACGATATAAAACACCATCTGAGAGCCAGTTGAATTTGGCTCTTTTTTAGCCTAAATAGCTGAAATGCTTAAAATACCCAAAGAATAAACTAGAAATGATCATCTATTTCAGCCTTATGCTCAATCTGTAAAGTATCTATAAGGATTAATAAATCCTCTGCTGCTTGTGCTAATTTTGGCCTAACAATTTACACCAAGAAAATGCAGGTGCTCCATCAGCCAGCACTACACCATCCATATTGGTTGCACCAACCACTGGTTACAGCAAATAGGGAAGTTTTGAATGCTGTATATCAATTCACTTACCTTGGCAGTATATTTTCCACATATGTACAGTATGCACACATTGCCAGCTCAGCGTTTTGGAGGCTTGGAATGAAAGTGTGGGAGAGAAAAGGTATTAGAGTGACTACCAAACTAAAGGTCTACAGAGCCATTGTGCTGACCTCATTGTTGTATGCCTACAAAACCTGGACAGTCTTCCAGCGCCATGCCAGGAAACTGAGTCTCTTCCATTTGAATTGTCTTAGGAAGTATCTGAAGATCACCTGGCAGGATAAGGTACCAGATACTGAGGTCCTTTCTTGAACTAAACCGCCAAGCATTCAAACTAGAAATCTCAACTCCAATGGAGTGTCTACATCATTCAAATACCAAATGACCACTTGCCAAAAAGACTATTTTATGGAGAACTCACACAGGCCAAACACTCATGTGGTGGTCAGAAGAAGTGATAATAGGACACTCTAGAGATCTCTCTGAAGAACTTTGGATTTGATTTGTGACATGGGAGACAGGGGCATAGGATAACACAGCATGGCAAGTCCTCATCAGAGAAGATGCTGTGCTCTATGAGCAAAGCAGAATTGAAGCAGATGAAAAGAAACATGCCTAGATTTAGAGAATCCAATCCAAATGTTCACGTGAACTATTTGTGCCAGACTTTTGGCAGGGCCCTCCAAGCCTGTATTGATCTGATCAGTCACAGTCATAACTTGATTCTAACATAGTGATGTCATGTTGGTTCTTGAAGTTCAACAACCAACAAGCTGTGAGGTGCTAATAACTTAAATGGTCCCATCTACCTTCTCTTGGGCAAGTTTACAGCAAAATCGGTGATGTACCATGATGGTTCATCCTGCCTTAATAAAGATAAAATAAGGTACTCTGCTTGCCTCTCCCCAACACCAACTAAAAAGCCGTGATCCATCCTTTTAAAGTTTGTTTTTTTTTTCAATATAGTGCATTCAAAAATAGGCACCATCTATTAAAACTGATCAAATTGCACCTTGGGTGTCTGAAATAGTCTAATTTTCTGAGTGATACTGGTGATGTCTCTGTAATAGGGAGATAATTCTGTAACACTTTCATCCAGGAGCATGCTGACCACTACTATTGATTCTGTAGCTGTTACATCCCACTGCTTGGGTGCCCAGAAAAGTGGGAAGGTGCCTTTTGGAGTCTCACAAGGTCCCATACCAAAGGAAATCAGGTACAAATAAAAAGTCACCCCATGCCAGACACAGGCTTGCCTAAGAACATATGTGCTCATAAGGCCAGCCTAGTTGGGGACAGATATTCTCTCACTGACCCTCTAGTGTTTAGAAAGTCATCCTTATACCTAAAAGCTTTCAGGAAGGAGAACACTTTGCCCTATAAGATATCCACATAGTTCTGACTCAGCAGCCAATCAAAAGAATCCTTATCACAGACAACAAAACCAGAGGCTATCTGTACCTGCTCTGAAGTGTGTCTGTGTCCCTGTGTGTGTGTGCATGTGTGTGTGTCCGTGTGTGTGTCTGTGTGTGTCTGTGTGCGTATGAAGGTTAAACAGAAAAGCAACCTTAGATAATATCTCTTTATCAGTTTTCTTATCTGCAAATGAGGGGATCCTCTCAATTTGCAGATAAGAAAATTGAGGGCCAGAGAAGCTAATTCACTTGTCTAAAATGACAGACGTAGTCAGTCACAGAGAAGGACAAGAACCCAGGTTTTCTGGCTCCCTCTCCAGGACTTCCTCCACTAGCTCTATGGTTACAGTTTTAAATCCCCCCGTATTTTCACATCAATAAAACCAAGTTGTAAAAAGTTTTGAGGGATGAAAAGAGGTGCAGTTTTGCAAGAAGGTAATTACAGGTAGTTCTTGGTTTTCCTTTGTTTTTCCCTTTGGAATTCTCCTCATCAAAAGAGCTTCCTAAAACATTTTCAAGGAGAATTTTCCATGATTCTTAGAAAAGGGAAAATGTTACCTGGGATTCTTGTCTCATCAATTAAAAGAAAACATAAAATTATTCTTAAAAAGTCTTTATAAAGGAAAACTTTCTAAATAGTTATTATGGATGTATTTGAATTGTCCTTCCATCAAGGAAATGATTTTGTTTACACCATTGGTAGCAAATGGATTCATAGCATTCTCAAAATGGCTGACATTAGATGACTTGTGAACAATAATTCATGGTCTTGTTTAATAACACATAGTCTTGTGGTGTGAAGATTGACCACAGTCTTAGGCCAAATGTAGCCAAAGGTGAGCAACTCTAGAGACAAACAACCTAATTACATTGTTAGCTGATCTGACAAGGAAAAATATAGAAGGGTTTTGAAAATATTAATATTTCCCATGAGAAGAAATAGAGAAATAAGGGACCAGTCTACTCAGTATTTCATTTGCAGAACACAGTCTGTTTCCTGACTAAGTTTGTTCTGAATCAAGGCTCCAGAAAATCACAAAGAAGGCATTGCTTTCAAAAATGCATTGGATCATAGATGTAAAGCTGGAAGGTTCCTAAGAGGCCATCTGGTCCAAACTACGTCATTTTAGAGGGGAGGAAACAGGCCCAGTGAAATTTAGTGAGTTATTCAAGACCCCTCAAGCAATAAGATCCCAAAAGGGATTGTAACGGAGAGCCTCTGATCCCAGAGCTAGGGCCCTTTCCACAAACAGCATCTTTGAGATGTGCCAGAAAATCTCATCCCAACTACTTGGGATCACTCAAAATATCCCATATACCTTCACAGTATTGGTCTACCATGCCACAGAATCTTCCTTATTCTGGAAGTTTATTCTACACTTGGACTTCTCATATCAGATATACCCTCTGCCCCTAGAGTCCTAACTCTGACTATAGTTCCTCCCAGAACCCCAATTTTAGGCAAGCACCAGGTCAACCTTGTCATCATTCCTCTCCAGGTTATACTCCTGACTCTGGGCTTTCTCTTGTATTCTCCCTATGGGCACCTTCTTCCTTTCCTCCTCTTTTTTTAGCTCCCTTTTTTCTGCTGTCTCTCCCCATCAGCATATTAGCTTCCTGAGGGCTGGGATTGTCTTTCTTTCTGCTTGTAATTGTGTTCTCACTTCTTAGCACAGTGACTGACACATGCTAAGCACTTAATAAATGCTTATTGACTGACTGAAAGCAGTAAGGTTATTAACCTAGCTCTTCCTAATAATTCAGATAATCACATTTTCCTGGCAGAATTACTTGAGTAGTCTTACATAGATTGAATTGTTGTGAATTTCTTTCCTGAATCACTGCACAGTGTCTTTACTTGTTGAACAGCAACTACATTTCAAATGGATGAGAAGTGATGACTGAATGTTATTATCATCAAGTATTTATAAAGCACTATCCATTTTAATAATGTTTATTAATTATTTCTCCTAACCATACCGTGTAATGGATTGTATTATTACATGAGGCACCTGGAGTCATTTGCCAGGTTCACTTACTGACATTTGCCAACATCCAAAGGGAACTTTTTGCCCCAAATACTTCACATTCAAATCTTCTGTATATGACATTCAATAAAAATGCATTATTCCCGAAGTCAATATCCTAGTGCCTTTCAGGAACCAGAGGTACTAGTTTCTATACTCAATAAGTCAAAGGCCCTAAGAGTGGTTTTGTTTAGAATGGTCTAAGGGTGTCCATTATATTCCTAAGACTACATTATTTGGATTTGTTTAGTTACAGTCTCTGCCCCAAGAAGCCACTAAATATCTAATGAATGGAAGCAATAATAATGGTAACAATATTAATAATGATAAAAACAACAATAACAAAAATGACAATATCGGGTAGCACTTTTGCTTTTTTTTTTTTTTTTGCAGGGCAATTGGGGGTAAGTGACTTGCCTAAAGGCACATGGTTAGTAAGTGTGTCAAGTGTCTGAGGCCAGATTTGAACTCAGGGTTCAGTGCTCTGACTGAACTCTGACTCCAGGGTCAGTGCTCTATTCACTGTGCCATCTAGCCGCCCCACTGATTATGCTTTTGAAAACAATGAAAAGCATTGTGCATCATATCTGGCCATGGCCAGTTTGCCTAACCTGGAAGTACCTTTTGGGGCCCTTTGGAGCATGTCTAGATTGTCTAACATGGAGGCCTATTTCTCCCCTCCCATGAGGGTGGTGGTAGCCTCCCTTGATTGGATACCTGTATCTTTAAAACTGCTGAGAGGGGCAGCTAGGTGGCTCAGTAAATAGAGCATCGGCCCCAAAGTCAGGAGGACCTGAGTTCAAATTTGGCCTCCAACACTTGACACTCAGTTAACTGTTAGTTACCTGTCAACTTGCTCTTGGGCAAGTCACTTAACCCCAACTGCCTTGCCTTCTCTACTCTAAAAAAAAAAAATTTACAAAACTGCTGATTTAGCCAATGGATCTTTCAAGACCTCTTTTTTCTTCTGCTCTCTTTTTGGTCCTTTTTATCTTCTTTATCCAACAAGTAAAGATCCCAGTTCACCTACGGCAAGGACACTGTGAATTGAACCAGTGAGAGGGGAAGGGCATTCCTCCCTTTGCTCCCTCACTTTTACCCAGACTCTGAGAAATGGGCCTCGGGGTCTCTCTTTCTCTTATGAGTTATTCGACCTCTTCTGTTTCAGGTGCCTGAAGAGATCCTCACAGGACTCAGGAGGTTTTGGCTATGGCGACCATGGAGCCAGGATTATGGTCAGTGGTGCAGCAGGTCCACCTAGAATGGAAGCCCCGAGAAGGACTTGAGTCCAAGGTAGGTTTTAGACTTGGAACTGGGATAGTACTCTACAAAAATGGAGCTAAGTTTTGAACCTAAACCTTTTTCCCTAATCAGAGACTGAAGTGGCTGAGGGAAGGGAGAATTATGCCTGTTACATGTTGGGAGAATAAGTTTATAGACTGTATTTGTGCTTATGTGTTTTGAAGTAAATATTATTTTTAAAAACAAATCTGATTTTAGTGGCCAAATAGATTTAGGTACAGGAGACCATCCCCTAGAATTGGGGAACGAATATCAGTTGGGGGATGGAGCCATTTGTAGAAAGCCTAATTACCACCAAATCCCTTAAGGGCTGGGGAGAACCCTGGGGAAAATGTTAAAATCTAACCTACCTGGATTTCCAGGAAGTGAGAGTCATGGCAGTCTATGTTCTACATATCATTAGATCATTTGAGTTTCATAATTCAGGAAAGTAGTTATTATGTTTCATATTAGATCCATTTCACAGACTTGATGCTAAAAGTCAAGTGAGTGCCAAAGGTCACACAGCTATTCATGTCAGAATCTGCATTTGAACTCAGCTCCGTGACTAACACTTTCTGCTGTGCCACTATGCCTTCTCTTTCTGGACCTCATGAAACCAGTCATTCCAAATAGTCTTATTTGCTTATTAGGCAATGAGGAAAAGCTATTGGCATTTTTACATTGTAGGATTTAAAATTTTATGTTAAATTTAACACAGAAGTAACTTTGATTTTAAGATTTGTGGATAGATTTATTATTCCTCCAAAGACACATTCCAAACACGTGGAACACCTTGAACAGCACACCAAAAGCTACCTAGATATGAAATCCCTTCAGATGAGTGGTAGGGGGTGGAGCTCAATTTCTTTTTTTTTTTTTTTCTGCGTAATGAAGAAGCTGGACTGACTTGTTTCTAAGGCTCCTTCCTGTTCTAAGCGTTTTTGACCCCTATCATCCATATAGCAGAATAAGCTCCCTGGACACTTTCACCCAAGTCCTGTGATACCCGTGGAAAATCTACTCAGGTACCATGCTTTTACTGAAGTGAAAGGAAAACTGATCTGACATCCAGAGGCCATGCTATTTGGAGACCATTTCATTTGCTTAATAGTACTACCTACTAGTCTGCTCCTCATTTCAGCTCCATTACTTTAGGAGGAGTATGACCCACTATGACATGCCTGGCCATCACCCAGTGATTTCCAAGAAAACATGTTTAGATTAGACTGAATAAAGATCTGTGAAGGCAATAAAGCAACCTGACCCATATTAGCTTATAAATAATTAAGTTGCTTTGGGAATTGGGTATTGAATGTCTGTCGCTAAAAGTAGATTTGAGAGGACAAGCACAGTCACTTAGACTGAGACACAAACATCCCAGACCCAGGAAACTGCAGTGTGATTCCTTCTTCAGAACTAAATGCAAATTACCTGGCTAACATTGCAGGAATTCTCAGTCACACAGGATACATTGGGAGGCTCTGCTCTGCATGTTGGAGGGCATCTGGAGGATGAATCTGACTCATCCTTGCTCTTTTGAATTTTTTAATTAAAATTATACAGAATGAGACATACAATTTTGGATACAGCCAATGTGAGGATTTGTTTTGCTTTACTAGGCATACTTGTTACAAGGTTTCCCCTCCCAGCCAAGAGGGTGGATATGGAGGAGGAGAGGGAAGGAGAGAAAATAAATGCTTGCTAATTGAAAAAAAAAATAAAATTATACTAAATTCTCTGAAAGTCTGATTTGGGTTAAGAATGCTGAGTTTTGCAAAGTAAGGAATAACAAATCATGTTTTAGTACAATTCAACAGATATATTTTCAAACATAATAAATATTAAATTGAAAACTGCCATTTCAATTTTATTTGCACCAACATACAGACAGGAGATGTGCCCTTTATATGCCCCCAATGACAACTAATATATGATGTAGACTAGCTGTGTCTTGACCTGGGAATAGCCCACTGGCCCAGAATATATCATATTTTTAGTCACGGTTTGCTTCCAAGCACAATAAAGGTAAAATTTTTCAAAGGTTGGACAGAGTAGCATTACAAGAACCCAGGACAATGTTAACACTGAATGTTTGTCCATGTTAGGGATGGGCAGCTGGTCTTCAAGCCTTTCACTACTAGCTTTCTTAGTAAAAAGGATACATGAATAGAAATTTTCCATGTACTAGCATAGCTATGGATATCATTTGGCTTCTCAAACTAACTCTTGAACATTTCTATCTTTACAGTCAACCATTAGACTGATGGAGTTCCATCAAACCCACTTAAATCAAGGACTAAAACATCCAGGCTTTGGTCTAAGAAAAAACTTTCCTGTGGCCTGGCAGATGGGGTGAGACCACAGACAAATACACGGTAGAAAGAACAATGAACCAGGAGTCAGGAGAATGTTGTCCTTGCATAAGCTTAGCCAGCTCTATAATTTGAACAAGTAAAGAATATTTTACACAGTCTCACTGACCAAATACTGGATGGAATCTTCTCATTCAACCCTTCATTATACAGGTGAGAAAACTAAGGACCACAAAGATTAGTGACTTACAAAAGTATATACAAGTGGTAAGTAGAAGTGAGATTTGAACTGAGGTTTTCTGACTCCAATTGCATCACTTTCCCCTGCCCCAGAAATAAATTTCTCTCCACTTCAACTTCCCTTATATATATAGATATATCTATCTATAGATAGATAGATAGAGGATCAAATTAGGAAGAGTTCTGAAAAAAAATGAATACCCATTGAAAAGCAAGGCATTATTATTACACTCTATGACAAAACATACAGAGAAAACATGATAATGTATGCTAGATACAATGGATTTTGAATCAACAACATGTCATTATTAGCCAGTACAAAGTACTTTCACAATGCTTGGGAGTTCAAAGATATTAAAAACTATACAACCTTAAATTTGATCTGTTTTTAAAGGATATTTACTGAAGCTTTTGTTGTCAATGAGAAGGAAGTTTTGTAAGGACTTAGAAATGGGGAATAATATGAGAGACAAACTTGCTGTGAACCAGATGTGTGTGTGTGTGTGTGTGTGTGTGTTTTGTGGCTCAGCAGAAAGATTTTGGCCACAAGATCAGAGAGGTAAGCTGCCCTTCCCTGCAAGAAGGCAGTCTGGGGAGCAGTGGGCAGCTCTGCAAAAGAGCATGGAGTCATGTGGTCCAACTGTAAAATAGAAAAATTGCATGTAATTATTTTACAAGCTGAGAGCGACGATGTGAAAGGGAAGAACTAATGATGATGCACTCTGCTTGTTAGAGAGAGGCTTTTCCTTCTAGGGAGCTCAAGGCTGCAGGAAGTGCTGCTTACTTAGGTTTTGTTTCGTGTGTGTGTGTGTGTGTGTGTGTGTGTGTGTGTGTGTGTGTGTATGTATGTGCTAGTGTGCCTCCTCTCCTCCCCCGCCCTTGCACTAGAAATGTAATAGTTGTAATAAACTCTGCACTGAGAGGGTTAATAATGTTGCAAAGATGTTTTATAATAATTTCAGTGACCAAAGCCGGAGATTCAGGGCTGGCAATAATTCTTCCTGACTTCAGGCATCCTGTATTGATTGATTAATTATTCCACCAATGAACTAACAGATATTGACCTTATCTGGTTGAGCAGCATTTAGCCAAAAGTCAGTAATCTACATCGATCACTTAATGGAACATCAAAGCTCAGCATTCTGACAGTTTTATGTCATTCAGCAAAAATCTGTCTATGTTTTGCTGATACCTTGACCTTTTATATTAAGCATTCTTTTCAGAAAACCAAAAGTAATGGGAAATTAAATATGGGAAATAATGCTTTGTTATGTAAAAGGAGCCTGCACTAGCCTAGCTACAAACTGCTTCTGCCAAGATTATATGTAGTGGTTTCTTTGCAAACTGAAAAGCACCCTTATGTCAACTTGGTGATACATGATGCTTAGCTAGACCAAGACATTATCCATAACAGTGGGTTTTCTAGTAATGAGGTTCACAGCGGAATTACACAGACAGGAAGACATAATGAGCCAGATCTTCTCCATAGGAAGCTCTGAGTCATGGTGCCATCAGTCTCAGGGGTGACAAAGGAGGGAGAAAAGGAAATAAGAGCGACTGGCATACATATTATTTGTAAAGCCTTTTGTATACATTACCTCATTTAAACCTGTTATATAGATGCTACTACTTGATGTAATGAACTTTCCTACACAGAGGAGGAAACTGAGACTCAGACTAATCTGAAACAAATTCTGACTCCTTAGTATTTTATCCAACAGGCCACACAGTTCTTCTCTAAGACACTGGGAGAAGACGTGGGAAAAAAATAGAAAAAGGACTAGTTTTCTCAGGTGGATCATTCCAACAGAAGAAGGAGGTTCAATGTGAGAAAAAAAATAGCTTTTATGCCCAGATTAGCCAAGGTACGGGCAAGATAGGATGATAGCTTTAGATTTAAAAGGGACTCCAGAAGGCATGTAGTTCAAGACCTTAATTTTATAAATGAAAAAACAGTCCCAGGAACAACATGGGATCATGGCTCTATAGACAGTTAGCCCCTCGGAACCTATCTAATATAGCCCCATCATTTTACAGGGTAGGAAACCCAGCACCACTGAGGGAACTGACCAAGGTTATGTAGGCATCAAGGTGATATTTGAACCAGGTACTCTGACTTCAGAGTCAGTTTTCTTACTACTAACTTGCTATATAGCTAAAACTAAGGGCGAGAATGTTTCTCTTTTGACCCATATCAAATCACATCATTTTTATAAGCAGCTAAGTAATACAGAAGTATAAAACTCAGGAGTTGGAGTCAAGAAAACCTGAGTTTGAATCTTACCTCAGACATTTGCTTGCTATGGGACCCTGAAGAAATCATTTAATCTGTCTGGGCCCAAGTCTCTTCATCAGTATAACTGAAATAATAGCACCTACCTCACCCAATTATTATCAGGATCACATGACTTAAGAGATGTAAAATGTTTTTTCAAACATTAAGGTATTATATAAATATTGGCTTTTGTTGTTTATTATTAATACATTCTTACCACTCCAAGTCTACTACTTCTAAAGCCCTACTCCAGTATTTTATGGTGGCATAAAGATGACCCTGGGCTCTTGAAAATTGTGGCAGCCAAGCATGAGCTCTAGTGGGTTCTACCAAGGTGGAAAGGGACCCAATGGCATACTCTCTGTCACCTGACAACCAAACTAGCTAAGTTTGAGAAGGCAGGAGTCTTTTCTAGTAGGCCAGTATTGGGCTTTGAATTTCTTTATCAGGGCATCTTATGGGATTGTCTCCTAAAGCACACAGGGCTCACTCTTTGCTTTGGTAGAAACAATGACCACACTGATGAAATTCTGCTTTAATTTTAGCCAGGAAGGAGTCCCAAGCCCACCCATGCACACACAAATAAGTGGAGAACAATATGGATAGACTTTTATCCAGGCAATACTAGAAAAGCAAATGTGAATAAATGCAGTTCAGGGCTAACCAGGGAAAAGTCAGGGAGCCCATCCATAAGCATCCCTGATTAGAGCTGAAAATTTTTGTCTCAATGCTCTTATGATTCAGCCTTTGTTTGTAGAATCTAGCTTATCAATGTTCTTATAATCCTGGATCCAAATGATATCCCATGAGCTTTAGAATCCTTCAAAGCAATATGTTTTAAAAGAAGGTTTCAGACAAAAAGGTAAATAGAATAATTAAAGAAAAACAGAATGGAGACTACGCTGCAACTTTTTGCTCTCACAAAACTAAAGCAAGGGCCAAATAAGGTTGGACACTGAGACAGACTTTGTAATAATCTTCATATGAGAAGAGTAGAGCAAATGAACCTTCCCCCAAATCTGAACCATTCTTCTTGAGGTATTTTAACAAAACATAAGGTTTAAGATGTCTAAGCCTTTTCTTACCATTCTTTTGCTCCAAATATGTGAATTTGTTGGTTGTCAGGATCTCTTGGTGTGGAAACTACCTCCACTGATACAGATTAACAAATCTTCTGTAACTTAGATCCTTAGAATAGTACCTAGGAGACACATTGAGGTTCAGTGACTCACCAATAGCCAGTATTCAGTACCAGTCTGAAGCAATACCTGAACCCAGGTCTTTCTAACTCAAAGGCTTGCTATTTAGCTCCTTTATATTGGTCTCCCCTGGAGAGACCATTCAGGGAATAAAATAAAGGATACAAAGTACAAATCTGTAACCTTGGAGAAAGGAGGAAGCATTAGGACTTTGAAACAGTACTCTGAGTCTCAAATCTTTTGTCATTCAACTATCACAAGAAAGCACAGTGAATTATTCAAAACTCCTTTTTAAATAGCTCATTTTCACATTAGGATGATTTCCCCCTTGAAAAAGGAACTAATTGGAAAGTATTGAGGTAGCAGAAATAACATTTGAAAAGTGGATGAGAACAAACATGTTCTGTATCTTTTTTGTTCAGATTTTGTAGGGCAGGGAAGGCCTTTTGTTTCATAATGGTCTCTATTTTTTGGCCCAGAAACACATATCAGTATCACCCAGTAGCTGGCTATACTTGGATCTTTTGATTGTGGTTGCTTTAAATGAAACTGGTCCAACCTTAGAAGAAATATGCAGTCTCCTACTATAAAATTTAATCATATTTTTAAAATCCCCACTATCACTCATGCTAGTTAAGTTGCATATAGCACAATGCTTTTCATATTAGGTGCTAAGAAATTTTGAAATTATCAGAAACTCTTTATCTTCCTCCTCAAGAAATAAATAGAAAACTCCTTTTCTAAAGACACTAGCACTTGAACCTCATTTATCACAAAAGAATTCAAACATATATTCTTGGTTCATTTGCCAAAATAGAGTAACAAAATTGTAAACATGTGTAGCAGCAAGCACCCCAGCATCCCCAGAGTGGCTGCCAACACAAATTCTTAGATCTGCTTTTCAAAAGGAAAGCAACTCAAAATGGGTTAACAAGCTTACTTTAATCAAACAAACGTATATTACCTAGTTCAGGGGAAAAAAGTCAGCACCCCAAACTTCAGAGTATACAGACAGATCAAATAGACAGGCTTCCAAACTGTCCAACCATTATCTCAATACCAAATCACAGTTACCAGAGAGGGAAGCACCAACATCTGGGTTTTCAAAGCCGGGGGGCTCTCAACAATGGCTTCCCAGAGTCTCATCTGGTCAAATCACACAACACTTCTCAAAGTGAGCCCCAAAGCAAAGCCTCATATCAGAGTTTATATAGCCTTCTCCTGGCTCAAAGATTGTAACAACCTCCTTGACTCACTGCCCAATTACAAAGTATCAAGGTGTGGGCTTTCCTGAAAAACAAGCCTCCCACCACAAGCTGCAGGTGCACCCAAGCTAGGGGCAGGGAAGATCTTTAAATTTGCATTTCCATTACAACATGT
Source organism: Gymnobelideus leadbeateri (assembly GCA_011680675.1). NCBI lineage: Eukaryota > Metazoa > Chordata > Mammalia > Diprotodontia > Petauridae > Gymnobelideus > Gymnobelideus leadbeateri. The sequence continues at coordinate 314,617 of WOXC01008033.1, forward strand.
CACTGATCTATCTCCATTCAAGTAGGACCTTTGTGTGTCATAGACCATCTTGGCAGCCTACAGATCCCTTCTCAGAATATTTTCTTTAACTTCACAGTTGAAGAAAATGCTAAATTTCAGTTAGAAATTAATGAAAATAAAGATATATTTTTCCAAGCTCACAGATCCTCTGAAATCTAGCCACAGTATTCTAGTTTAGAATCTTATCTAGTCTATGTCCACCCTTCTCCATATACCAAGAAGAGTAATCTGCCTGATATCACACAAATATAAGGGAAGGAAGGAAACAGACTTTTATTAAGCACCTACTATGTGCCGGGGTGATGCTAAGCATTTTGCCAATATTATCTCATTTAATTGCATCACATGATAAAAAACACATCATTCCCTTGATTAAAAGCCTTTGTTGACTCCAATTGCATACCAGACAAATTACAAATTCCCTAGCCTAGATTGGGTCTCTATGATTTGACTCACTCCTGTCTTGTAGATTATGTCTTATGACATATTGTTCCCTTTCATGCATCCTGCTGTCCATTCAAACTGGCCTGCTCAACATTTCCCACCTAACCCTACCTTTCCCTATCTTCATTCTTTTGCATATGACTGACTTGGGTGCCCAGACTGATCCCCTCAATCTATATCTTTAGTTGTGGGAATCATCTTCTTTCAAGGCATGGTCCAGGTACTACCTCCTGCAGAAGGCTTAACTGTTCTGTAGTTACAAGTAACTTTCCCTCCTCCTTGAATCGTATGCATCACTATTCGATTTTTTTTCATGAACTGATTCTTTTATAACTTGTAAAATGATCACCTTGTACTTATCTTAACCTCTTCTGCTAGTTTATTTACTATTTCAAGGTATGGATTGGACCTGACTTTATCTTCACCTCCCTGGTACCTAGAAACAAACATTCCACAAAAGAGGTTTTTAGTAAATGCTTGTTGAATTGAATCCAACAAATTATTAAAGTTCCTCTCTTCCTGCAAGACCCAACTGAAGTGCTACTGTCTTTATACCAACACCGCTCCCAAGTGCCCAGTGAAAGGGATCTCTTCCTCCTCCTAGCATTTCTCCTAGAGCCTTCCTTTGCATTTAATCACATTTCTCCTTATGTCACCTTTAGTTGAGGGTATACCTCTTAGCCCTTCTGTTGAAATGTAAGCTTAAGAGAAGCCAGTGTTCTAGCTTTGTTTTTCTCAGAGTCTAGTGCAGTCTTGCATTGAGTATGTGCTTAAGAAATGTTTGTGGAGTTGCATGTGTTAAATTGAATCCAGATTGATCAAACTTCAACTTTTTTTTAACCTGTAATGAGCTTATTGGGTGACATTGTGAGATGATGCTGTATCATTAGCAATTCTACAGACATCACAGTACTTTTCCCATAATGCTGACAAAGAGTAAAAATAAAGGTTTTTCTCCCTTTTAGTTTATAAAAGCCAAGAGCTGGGGGTTCAGCACAGTGTTAGATGAAACAGTTAGCCCAACTGAGCAACTTGTCAGCGATAAAAACAGGGAAGCAGCCAAGCCAATTCCATATCCCTAGATCTAGTGAAATTGTAGACCATTATCAGAATCTGGCATTAAAAAACAAAACAAAACCCTGTTTGCCACTTTTTTACACACACCTACATAGAAACATACCTTAATAGATGCATTATCCAAGAAAACTGAAAGTAGCCTTTCAGAACCCTGCTACACATAAACTATGCTTTAGGTGTAGAAAGTCATTTCACATGGATAGAAAACCCAAAGTACAACGGTGATTTCTGGCAGCTAATTTTCCTTTACATTTTGTGGAGGTGCCTTCTTCATAATGGTACATTCGGTTCCTACTTTCCCTGAGTTCAGCAATCAGTGTCAATTACCATTGGTTTCCATAGGAACCAGACAACTAACGGTTTTAAAATCTTCATTCATCCACTAGTTTTACAAATAATGGAGAGTTTGGAATGACTGCTTACTGAAGACACAATAGAAACATGCACAGATAAATTTAACCCCTTCAAATGATGTTTAAAGTTTCACAAAATAGTTTTCACTAATAACAAGCTACACATTTATTAAAAAGTCAGTGGTCTGTGACTGAAACACTAAGAGGAGATTAAGTCCATCCCTGAAGGAGATATTCAATGGATTGAATAATTTGGAAGCAGCTGTTGGCCAGCCATGAAACGTTAGTTATAAGGACATGGTACAGAGAAGGACCTAAGATTTGTAAGGAAGTATTGCTTTTACTAATTCCATTTGGTTGTTTATACCTATATCTATGTATACACTTGTGTGTGTGCATACACATACATTAATGTGTTATGCCAAGATTTAAGTATACAATATTAATTATATAAGTGTACAATATTACATAATTAGGCATATGTTGTATTATATGTATCTATGTATTATTCACATGTGTGTAATATGTAAATATTTAATATATGCACATTGTTTATACATGCATATATGTGAATTCCCTGTCCTCCACTTCTAATAATGAGGACTGAAGTAACAATAATAATGCAGACTATGTATCATAAAGAATATATTTCTATTTATATATTTCTATTATTAATAAATATTAACTTTGGGCTTGTATAAGGAATCATTGCTTCTTAGTCATAAGGATTTAGTGATAATTCCATTCAATAAACACTTGTTAAGTGTCTATAATGTGCAATATACTGCTGGATGTGGAGAATGGAATAAAATTCAGACAAGATGTAGCTCCAGGAAGTGAATCCCCAAAAGGAGCTGAATGAACTTCTCAAAGATACAAAGTAACACAGTAAATAAGTAACATAATCAGAATTTAAACCCCAGATGGTTGCTGTTGCTGTTGTTGTTTTTCTCCAAATTCCATTCCTTTCCTACTATATCATGCTGTCTCTCTTTGAAGTTTACTCAGTAGACAGTAAAGAGACATTGAAGGGTTTTTGAACAGAAGAGAGACATTACTTGAATTAATCACCAGAAAGAAAAAACAAAACAAAACAAAATAAGATTAAAAACAGATATGTGATTACAGAATGCACTTTTGAAGAAGAAACTTGAACAAATCATTTTTCTTGCCCTCGTTTTCCTTATCTATAAAATTAAGGTACTATATTATTCAATTTCTAAGTTTTTTTCAGGTTTATTTTATTACAAATATAATCATATTGCTTTGTATATATCAGTAATAAATTTATTTTTTATATCTATGTAAGCTTTTCAGGTCATATCCAAATTAGCATGTTAATTTTTTAAAGACTAAAATATTGATAAGAATGAAAAATGCATTGTTTCTGGTAGATAGATTTCTTTTGAGGCAGGATCTATGCTTGCTGAATTTGGAGTCGGAGGATCTGGGCTCAGAATCAGACTTACTGCCTTTGTCACTCTGGACAAGTTAATTCACCTTTTCAGGCCCATTTCTTCAGTTGTAAAATGAATGGTATAGACTAAAGGACCTCTAAGATCCCCAGATGACCTGGAATCAAATCCCAATGTTTCCATCTTTGTGATCTTAACCAAATTATTTAACTTATCTGGGTCTCAGTTTCCTCAACTGTAAAATGAGTGGACTAAATTATATTACCTTTAAGGTCCCTTCCAGCCCTAAATCTCTGCTACTGTTGTTTTATTCTTTAAGTTCTAACTTTGAAAAAAAAAGTTCATATCTAGTTTTATTATTTCATTACAATAAGTTTTCCCCTTGAGTTTTAAAATTACCCTGTTAGCTTTCTCTTTAAATCTCCACCCTTGACCTTTGGAGGTACTAGACCTGGAAGAGAGCACCATCTTAAATGCTCAAGTAATTCTGGGATAAAATTTCCAAGGTATAATCTAGTCTTGTAGGACTACTTGAAAGGGAAGGTGCCATTTCTTCCCTGACTATATGAGTTTTTATGCATATATTCATTTTATCAGTGTAATAGAAGAATCATACCCCTCTCCTGTACTTAAGAACAAGGTGTCAAATTCCCACTTTAGAGCCAAACCCTCTAGGCTCCTCCAGGGAAGCTGAGTTGTCTCACTTTCTCAGTGACTGTAATTTACAGCCATCAGAAGTGCTTTATCTGTGACACTAAAGTTAAATCAAACCTCCCTTACACTTAGAGCAGATTATTTCTACATTTGTAAGGTTGCTCTCAAGTCTAGTATTTGAGGTGTTGTTGTGTCCCTCAGTGGGGTTATTTGTCCCACATTTGTTAAGTTGAAAGGAATGTCAGGAGTTTACTATGTATCAAGTACTCTGTTATCTAGAATTTCAAAAGCAAATTTTAAATCCCCAGCAGGGCCTTGCTGAAGCCTTTTCTTTCAATGTAGTCAAGCTACAGGCATAAACTATAATAGTAAAATATACAATAGAACAAAGTAAAAGGCCTATAACATATCCATTGTCATGCCACTACAAGGATTTCATAACATCAGCTACTGTTTTTCTCAATTGACATCATGTAGGCCTTGGCTAATGGAAAGAGACACGGAACATAATGCACTGCAGAGATGCTGGAAGATGCTGGATGGGAAATGAAGAAATGGACCGTGAACCCAGGCCCCCCAGCTAAAAGCAGCAGAAGTCTGAATAGCAAGGGTGGGATGATGGGAGCAAACCTTCCTTCCAGTCAAAATCCAAAAGCAGCATTGAGTGTTTTACTTTTCCAGTCCCCATACCCACCCCTGTGGTGAAAGTCAGCCAGCCTCAATCAAAAGCATTCACTTTTAAATGAATCCTGGCAATACAATAAAGATGCAACTGGCAGCTTAAACTCAAAAAGATGCCACAGGCCTGACTCCCATCAGCAGAGACCAAAGTGCAAAATTACTCAAAAGTCAGAGCAAGCTCATCTAAACCCATACCATTGGGGGAAGCTTGGAATAAGGAACAGGGCTGCATCCTGGATACAGTGGGACAGTCTTTGGATTGACAGCACCCACTATGGCTGCATTAAGCCACTTCTGAATTTAGTGATATCATCAATATTCCTGACCGGTCTGAGATGGCCTTTGAATGTTCTTTAAGGCAATATTCTTCTTTCACTGTAACTCAGCCAAGCCTCAGGGGATATACAGCATCATGTCAGATCAGGATAAGGGAAGGCTTTATAAACAGACAAGAGAAAGAAAGCATCACAGCACATAAAATGAGTAATTTTGATTACATGAAATTTAAAAAAGAAAAAAAAACAAATGTAGCCAAAATTATAAGGAAAACAGAAAATTAGGGAAAACTTTTACAACAGTTTTCTCAGATAAAGGCCTCATTGCTCAAATATATAGGGAAATGAGCAAAATTCATAAAACTAAGAACCACTGCCCAGTTGATAAATGGTCAAAGTATATGAACAGGAAATTTTCAGAAAAACACATCAAATCTGCCTACAGGAAAAAAAAATACTCTAAATCACTAGAGACATGCAAATTAAAACAAATTTGAGATACCTCACACATATCAAATTGACTAACATGGGAGAAAAGGAAAATGAAAAATGCTGGAGGGCATGTGGAAAAATAGGGACACTGGAAACGAGGGGGGCGGAGCCAAGATGGCGGAGTAGAAACAGCTCTTCCAAGCCTCTCTGCCCCCAGATTCCCCACAAACTATGTAAAAAAGGACTGTGAACAACTTCTGGAGCCCCAGCACCCACAGAACGACACAGAGAAGCTAACCTCCCGCTGAGGACAGCCCAGCAGCCCTGCAGGAAGGACCAGCTCAGCGGTCTGGGAGCCGGCAGCGCGCAGAGCGCAGGAGCCGAGCCGAGCCCAGGTCCACGTGAGCCGAGGTTTTAGCCCCAGGGCGGCAGGGCCAGCAGCCGGCTGGAGGAACCCCAGAACACCAGGAACTGTGGAGACGCCAGAATTATCAACATAGACTTGCCTAGGACAAAGTAAGAGGTTAGTGTCCTATGGACTTTGGGACCTGTATTTGGGGAATGCGTCAGCTCCCTCCCCTGGGGGCTAGAAGCTGCTGAGGAGACACGCCATTGTGTAGTTTTCAGAGGCATTTCCGGCTCCCAGCCTACAAATCGTGGGGAGATCCAGCGATCAGTCTTGGGGGGTAATCGCTCTTGCTTTAACCTCCCTGGATCTGGATTGTGATCTAGGGTGGAAGTGGTGGGTGGGTTTACAGCTTGCCAGAAACGGAAGTTGCCCCCCACACGTTCGGGACGAAAATTCCTCTATCTGGCCTTAAAGCCATAGTGTGGCAACAAGCCCAAAAGTCAAGCAATTAAGTGGCAACATGCCAAGGCAAAGGAAACAGAAAAATGCAACCCTAGACTCCTATTTTGGGGGCATAGAGCGGGAAAAGGACTGTGAGGTCAGAAGTCCTGCTCCAAAAGCCCCAGGGGAAAACATGAGCGGGTTGCAGGCCATAGAGGACCTTAAGAAGGACTTTAAAATCAAATAAGAGAAGTGGAGGAAAAATTGGAAAGAGAAATGAGAAGGATGTAGGAAAAGTATGAAATGAGGGTCAACAGCCTGACTGAGGAAAACAACACCTTAAAAAATAGACTAACTCAAATGGCAAAGGAGGCCCAAAAGGGCAATGAGGAGAAGAATGCCTTAAAAAGTCGAATTTGCCAGATGGAAAAAGAATCTCAAAAGTTCACTGAGGAGATTCATTCCTTCAGAGTCAGACTGGAGCAAATGGAAGCTAATGACTTTATGAGAAATCAAGATGCTGTTAAGCAGATCCAAACAAATGAAAGATTAGAAGGCAATATGAAATATCTCATGGGAAAAACCACTGACCTGGAGAATAGATCCAGGAGAGACAATTTAAAAATTATTGGACTACCTGAAAGCCATGATCAAGGAAAGAACCTGGAAATCACCCTTCAAGAAATTCTCAAGGAAAACTGCCCTGATGTTTTAGATCCAGAGGGCAAAATAGAGGTTGAAAGAATCCACAGATCACCTCCTGAAAAAGATCCCAAAAGAAAACTCCCAGGAATATTATAGCCAGGTTCCAGAATCCCCAGATCAAGGAGAAAATACTACAAGCAGCCAGGAAGAAACAATTTCAATATTGTGGAAACACAATCAGAATAGCCCAGGACCTGGCAGCTTCTACACTGAGGGATCGAAGGGCATGGAATATGATATTCCAGAGGGCAAAAGAACTGGGAATGAACCCAAGGGTCACCTACCCAGCAAAACTGAGTATTTTGTTTCAGGGGAAAATATGGTCATTCAGTGGAATAGAGGACTTTCAAGCATTCTTGAGGAAAAAGCCAGAATTGAATAGAAAATTTGACATCCAGACACAAGAAGGAAGAGATGCCTGAGAAGGTAATCAGGGAAAAGAAATCAAAAGGAACTTATCAAAGTTGAACTATTTACATTCCTATATGGAAAAGCAATAACTGTGACTGATGATATCTTTCTCACTATGAAAATAATGGAAGAAGGGGTGTGGTCATATGAATACATATGTGAATGTGTGTGTATAAGGTTACAGTTATATATGGATAGAGGGCATAGGTTGAATTTGTTGGGAAGGGAGAATACTCAAGGGATGAAATTATGAGGTGAGAGAGGAAAGTGGCAAGAGGAGATGGGGAGAGACAGGGTAGGGTAAACTATCCTATGTAGAAGAAGCAAGGGGAAGTGGTTGCAAAGGAGGGGGAGAATAAGGAAGGCTAAAAGGCAAAACCACATTCACATTGAATTTGGTTCAGGGAGAAAATGACATACATACTAAATGGGATATCTCAACCTGCAGCAGGATAGGGGGAAGGGGGATGAGAGGAGGGATGATGGATGGGAGGGCATCCTTGGGGGGAGGGGAGGTTGGAAGTACCCACTATAGAAGAGGGACAGGATCATGTAGGGAATGGACCAGGTGGGGGGTGGGATGAGTGGGAGGGAATTATAAGCAGCCTTGTACAATATATCTACCATGATAATGTTTTGCATAGCTAGACATGTACAACATATTACTTATCTCCCAAGAAGGAATGGGTGACAAGGGAGGAAGGAAATGGATCTGAAATTCGAGGTCGTAATATTAAATGTTTCAAATATTTATATAAATACTATTATTAATACTCTTTTGCCTATAATTGGGAGATAAGATGTGCAGGCATTTGGACAAAGATTCATCTTCCTCTTATGGAAAGTCGATGGGGGTTGGGGGGTTGGGGAGAGCAGATTGGAGGAAGTGATTTCTTGTGGGACTGCTATTCTGGGAGGTTGGGTAGGGAAATAATGGGGGGAAAATGATTGTAACTC